>MU224846.1:268323-287924 GCA_018584345.1 Thuja plicata | reverse complement strand
AAAATGGGTTGAAGCTAAACCTATGAAAAGGGCTACATCTGAAGCAGTGTGTGAATTCATCAAAGAACAAATTTTGGTCAGATTTGGGGTTCCAACAAAATTGATCATGGATAATGCCTCATATTTCACATCCTCAGAAATCATTGCCTTTTGTTATGATTATGGAATTCAGATAGGACATTATTCAGATTATTTCCTTCAAGGTAACAGACAGGATGAGTCAAGTAACAAAAACTTGATTAATATTTTGAAGAAATTGGTGACTGATAATCAGAAGAACTGGCATAAGAAAATACATGATGCTCTATGGGAAGATAGAACTAATCCAAAGAGGGATATAGGCATTTCACCTTTTGAGTTGGTATATGGAGTTGAAGCTAACTTGCCATTACCTTTAGAACTTGCTACATGTAAGTTGAAAACTGCCATTGAGGATGATGTTTTTAAAGATGGTTTAGAGAAGAGAATTTTGTATTTGACAAAGTTGTAGGAGGAAAGGGAAGAAATGGTTGACAGGATCACTGAACATCAGAACCAATTCAAGAATTTGTTTGATAAGAAAGAAAGGCCAAGAAAATTCATGGAAGGTGATATGGTGCTACTGTGGGATAAGAGACGTGAACCTAAAGGAATGCATTCTAAGTTTCAATCCTTGTGGAAATGTCCATTCCAGGTTGTGCAAGTGAATCAGAATAATTCTTTCAGACTGGAATATCCTTTCGGAGAGACCCTGCCCTATTCCTATAATGGGTAGGATTTGAAGCTATACCAGATGCATAATTGAAGAGTAGGTAACCCCTGCGTAGTAGTTAGTTAGGTAGGTGTTCTTTTTGTGTCGTAGTTGGTAGTTGTTTTCTCTTTCTTTGTTTCAAGTTGCCCTGCTCTCCTCCACTCTCCCTGTATGCTTTTTCTCATTGTTCTTTTTGGTCTAGACTCCGCAACCCAATGGATAAGGCACTTGTGAAACCAGAGAAGCTGAATTCTTCATGCACTTTGCAGTACATGATCCCCCAGTCGGAGGCAGCTATTGTCTGACTTTCAGTCACCCTTTTTTTGGTATTCTTGGAGTCGTATGGTCAATCTGGTCAGTCTGAGTCTATATCTAAATCTTTCTTAGGTAGGCTATCTTTGTCAGGTTTCCCTGTCATTGCCTTTCCTTCTCTTATCCGGGCGGGTTGTTCTGAGGTCTTTTCATATTTGGGTAGGTTTTAGATCCTAACCCAGAAAATATTTGTGCTCCAATTGATGTTCTTTCTTAGGCAGAGATCGAAGACTGGTATGGATCGATTCTACAAGTCTCAACGATCCTAATGCAACAAACGACAAGCAATTTGGTTAAGAAATGAGCGAGAATGAGCTCGGCGGGATTTCAGAAATCATCTTCTCCGCGGCAGAATTCTACCTAAGAAGGTAATTTTCCGAAAGAAGAACTTTGCCTTGTGCGGGTTTTGCACCTCTCTGGGGATTTTCTGCAAAGGAGAATTTTACACTGTGCGGGTTTCGTACCTCTCGGGCGATTTTCCGCAAATAAGAACTTAGCACTTTGCGGGTTTCGCACCTCTTTGGTGATTTTCCGCAGGCTTAGTTATAATTAGGTGGGCCCGATGTATTAAAAGGGAATATTATTACTTTAAGAGATCAAATAAAGCATGTGCTTTAAGTGGAGAACCCCTTTTCTCATTTTCCGTGAAGAGAAGCACTTTTCCAATTTTCCGCGAGAAGAAGCTCTTTTCTCATTTTTCGTGAGGAGAACCCCTTTTCTTATTTTCCGTGAGGAGAAGCCCTTTTCTCATTTTTTGCAAAGAGAAGCCAAGTTGCAAATTTCTACCAAGGAGAAGCGAGATGGTCATTTTCCGTCGGAGAAGCACTTTTTCTATTTTTCGCAATGGAGAAGCACTTTTCCAATTTTCCGTAATAGTGCTCGTAGATGGTTGAAGCGGGAAATCTAGAATCAAGTGGACCGCAGCCATTTGCACACTCAGTCTACCAAAACCCATCGTCTCATGTTTTGTAGAAAAATGACGTTTCGGCTCCGTGGCCCAATGAATTCAGCTCGATAATGCTGGTTGAAGATGAAGAGTTTAAGATTCCATAGTGACTGCTCGAGTGCTCAGATTTGAAAAGTCTTTTTCTGTGCATTCTGTCTCTTTGTATTCAAAGAAGAGGAAAGGTCATTGGCTCTTAGAAGCTGATGTATTGTAGGGTCTATAAATTCTGAAAAGAATTCAGTATACAAGGTCGGCAAACTTGTCAAAGAAGAAGAGTGATTCTATTTACAAAGCTGAATTCCTGTTTGTTGTTCCATTTTCATAGTCTATTTGCATGGTGAATAAAAAGAACAGTTATAAGTGAAACTGATTTTTCTTAATGAATGCCATTTCATATCATAAATTGTGGTGTGATCAATTCCAGTTGGTCTTTCATTTGTAATTCTTCCTTTGTTCACTCTTTACTTTAGTTGCATTTCTGAATGGAAAGTACACCTATATTCTGAGACTGTGATTTCTTCCTGAATTCTATTTCTTGCTAAGCAATTGTGGTAACAGTGATTCCATTTTCCTGTCATTATATAGGTCTGCTTCTATTCACCAAGTAGAACCTACATTTCATAAAAGAGTAGGATAGAATTAGTTTAGATGTTAAAATCAGGTGATGATCTATGATCAACATTCTACTGAGGGTTGTTGATTATATTCATCTTATCCTTGCCTGAATTGTTTGTGTCTACAAGCAATTTGGTTAAAACTCATAAGGAATAAACCTGGTGATCAGTATAAAAACAAATTCATTGAACATCATACACAATCAGGGAGCTGTACCTGTCAATTCAGAGGGCAGTGATAGAAGACATACACTGACCCATTTGTTGGTGACATCCTTTTGTTCTCTCACCTTGGGGTATAGAGAGTCAAAGATTAAAAATCTTAAGAGAGGAAAAATTGTTAACCAACAAGTTTGATGGGTCCCAATCCAAACAAGGCTGCGGGGCCAGAGTAGAATTAATCAACACATGAGGGAAATCCTTCCTCGCAGCCTACAGATTATAGTTCAACTGCACAGACAATGTTATGGAGTACAAGGCTTTGGTTCTTGGACTCTTATTTGCATTAAGGAAAGGAATCACCCACCTCTGGGCCTTGGGTGATTCAGAGCTAGTTGTCAAACAGATCCAGAGTCAATATACATGTCATGACAAGAGACTAGCCACATACCGCAATCGAGCTTGGAGCCTTATTGAAGATTTTGATGCTTTTGGCATTGGTCTTATTCCCCGGTGATGGAACTATGTCTCGGATGCCCTTGTCATTTCTGCTAGCACACTTGAGCCCATGGTTGGCTCATGACTCCAGAGATTTTTAGTTGAGATGGTCCCCACCCCATCCATTCCAGATAATGTCACCCACTTTTAGGTTTTTGAGGATGATCAACATATCCTAGCCTTCATGGCCAATGTTGGTGTCTTTGAAGATCAGGTAGTGGAGGAACGAGACCATGAAAATATTGGGCAGGGTGATGAAGATGATGGGATCATGAACCTACCCACTAATACCATCCTGAAGGGGATGGTTATGCTTGAACGAATCTTTGACTCGGACCCTCAGGCCTAAGAAAAGATGTCATCTCCCTCTGAGGGAGGAAATTTTGAAAAGGTAAACATCGGCCAGCCCGATGAAGAGAAGATGATATACATTGGCACCTCATGCTCCCCTAAGGAGAAGGAGAAGATTCTCATGGTTCTTTGAGAATACATAGACATAATTGCATGGAGATATGAGGATCTGAAAACATACGACACATCTATTATGACTCATACTATCCCCCTGAAGCCTGATGCTAAGCCTTTTCGGCAAAAATAATGACCGGTCAACCCACTAATCGAGCCTCTAATTCACCAGGAGGTGGAGAAATTACTTTCATTGCAGATAATCTTTCCAATCCGGCATACTACATGGGTTGCCAATCTAGTCCCTGTGAGAAAGAAGAGCGGTGAAATTCGCCTTTGCGTGGATTTTCAAAACTTGAATAAGGCCTGCAAGAAAGATAATCACCCTCTCCCTTCACTGGATGAGGTATTGCAGATAGTGAATGGATCCCAAATGATGTCATTCTTGGATGGGTACTTTGGGTATAACCAGGTCATGGTTAAGTATGAAGATAGAGAGAAAATAGCGTTTACCACCAAGTGGAGAACGTTTGCATACAGAAGGATGCCCTTTGGTTTGATTAACACAGGGGACACATTTCAAAAGGCCATGGAAATTGTGTTTTAGGGCCTTGTGAATCGGTGCATAATCATCTACATGGATGATTTGACCATCTTTTCTCAGGACAGGCGTGACCATTCCGCCCATCTTGCTCAGATTTGTGAGAGATGTCATCGGTATGGAATATCCCTCAACCCCAAGAAGTGCATATTAGGGGTCACTAAAGGAAGGTTACTCAGGCACATCATCTCTAAAATGGGCATATCCATTGACCCTGAGAGAGTTGAAGCACTGCTAAATTTATAGATGCCCAGCAGCAAGAAAGAGATGCGGTCTTTCTTTGGAAAGATCAACTTCATCCGGCAGTTAATCACTGAATTTGCCAAGATAGTCAAATCACTCAATGAAATGATGAAAAAAGATACCAAGATTGAGTGGAGTCCTGAAGCAAAGCAGGCATTCACCCAGATCAAATAGACAATAATGGAAGCACCTATCCTGGCTAGTCCAGACTACTCCCTTCCATTTTATATTTACTCCTTTGCTTCACCGCATTCTGTCACGGCTGTGTTGACTCAAAAGGTTGAAGGGGAAGAATGACCAATAGCTTTCATGAGATACCCCTTCAATAATTTCATAGTCTGGTATTCATCGCTAAAAAGGCAGGCCTTTTCTCTTGTTCACGCCGTGAAGAAATTCTGGCATTACATTCTCCGGAGCAAGGTGCATGCTATCGTCCCAGACCAAGCTGTGAAGTCTCTGCTGATACAGAGTGAGTTGGGTGAAAGATAAGAAAAATGGATGGCCATCCTCCAGCATTATGATTTAGAAATATAGCCCATGAAGATAGTCTGAGGCCAGGGACTGATTCAAGTGATGGCAGAAGAGACTCCCTGCATAGAATGTCAAACTTACACGTTGGAGTCCATCACTCGAGACTCGTGGTATACCGATCTGGTATATTTTCTATTGAACAAAAAATGCCCAGAGGGGTTTCCTCCCAATAAATTCCACACCCTACAGATGAAAAGTGCTCACTTTATGATCAAAAACTTCACGCTTTACCATAGGAACTATGAGGGAGTGTACCTCCGGTGCATTGACAGAGACCAAGCTGCGAAGATGATTGATGAATTTCATGGGTAGTTTGGAACCGGGCATGGCTCAGTTGATGCCACCACCATCAAATCCTTCAGGCTAGATACTATTGGCCTTGTATACTTAAAGATGTTTACACTCACATTCAAAGGTGCCACACTTGTCAAACCGTGGTGCATTGTGAGCGTAACCTGGCTATGCCTTTGCAACCAGTCTTTGAGGCTAGGCCCTTCACCCAATGGGAATTTAACTTCATCAGGAAAATCAACCCCAACTCATCTTCCAATCACCAGTACATTCTTACTGCTACTGATTACTGCACCTGGTGGTCTGAGGCTATACCTTGCAAGAATAACATAGTAGACGTAGTTATCAAATTCCTGGAAGAAAACATTGTCACAAGGTTTGGGATGCCCTTTGCTTTGGTATGTAACAATGGTCTGGCATTTTCTTTGACATAATTACTCAAGTGGACCTACAATCTAAAGATCACCCTGAAGTTTTCTAGCAACTATTACCCCTAGGGTAACGGTGTTGCTGAATCTATGAATAAAAATCTACTTGAAGTGATCAAACACCTGCTAGAATAGAATCCCCAAGATTGGCACCAAAATTTAAATTTTTCCCTCTGGGTGGATCTCATTCGAATCAAAGCCACCGTGGAAATTTCCTCATTCCACCTGGTTTATGGCTAGAACCCTATGTTCCCAATCAACTTATAGATCCCAGTTTTGCAGTTTATGCAGGAATTCAACAACCGGGATAACATCATGGAGGTTCAGCTCCTAAATCTAGTGAGAATGGAGGAGCAATGAGACACAGCCCTTAAACATTTTGCACATCATCAAGCAGTGGTAAAATGATGGTTTGACCGTAGAGCCCAATACAAGGCTTTTCAGATTTTGGACTTGCTCCTGTTGTGGGACAAGGCCCGGGAAAAGAAAGGTAAGCACACCAAGTTCCAACGGCTCTGGCTTAGACCATATTTAATCTCAGAAATCTGTAGGGAAAAAACTTACCACCTTAACACTGTGATTGGATAACCTATCCCATTGCCTGTTAATGGACATTTTCTCAAACATTATTTTGAATAGGGTAAGTTTGTCCAAAATTGTATTTTATGTAAAGCCCTTCACTTGTAAATATTTCTTTCCTGGTGCCTTGTTGGGAGGTACCATGTCTTGTAAATAGCCTTGTTGGCTACCCTCGGGGGTATTCCTCTTTTTGTGGTTTTTGTTTTTGTTTCTTGTTTTCTTTTCAGGTTCTGGCATTTTGTTCTCTCTTGTGAGGATTGGAATGCTTCACGTAAACTCTGGTCTCTGGGATGATGTCTGTAGCATGGTGAACTTAAGAATCTGTATTTAGCATGGTGGAATCGATCTGGTCTCTGAAGCTATTTTATAGGTTTGGTGGTACATTTTGAGCAATCTTCATCGGGTTTATTTTTGGAAATCTGGCAATCAGTGAAATAAAAATAAGGAACAAGTAATCGGACACACCAGAGGTAGATCGATTGTATTAGTTGGTTGACCCAAGTATGAACTTTTAAAGAATTCTTTCTAGGTCCAAAGTTTTATCCCCTACTCAACATATGAAATAGGTGGAAAGGTGAAAGAAGTACCGCCATTAAAATTAGCTAAGCTTAAGCTTAATGGTGAAAGAAGTACTGCCCTCCCACCCAGAAACAAAACAGCAAGAAAAGGGAAGCGGGACAAAGCTCTGGTCTTAGGGAGAAATGAGAAAATCTGATGACTTTGTGGTTTAATGTAATTAGTGCCTCTTCTCTACTCCTCCCAGAGGTCATCGGCTTGGTTTTCTTCTGAAGCACACACTCCACCATTGATGAAAATATTATGGACTAGATCCAGTGTGGCCAGATTTTCTCAGACATGTTACTCTTTGTCTGTAAGATACTTTGAGCAATGACTTCCTCCAATTTTTGCTAACCAGAGATTCTGTAGTTCTCAAATGTGCTAAGGCATTTGTCCTAGATAGTCACCATTTTTTATGCCCTACATCCCCGTCTCTACAATTTGTGTGCAAAATGTTGGGTCCCCCTTTTGTTTTTCTACTTTGGGCTCTTGCCTTGTCTTTTCTTTGTTTCCTTTGTTTTCCTTCTCTGGGGTTTTCTTCCCCATGGTTTTTCTTTCTTCTGTTGGTCTCTCCTACCTCTGGGACCCCGGTCCTAGAGTTGGTCGTCCTTTGTCGGGGGCCGAACTCCGGACTCTGGGATTCTTCGCTGCAATGTCCTATTTCATTAAGATGGTATTATCGCATGGAATCCCTGGGCCCGAAATCCAGAGGTCTGTCTATCCAGAGTTTGTGGATGGAAAGGTGGCTTTCTTTTTACCACGGGTATAAATAGAAGTTACCTATAATTTTCACATTTACCGTGATTAAACACTTAAGCAATCAGAGAGATTTGCGGTAGTTTATCGATAATCTAGTGCTACTCATTTCAAGCATTTTTGAGTGATTGTGAGTGGTTGGTGGTGGTGAGTTGTGACCATTTGGTAGTTGAAGCTATTGCGGAGCTTTCACAGAGGTTTCCTTTCCTCTCCTTTTTGTGTTTTCAGGTTGGTTCCTCCTCTCCCTTCGGATTTATTTCTTTCTAGTTTTGTGGGTCTTGGGTTGCTTTTTCTTTTGTTTGCTTGTCTTGCGTTTCCTTCTGGTTTGCTGCCCGTTGGTGGGTCGGCCCTGCCAGAGGGTTTTCCACCCTCTATGCAGGTGTAATCTAGTATGTATATAGTGTAGGAAGTTGTAAATATGTTGTGCTTTGTCTGGTTTCTTGTAAGCATTTTCTTTGTGATGTATATATGTGTAGATTTGTTATATATCCCTCTAGTCTACATGTATATATCCTTCAACTCTAGTGTATATTCTATGTGTATCCTATTAGGTAGCCTAGAAAGCTCGCCGTGTTGCCTCTATTGCTAGTTTTCGTCTTTGAGCTCATTCTGTGCATAATACCGCCTGTTTGAAACTCAGCTCTTGGCTGGTTTTAAACAGGAATTTTTCTCTCTCCTCTATAAACTAGCCTGACTTTCATTTATGACCCATGCGTGCATTTAAATCTACCCAAGTGGCCTTCACTTTTTGTACATTCAGACATTTGGCTCTGCTGTCATCACTATAACTCCCATTTTTTACGCACCTGCGTGGCACCCACATGGACCTAACGGCCCACTTTTTGTACACCTCTACCAATGGTTACTTCCCTAGGCTCTGGGTCTCTTTCCATCACCCATCTCGTGTCCTTCTTACTAAGTGTGATAAAATTCCCAGACCCAGATGGTTAATTAAATTCCTAAGTTCACAATATGTATATGTATGTTGTCTGAAGTTTTTTGAACGAAGCTAACTTTTTCAGGGGAAGCAAATGCCATGATGGTAAGATCTCTAGACCCCAAAGTATATGTCTATTAATGGGCTCTGACGGTCACCTTGCCTTTCAGGTTTTCAAAGCAGCAAAATTTGCAAATATGTCTAAAGCTTCCGCATCCTCACCACCCGGAAGTTCGGAACTACCCTCCACGGCAAGTACCAGGGCGGCAGTCAGATCTAAGTTGGAAAAGGCCCTGGAGAAGATGCATTTGAGCCTGAAATATGTAAAGGATGAATTCATTGCGGGCTCAAAGATCGAGTCCAAAGTCTAGTTCATCACCGACACCAGCATCAGAATATGGCCAAAAATGCGGGCCTTGGTTAAAGTTATGTACATTCAGCGACAGGCCAGAGATCCTTTGGCCATTCAAATTGGAAACTATGGGATTCTCAAGGTGGCTTGTTTCCCATGCTCTATGCAGTCACTAGAGCTTGTTCTCACACTTTCAACACACTATAACACATCTATCTGGGCTGTTATGCTCACAGCCCCAGAGAAAATAGGGTACCCTACTCCCTTGGTGTCCCTCGATCCTGATACCTTTTAGAGGGGCTTGGGGATCCCCCGATTTGACAAACCAGCCATGGTCACCCAGTCAGATGCCTTGGCCCAATTCACTCAGTTGGAGGAAGTGGCCCGCATATACATGAACAATCATTAAGCTAAAGACCTTGAAGAGGGATCCCAGGAGGATGAAGCTGGAAATCCCCAGGGCCAAATTCAAAGAAAGCATCCAAATGGGGATGATAGCCTTATGTTGGGTCTTCGGACAACAACATGCCCGGGAGTTCTCCAGGTGGATGTACTACTTTTTGCTAGGTATTAGCATGGGCGAGGAGTATTTTGACTGGGCTTCCATAATCTCCAACCATGTGGACTCCCAGTTCCTCCAACTAGCCAAGAAGAAGAAGTTTTATATGACTTCTTATGTCCTCTGGGCCCTGGTGCAACAACGGCCCCATACCAATGGGTTACTTATAGAGGGCATGCTCGGGATCAGCCTGGGATAAAAGGCCCCTTGGGCCCACTTCCCACAAATACAATGGGAGGCCAGCTTCCCTAGTTTTTACCGAGTAAACGATGCCTTCATTTACTACCAACTGCTCACACCCACCCGGGATGCAGGATACTGCCTGTACACAGAGGCGATGAATTTAGTCTAGAGTTACAGACATTATTATATATAATTTCAGTAGCATACTTATATAAGGGTGACTGGCTTCTTTGGAAAACCCTACTTTTTGCCCAAACACTATGGGGACAAGATAATCCTCCTAGAATATTACAGGTAAATGATGGAGCTACACGGCTTCTTCGCCTTGAAGAAGGTAACAAATATTCCGTTCCCAATCATTTGTGAGAATTATTCATGCAGTTTGGCCATAGCCAAAGAGGCAAATAATGAGCTTAAGAGCTATAACTTGATAGAATTCTACTTAGCATGGAAACATTTTGATCCGCATGGCAAGATCGCAGCAGTGCTTCCCCGGGCATCAGAACCCCACCAATATCATATGGAGGATTTTTGAGAAGACTTCCAGGATGATGTGGACATCCGAGGGTAGCATTTTTTCAGGATGACCGCAGGGATGATTGAAAGATTGAAGCTCCAGAGATTCCTGCAGGACTTCTCAGATACTGGCTCCACGATCGATCCCTAGTACAAGAAAAAGGGGATCAATAAATTGGCACTTCCACCAGTGAACTGGGACGTGTAGGAACGACCCACAATTATAGAATTCACTCACAACATAGTTGAACGTAGCCACCTCTACTTCAAGAAGGTGTGCCCTAGAAGCATCCAACGAATGGCCCAGCCGGTACCAAAGTTAACCTCGGGGGCCAGGACTTCCTCACAAAGATTAGATAAAGTAAAGGGGCTAGACTCAACTCCCACTATGCAGGAAGTCCCTATCAAAGAGAAAATAAGGAAATCGGTAGTAGCCTCCTAGAAAATGAAGGAGAAGCTAATCACACGGCTGGCTATCTCGATGCTTATGGCCAGGCCAATTTGTCCTCCATCCTCCCCATCACTAGCAGCCTTGATGGTTAAGGCAACGAGGGTGGATCTGGCGGAGCAAGCAACAATAAGGGATGCGGGCCCACCCTTGATTACCTAGAGAAGGAGGAGGCTTGAATCAAATCCCAAGAAGGAGCTAGAGTTGGGGATGCCCCAGAATCCACAAGTTGAGATCCTTTCTTTTGACTTCCCGGAGCCAGAAAGGGAACTAGATCCTGCCGATGTCCTAGCCAACCCTCCCCCACAGGATGAGTTTGATGATGTTTTTGCAAACAACGAGTTTGGTAATCTGCAGGGGGACATCATGTAGATAGAGGCTGAAGTTCTAGCAGAGGAGAAAGTAGAGGAACAAAGACCTGCACAAGAGTAGGAGGAACAGATGGAAGAAGAGGAAGTAGAGCAGGAGTTCACTTATGAGGTTCCAGAGATGCAAGATACAGGGGTTGACCAACAAAAGTAGAGTGAACAAGTGGCATCCGCTGATGGAACCAGACCTACGAGAGAAACCGTAACCTCAGTCGCCATGTTCTGAGTGCCACTCCCTAGAGAGCCCTTTAGAAAGGTAATAACTATGGCACAAATGCTAAATCTTGGCCCGGTACCTCCCCTATTACCAAAGGATATATCAGAAGAAGAAGAGATCCCGATGATAGAGGCCAAAGAGAAAGAACAACAAGAGGAGGAAACCCCCAGGACAGCTGATGAAGGTCCAGACAAAGCTGAAGACACAAAGGAAAAGGCTGAGGAAACAAACATCACTAAGGGAAATATTCCTAATGAAGCCCAAGATAAAGAGAAAGAGGTAGGTGAGACTCACACCACTGAGGAGGAACAGCAATAGGACACCACGGAAGAACTGAAAGAACAGACTTTGGCAAAAAAGCCACCCCTGCTGCCTCAGTGGTTAGTTGAAAGAAAGAAGAGAAAAGCTTCATCCACCCCTAGAGCTCACCTCTCCCTAGCCAAAATGATGGCTCAGGTCCAGGGCCCACCAAAGGCCAAGAATGCATGAACGGTTCATACTCTTTGAACCAGGCCGGGAGGAAAAACAATTACCGTTGTTGCAACACCTCCCCTAGACACTGATGAGGCAACTGCTGAGGCCAAATATTACAATATCACAGATATATCACTAAGAAAAAGGGGGAAAGAGGGAAAAGTGAACCTATTAAAAGAGGCGACCATCGTCGTGGAGGCCCGATACAAAAAAGAGGCCCAAAGGCTCAAAGCGGAAAAAGAAAAGACATCAAACCTTATGGGATTACTCACTGAGCTAGCCAGGCCTATTAGTGTCATTCCCATAGAGGCCTCCACATCTGACATGCCATTACCCCAGAGTGACATAGACTCCCTGCAAGCAATGAAGAAGAAGGCCCAAGTGGTCGATGAGTGGGTTTCTCTGCAAGTAGGAAACACCCAGCATTTCCTGGTATCTACCCTCCCAAATTTATATGCGGCGTGACAGGTTCTCCATCAAGCGAAAACCATCCTTAACATATGGGAGGGTGATGTGGAAAAATATGAGGCATGGAAGGTAGAACTAGAAGAACTCCTCAACCTTGGGGAGGAAATGGTCTCTGAGTTTGAGATTTTGGGAGAAGAATCAATCAATTTTGTGAGAACCCAGCACTCCAGACTTAACCTCACATTGGAGGTACTCAAGCAACTGGTAGGGGTTCTACACAATAAAGTCAACACAGTTCAATATTGTTAAAATATGTATAAGGCATTTGTCACAAAGGTCTTCGGAGCTGCCCATTCAGCACTAATACATGCACTTCGGAGGAGTACATTTTGGGTAAGTTTGATGAATTAATGGAGTCCAAATATCAATCCCCAGAGGGACTGGATGGGAATCCAATGATAGGGCTAACTCACATAATCCTTAGTGGCTACGACATGGAAAAAATGGCCGATGAGTTCAAGAATAATGTTTCAAAGCTAGGAGAACAAATTGAGGCGGCTAAGTACCGACGGTCTGGCCTCAGAGAAATTGGTGAGGATGGAATCTCCCACCTTCTCCAAACCTTCAATGACAACAAGAAACAATAAATTTTCTCCAAAGACTGGAGAAAACCCAAACATTTTGTATTCTTTATTCTTTCAGAACGTAAGTTCCCAGAGTCCCGGATCCTAAATTTTGTATTCATTCGAGTGATCCGTGTCTCGGTCCCCGAGGCTGACCGGTCACTCTCAGAAGTGGTTAATAAATATTGTCAGAGGGTAGTTGGCTACATCGAGGAATGTCATATCAATAGTTGGTTTTCTGACAGATGGTATTCTCTAGGTGCTGCTTTGGATGTACACCTAGCACATTGGAGATAGGGCGCCGCATTTCCCATTTATGAGGCATGTAGCCTCGATCCCCAGGGATTAGATTTCTTCTTTCTCTTTCTCAGCTCTCTTCTCAAGGCTGATTCTTCCACTCTACCTTCTTGTCTTATTCTTCTGACATGTCAGGCCTATTCCATCTCGAGGTCTTTTGTAGGGTAGCGCAGGTAGTACTGGCCCCCAGATATTATATTTTATTGTAGTGTAATATAAAAATAGGGTTAGGGTTGGGGTTATATGAAAATGTGTATAAATAGTAAGTCTGGCCCTTTTCCAAGGGTCGCTGAAATTGATGATTTTTTTTTCCACAGTAATAGAGAAGCAGTATTTTCATTTTAGTTGCAGAGCTCTATGCTCCATTGTTTAAGCATTCAGTAGTTAGATGCTCCCTTGGAGCCACCATTGTATCACGCACCAGTGCTTACTGGAAGAAATATTAATGAAGAAGGGAGAGTTCTTGCAATGATGTTGTTGGCATCCGATCTTCTGAGTTTATGGTATTTTATGTTTTATGTTCTTCATGTCTTCTGCTCTAATATTTTAAGTAGCTTAATGACCTCCTTTCCCTTGCTACTGATCAAATATGGACTGATGGTTGTCTATTTCTTCGGTATTTAGTATAGTATATCAGGGCATTACTGATGTATGGGATGTTTAAACATAATTATAAGTAGATGAGACATTTCTAACCCGGTAGGATCTTTCCAGTTTATTTGCTAAGTGTAGAATGCTTGGAGAAACCTTACCTTCCTGAATCCCCAGAGAGAATGAACTGAAGAAACCAGCTATCCCCCTCGAAAATAGTCACTTCTCCCAACCAAGCCCTGCACTATCGAGACCCGACACCCAGGTGCTTGGAGGCCTAGGGAGTCTCACTTCCCCAGATAACCTTTGTAGGTGGAGTTGGCCGGTACCCCAGTACCCAGTGACAACTTATGACTGTTGGCAGACCCGGTCAACAAAACCCCGTCAATAGTTTGTTGCTGGCATTCTTTGGAAAATAACATCGATAGGTTCACCCAAAGGGGTGAACATGCGCTTAGGTGCATTTTGATCTCTTCTCGATCCGCTTTGTCCTTGTTGGAATGATATCGCATTAGTATGATGCTGGAAATGCTAGGGATTATGCTGATAATTGGGTTAGCTAGCTTGCTGCGGATGTATGGTTTGTTGTGGTGTGGGTTGGTGGTGGGTTTCTTGGTGACATGCTAGGTGAGGTTGAACTTTTTGATACTATGGTTGTTGATAGGTCAGTGTGGGGGAATTCTATTGATAGTATGGTGGTTGTTGGTATGCCTGCACTGGGAAATTTTGTGTATAGTGTTGTGGTTATTGGTATGTGGGAGTGGATGCTTGAGGACATGCCATAACAATTTGGACATGTTTAGTATCAGTGGCTCCATCAGTTATGACATTCTTGTTTTTGTTCCAATATCTGGAGTGATCTTGTTGCCTCTGTCAAGTTGTGATTCTTTATAGTGCTTTATGGCACCATTTTCTACAAGACCTCTTTCAAGATTCATGCCTTTTATTCTGATGTCCTGATAGGTCTGTAAACAATTCATGTGCATATGATAGGCAAGCTTGGGATGAAGGTTGTTAATAAAGATCTTGATGAGATGCTATTTGGGGGGTTGATAGGACAACCTTGTTGTAAGTCCTTGCCAGCGCTGAAGGTAATCTACCAAGATTTCTCATCCCTTTTGTTTGGAATTACATAAATTGAGCAGGGAGAGTTCATTCTCAACATTGTGTGCATATTGGGCCACAAACTTCTCTGATAGTTTGGAAAAAGTAGAGACTGTGTTATAAGGGATCTTGTAGAACCACTCAAGAGCGGTCCCTCCTAAGCTATTGGGAAATATCCTCATGAGGAAGTTATCGCTATAGGTCACTTCTTGGCATGCCATGTAGAATTCTTTCACATGGCTCACAGGATCGCCCTTCCCCTGATATTTGTCAAACTTGGGTGTTTCAAAGTGCTTGGGGAAGGGTATGGCATTGATAGATCTATTAAATGGGTAAGGACAAACTTCCTCAAATTTGAAGGTCTTTGCTTCAGTTCTAGCACGTAGCTCTTTTAAAGCATTCTTCATTTCCTCCCATTATGAATTGACTGGTGGGGGATTTTTATTTGCTGGCATGTTGATCCCACTCATGAGATAGGGGTCGAATGGAGTTGGTGAATACAAAGGGTTTTGCAGAGGATATTGCAGTGTTTGGTCAATATAGATAGGTTGTTGGGGTGATGAGAACTGTAACTAAAGGGAATAGTTTGGTGGAGGGGGTGGTAATGCATGTTGTTGTTGTTATATCTACAGGAAGTAGGCCTATATCTGCTGAGGTGTTGGATAAGTGAACTGAGGCGACTGTGCACTTGCATTGGGTGGTGGTGCCATATTGCCGAAGGATGGTAGATAGGTGTTCTAAGGTAGAATGCCCCCAGTGGGTGGAATGAAGTAGTTGGGATTGATGGGCACATTGGTTTTCTATGGTGGAGGGACTAGTTGTGGGGTAGTGGAAGATAGCATAGCCAAGTAGCTGGCATAGCTGGGTAGATAGGGTGGCAGAGTGCGTACTTGAAAAAGGATTCACAATTTGTTATAGCACCTATACAATGAGTGGATTAGGATTCTACACTGATGGTTGTGGTTTCTAGGTAGGTTGAATAGGAGGTGGTGCTATGGTTAAAGGGCTATACTATGGTTGTGCATGAGAAGCAAAGGGGTTTGTGCTTTGTGGCTGGGATTGTTGGGGTTGTTGGTGCGGAAGAGGTTGCTATTGTTGGATTGGTTATTGATGTGGGATTGGGGGGATAGGAATTTGTGTTGAGGCAAAGGGGTTGAAATGTGGTTGATGTGAACAAGATGTAAATGGATTGGTGGTCTTCTGCTGTGCAGGTATGCCCAAGGCTTGTATGGTGGCTTGGTAGTTATTCTAAGTGAATGAGGAAGCACCTTGTGTTGGTTGACTATTTTGAGGAAGTGGTGGTGGACGAATTGGGTTGGATTGTGCTTGCGGAAGAACTGTTGGCATACGTTGTGAGTGTGTTGTTGGAAAAGTAGGGAAAGTGGGCCCTTGTGGTACTAAGGGTTGGTTATAGGTGTTGGTAGGTGGCATGTCTGTGGTGAAGTATGATTGCTGCTGTGGGTATGTTGTGGAGGAAAAGGGAGGAATGGGCATGGAGATTTGAGTGATTTGATGCTACAAACTGGTTGCTGCATTTTGAATGGGCTAAGTGGGGATGGGTGGAATGTTGGTTTGTGGATTGTTGACTGGTGGTGGTGGGAATTGTGTGACAAATATTGGGATTGCTTGGGAAAGTGGAGCGACTATGTTTTGAAGAGGTGCAGGCACTTGAATAGCTATGGGATGTATTACTTATATTGTAGATGGTGGATTAGGAGGTGGGGCTCCCATGACTATGAATGAGGTAGATGGAGGTGTTGTGTGCACTATGGAAGGTGGGATGGAAGGTTGTATCATCTATGAGATAAGAGATCCTACGTGCAAGGCTCGCTGAAGGGGATCAACAACTTCATTTTGGATGGTATAAAGACTTGCTCCTGAAATTCCCATAGGTTGTGTGATAAGCATGGGTATAATCCAAGCTGGGAATTAGATTCCTTGTTGCTAAATATTAGTGAGTACCTGATTGTTGTTGCATCCACTCATGGCTCTTACCATGTGAACATGTGCTAGATGATTGATAAATGTTTTGATAGTACTCACGGTGGGAATCTCATTAGTGTCTACCCAAATGTGTTGGATAGGTAGGTTCTATCGTAGATCAAAGGAATCCATTGCATTAGAGTGATCTATCGTTGGGTCAGATGAACTAGCTGATTGATTTAGGGCCATGTCTTTCCTCTTCTTAGCGGCTCATGTGATCGGTGGCATGAAATGAATGTCCTAAAGAGTTGGATGCAAGATGCAAGATAAAATGCAAGGATTGTTCTAAAAAGGACTAAGGATGATGATGCTAAGATGATGATCTAGGATGATGCTATCTATGATGATGGGGATGCTTCCTAAAAGAATAAGGATGACTTGGTAAAAAAAGAATGATTAAGGATTTCTTTCCTAATATATGATCAAGGTGGATACGATTGCCAAAACCTAGGATAGACTTGTGGTCTCTGGTTTGACAGGATTCTTGATCAATGTGAACCAACCTTTTTCTCAAGGTGATGGGGTTTCACAGATGGATGGGGTTATCTTAGAACAGTGTGTCATTCTAAAGATACCTAAGATGATGATCCTTGACTTAGGATGAAGGGTAAACAACTCAAAAAGAGGCTAGGATACCAAGTGAAGGATGCACTTTCTAGGATGATAAGGATTGCTAGAAGTTGATGCAAGCTTGCTAAGATGGATCTAGGATTTGCTAAGATTGGTTTAGGATTAACTGGGATGGTTTAGGATTGCTAAGGGATGGTTTAGGATTGAATGCAAATTTATGCTAGGATTATGCTTTGGATGATGTGTGATGTGTTTCTAGGGATGACAACTAGGGAAGTCCTAAATGCAGGTGAAGTGATCTAAGAAGAGGAAGAGTGACCGATTATAGTGATGAAGCTGCTAGGCATACTTGTGTGAAATCAAGTACGTGTGTTTTCATGAAAAAATGGATGATAGGCCAGATTGGTGGAGCGCTCAGAGTGAATGAAGGCATTGTTGGTGTGGAATTTCTGCAGAAAACAAAGAATTTTTTAGTTGTACTGGACCCTCTCGTATTCCTCAAGTTTGTGGTTTTCTTCTTTAATGATTTCAGTGATATACTGATATTTCTAGGCCTCTTTGGTTATGGCCTTTTGTTCTCGGTAGATATGTGGCAAAGGAATCTTCACTTTCTGATGCTTGGTGGAATGGGACATGAGTTCAATCTGATACTTTTGTAGGCAGTGACTATGACAAGTGTGCCTTGGATCATTTTTACTTTTGGAAAAAGTGATGGACTTTTGGAATTTGTGAGCAAACAATCTTGCAAGAGGCAAAGCAACCTTGCAAGAAGCATGAAATGTTGATCTCCTTGGCAAAAGGACTTTCAAAATTTTTAGATTTGTGTATGTTCAAGAACTATTTTGCACAAGGTTTATAACACTGAAAACACGTACAAGCACTTTCTACCTTAAGGATGCAGTGAGCTTGAAAACCTTTGTCGACATACGTAGGCACACACAAAAGAGCTAATCAGAATACAACCACCATCAAGAACGCTATGGCTCCATGATGTCGTATTAGCCGACTCCAAATGTTCAGGGTGGCACGAATATGCAAATTTCTTGGGGAAGTTACTATCTTCCTTGCCTAGCCAATTATCAAGCTTTCAGGGATGGATCAGGTAGGTTTCTAGATTGATTAGTTGATAGTATTTTTTTGGTGTCCCCGCAATCAGTTTGTACGGCATGACTCACTTAAGAGCCTAGTTCAATCATGTCGATATGCTGGGGAGTTCACCCAGTTCGGACTACCATTGAACATGACCTGCCCGAGCTTGAAAGGATATAGACGCTCTTTTGGTTAGCACCTTATTTATATACCGGACAAAGGATTTTACCGGTTTGGATTCATTCTCCAGAAGGACTTGTGCTTCTTCTAGACAGGCCCCTCTAAGCAAATCTAAAGATTTATCAAGAGTAGATCGGCAAAAAAAGTTCAAACGGTCACAATCACCTTTCTCTTGCACCAACGACCACGAGAGCCAATGGGAGAGGATAGTGCATGAAGTGAGGTTGTGTTCTACAAAATTTTGTGCAAGTTCACCAAACATATAAGACACGCGATTGATTTCTTATAAGTTAAGCAATGTGTGTTTGATCTAAAACTGAAATGAACTCGCAAGCTTGTTCTTTTTATGAGCACCAAAGTGAGATATTGTTTTCCTTGTTCAATTTGTCTTTATGCATTCGAGATTGACTTCATTTGATGTTCAATTTTAAACCCAAGAGGAAATGTGTGATTGCTTTGTCAAATTTTAAAACCCAAAAATCTAAGTGTTTGATAGTTAGTTCAATTTTAAGATCCAAAAACAAGATGTATGATTTGATTGTTCAGTTTTAAACCCAAAATTAGATGTTTGATTTGTTCATTTTCCTTAAAGCATTCGAGATTTTGTGCATGTTTTTTTTAAGCCCAAAAAAGAAATGTTGACTTTTGTTGACTTTTTGACTTTTTAACTTTTGTTGACTTTGAAAACCAAAACCAAGTGTGAAATGATGTGAGTACATACACTGTTCTTTTTAAACACCAAAAAGCGAAATGGGAATTTTTTTAATCAAAAGATTATGTGTTTTCTTACCAAACTAGATGGCTAACCCATAGACTTGTAAAAAAAATGAAAAATCGTTAGTAAGAGTGTATTATTGTAGGTTTACAGTGCCTTTCCCCCATGTTTTTACAAATAATGGTCCCAGTGATATGGACCATATTTCAACAAATGGGTAATAGAGAGAAAGTAGAAAGAAGATAGAAGGAATATAATCTTCTTGTTTGCGTATCAATGATATTCGTGGAAGCGTAACAGAGAGAAATTAGAAAGAAGATAGAAGGAATATAGTCT
>MU224846.1:253069-267192 GCA_018584345.1 Thuja plicata | reverse complement strand
TAATATTTAATCAGGACTATAGCCAATTAATTGAATTAATTAGGGCTAGGGGATGACATAGGTCAATTAGGTAATGCTTAATTACTTAGTTGATATGTCCTAAAAGGCACTAAATATGATTAGATGTGTTAATCATATTTAGGTGTCTACAGGCATAAACTAACTGTGCTTGGTTTGGATGTAGACATTTGTGTAACATCACTACATAAGTGCATATACATGTGCAACATCAATGACAATACAAAATTTAATAATTGTCATCAACGGTCTATTCATTATTATTTATAAGAAAGGACATGCCCCTTCCCATTTATTATAATTTAATCAATCTTATAATGTTTCACAAATCAATTATTAATTAAGCATAATATAATAATTTTATATTGAATACTAAATTTCATATGATTAATAATAATATAGCATCTATAATATATTATTATTAATCAACATATATTATATGTATTCTAATGATCATACGACTGAAGCTACAAACATTAACAATAGGAATGATGCCAAGTCCATGAATTCAACTCATGAATTTCTAAATTCAAATTATAAATTGACAAACTCCTGAATATTACTATTTTGAGTGTAGAAAACACGTCTTTGATCAATTGATTGATATGTATCAGTATTTAAATGCATTCAATTGTATTCATTTCACATCCTCTTATATCCAAGAATATCCTTTCCCATATTAGATCATTTAAAAATTCAACGATAAATTATCATAACATTAAAATGGTGCACTAAAAGAACAACATCGATTGCTTGCTACCTACTAATCCTTTCCATGAATATGTAAAACAAATATTTGTTAAGGTTTAACTTACAAGAATAACCATAAGACCCAATCTTTTTGAAGGTTAAATTAAGAGAACAATTTTAAAAAATTAAATGTATTTTAAATACTACTAGCCCTTAGAGGAAAACACGCATATTTTCATGGACATGGATATGATCTACAAATGTGAGTCACTTGATCCAGAAAAAGACAAAGATCTTATATTCAATTGGAGAAACAAATCCCAAACACAAAGGATCCACTTATAGTTCCAAAAATATCAAATTTCAAAGTCGCAAAAAATCATCGCTCAATACCATTTCAATTATTGTGCCTCTACCTTAAATTATTTAATCTACGTTTATTCATCCTCATGAGTGTGCATTTCATTATGATTAACAGATTAACTTTTGGAAAAAACAAATATTTTCTCTTAAATTTTGATCTTGTCTAGTCCTATATGGCTTACTTTCTACTATGATAATATCGTATCTTTGTTAGGGTTGTAAATCTATATTTCTCTAATTTCACTTCTTACTTTGAGATCCCCCTCCACCCACCTATATATATATATATATATATATATATATATATATATATATATAATTCAACTTTCAAATAAGCATTTTATTGTTATGTACAATAAGGATTTCTTGTATCACTATTGATAAAGAATGATTAAATCATATTGACATAGAAACTTTGTAATTTTTTCACTTCATTATCCTTCAATTTTTGTAAATTTATATTATATTGGAGGATTGTCTATTATTATTTTTGCAATTATTCTTCTACTTTTAATTTACATCTAATTGTGCTATTGCAATTGGATTGTCCAATACATTAGCCTTATTGATCTATTTTGTCATTTGTCTTTTTGAATTACATGTTTAGTGTTCTCTACACTATTTAGTTGTCATATTGGTGAATTTTTAAATTGATCCCTCTTGCAAATGGTTCTGGTTCTTAAAGTAAAAACAATGAATCTATCTTATCCTATAAGTTCACCCAATGAAAAAGGGCATCCAAAGTTCTAATTAAAGAGGTTTAGCAAAAATGAAAAGTATTCAATTCATAGGAGATTAAAACCTCTATCAATAGATCTTTACCGTCTAATTCAAATATGGAGTGTTATCTTATTGGAAAGACTAGGCTTGGATGATATAATATTTCAAAGATATTAAGTGGATTAAAGTACACTCTCATACACTTACCATATGAATTCTCTAGTGGGACAAGTTTCTATATATCTCCCTCTCTATACCTTATAACTCTTTCTCCCAATTAAACTCATGTAAAACATAAATATATACAAAAATATACCAATTATTTTTCTAATTGACCTTCAATTCCTCTTTGACATACCCATTGCACACCAAGGTACCATTGCTAGTTAATAATATACTATGATTAATGATGTAGCATTTTTACTTTATCTCTATGAAATCCCTACGACATGAAACCTGAAAAAATAACTTTTTTTATCATCTTTTTCTAGAATGGTAAGGTGGTATTCTTTGTATATTTGTATTCTTTATACCATAGATTTCCAACAAAAAGAGCTTTATAAATCACCACAATAGAAGCTCTAACCCTAAATGGGGGAAGAAGGGCTACCAAAAATAGAGAAAGAAAAACCAAGAAAGAAGAAGAAAAAATTGCCCACACAAAGCCATAAGATCCAAGGTTGATCCCAAACAAAAATAGAACCACTATAGACAATGGCTCGTAGACCATCTCAATAGGTCCGCTATCAGCAGAAACATCACCAAAGTAGTCCAACAACCCAATGAAGAGTAGTAATGAACTCAAGACAAAAAGAGAAAAAAACAAAATAACAACAGTCCTCTGTGTCACATCAATAGGCCCTCATTCAGAAGAACATTTGAAAATATTCATATAGGAAAGAGCATCCCAAGATACAACCAAAACCAAAGGGAACACTGCCAAAACTCTCAAAATCAAATGTCCAACATAGAAAAAGGCACCAACCAATATTAAAAGATGAGATAAGAAATATAGAGGGGACATAACAAAAAGAGGAGCAGAGGCAATGATCCAAGCTGCCACCACAAAACATCTCCATAAACAACCACCCTTCCCCTCCTATAGCCAAAACAAAGTAAGGAAGGGAAGACAAAAAATAAAAACATCCTAAAACTCCTACAAAAGGAAGAGGCCAAAGAGAGAGGAAACACCACCTTGATCAAATACAAGACAAAAGATGTAGAAACTCCGTAAAAAGAAAAACATCAAATGAACAACACTGACAATCCCAACCACAACGCCAAAGAATAACTCAAACTTCCTAGCTCTAGCAGGCCCTCCGCAAACACTCTCGCTCCCCCACGAACCAACAAATAGAGATGATCTATCACCATGAAACGAGACCACCAATGGAGTAGAAAACAAGAGGGAAGCTAACGTTGACACTAGAGTAAGGGAAGGTAGAGGAGAAAGAACCTCCTAGGCCGAGACAAAGAAACCCCTATGTTCTTTTAAAGACGCACAATGAAAAGGCCTAAGTTGAAGGAAAGAGGCCTCCGTAACACTACAACTAGGGGATAAGCCTCTATGTTCATCCTCAGAAGCCGGACAAAGGAACCTAGCCCCGAGAACACAGATAGAGTAGAAAGAAACCTACAAGACATCAAACACCTCACTAAACACCTCTACAACAACAAGCACACCGGAAACCCTAACCTCCATTATTCGCTCCCTCACTTGCTCCATTATGAGTTTAATGTTAGAGAGGTGTTTCCAACACTATAAATATATGGAGTTGACAACCTTTATAATGATTAAGCATAATAAATTGTCATGCAACATACCATCAAATCATGATTCAATGATAATATCATTGGGTAATTTGGTAATGTATGTTGGTGTGTCTAAGATGTGTCCATTTCATAGATTTCCCAAGTATTCCAAATAAATTACATTTTATCCTTCAATACAACACCCTAATAGTAAATCTAAACATTTTATACTTCAATTTATAATTTCTATATAATATAATAAGAACAAACACAAAATTCAAATTTATAATTTATAATATTTAATATCATTTTCACAATTATAGATCGAATTACTAAGCTAATCTCAATAGCAAACCTATTAAATATTGAATATGTAACTTATCTTGGTAGTGGTGAGCTTAGACTTGCTATTTAATCTAACAATATAATACATAAGAGTCGAGTCAAATCCTTTATATTCAAAACCATGTGGAGGACAAATGACAAGATAAGGAAATGAAATAGTTATACGAGAACCGCGACTACAATGGCTGAATGTTGTTATTTTTAATTCACGCTGCTTTCACAATTGAACCACTTTTAACGCTAGACTTTTAAATTTTTCCCTTGTCTTCTCTGTCCGGATATTTCTAGATGTGTTGCAATTGCCAATTCTAAATATTATTATTTTATAAATTCTATGATGGGCACACGCTACCTGAAGAATCGGAATTGTAATGGTCCCTCAGTACAACTACATAATTGCAAACAAACCTCAAATTCAAAGTCACTTTCTGGCCATTTTCATATTTTTATAACACCCCTAGTGGCCTTGATTCTTGAATTTAATGGGGAAGCCTTTTTTTCTAGTTTATTGACAGAACTCACCGATGTTTTCTCTGAAATCATGTTGGTTTCATAGTTTAACGAGACAAGAAGATGAAACAAGACTCATCCCCTTTCTTCCCTCACAAAGCAACAAGCTTTCCTTTCAGCCCCATTCCTTTCACTGTTTATAATAATGTCTCCTTGAGTCATATGTACCCCACTACCATATTTTTAAAAGACCACCGGTGACTACTACTCTTGACTTCATCTGCCTTTTTCTCTTGACTTCAGATGGGCACCGAGGAATGAGATACCCATCTCTGTATTTCTTTAACATCCTCTCCCATAATTCACCATACTGTCCCTCATACCAAGTTGAATTAGAGGAGCAACAAGATGAAGTACATCTCTTTCTCCTTTCTACTTTTCAAAGCACCATTTCTTTTTCCAGCCCTCCTCGTTTCGCTGTTTGTAATAGGTTTTCCCTCAGTCATATGTACCTACGTATGGCACGTCTGCGATAATTCCACAACTTTCACCAATGCCAGCACTTACTCCACAAACTTGAATTTAGTTATCAACGATCTGTTTCGTAATGCACCTCAAAGTTTAGGGTTCAACACTTCATCCCATGGTCGGTCTCCCAATAAGGTCTATGGTCTCCTGCAGTGTAATGGAAATATGTCGGCCATGAAATGCTCAAACTGTGTGGCGGAAGCGAATAACAGTATTCGAAAACGTTGCAACAACGACATAGGTGGGCGAATATGGTTGGATGACTGCTTCCTGCGCTATCACAACTCTAATTTTATTTCAACGCTTGATACTACTGGACATATCTTTGAGAACACGAATACCACAACTGGAGAGGCTTTCAAATCCACAACCAGTAGCCTTCTATCGAATCTGTCTAACAAAGCTTACATCTCTGCAAATAAGGGATTCGCTGCTGGATCAGCCAATTATTCTACTTCAGGAGAGTTATACGGTTTAGTGGAGTGTTGGAGAGATATATCAATACAAGATTGCAGAAGATGCTTGGTTAAAGCAAGAAGAGATGTGAAGAGTTGCTGTTCTTCAAACGGAGGAGCCCAGGTTCTGTTGGGAAGCTGCAAGGTGAGATATGAGACATACTCTTTTTTTGACTCTGCTCAGCCGCCCTCTCCCTCCCCAGAGAGGCTCAATCCATACATAGCCCCCTCTCCATCCACTTCAGATTCTTCCACAACTGCCCCGCCTCCGTCAATAGGCCTCTCTCCTAATACAGATAATGGAGCTTCTTCGACGAGTCGCTTCTCTCTGTGGGTTTTGGTGGGGGTTTGGGGAATGTGGTGGAATGTGTAGTTCCACTATAGTTTTGGTTTAGTAGGCTTTTAGATAAGAAATGTATTGTGAGCAATTTTTTTTTGGTTGGAGATTCAGAATTTCTTTGGTTAAGAGTCATTTTGTTAAAATCTATTTGGGCACGATCGTGGCCTCATCCTGGCCTCATCCTTTATGGTGTGGGAGCCTTTGCAAACAGCAAGATTTGATCCATATTGATTTGGGTTTTAAAATTTTGAAAACAATAAAAAATTGTGACTGAATCTTGTAGACAATGCATATTTCCAGAAAAGTAGATGCATGTATGTTTTTTCTAACCATAAGATTCATTAGGAAGTAGAATTATTTTTCTTTTTTCTAAGATATTTAGATATTGAGGTAATTGTAATGTTGTTAGTGTCATGTAGTGTTCAATGAATCGAGGCTGTGAATGGATTTTTGCATTTATAATAATTTTTTTATTTTTATTTTTTGAAACATAGCAAAATGATATTTAGATATTTGTGTATTTTGATCATTTTAGGTTGAATTTATGTGTATTGAGTTTTTATGTATTCAATTGTAATAAAATTTCAAAATTGATTAAAAATTATGACAACTTGGACATTTCAGTGTCATTCATTTGACATTTTAAGTAAAATATTAATTGTCAAAAAAGCATATAAAACGAAATAAAATTTGTAAACAATGATAAATTAGTGATATATAGAAAAATTATAAATTTATTAAGTATATTTTTCAGTTCTTGCCCAAAAATATTCAAGATAATCTTGATTCAAAATTAATATGTATTGATAATAAATACTATAGAAAATATTGTTTCTAAACAGAAAATGATCTTATTAACATAATATTGTCTCCTGCCGACAATGATCATTTTTGGCCCGCTTGCTCGGATCTAGCTCACATTGGTCAACCATGGAGGTCATTTGGAGATTTAAAGAGAAATAGTGGATCCTATCAAGTTCTTGGCCCTTGGTTTAATGATTTTGTTGTTATTAGCAAGCCTGGTATTGTTCGCCAATGTTCTTTCTTAGATTGCCTTCATACAGTTGGGTCTATTTTAGGTTTTCAGAGTTGTATTAAAAAAATTGTTCTTGGTGTGAGTTTGTGTGTCTTAGCATCTATTGTTTTCAAGTGTGCCTACAAATTTTTTCAAAATGTCTATATCCCAAGGCAAATTTTGCTTTGAAAATGTCTGAGAACCTTAAACCCTAAGTCTTTTGGTCTTTGGTAGGGTTTATGTCATCTAAATTGCCAAGTGGTAACCTAATTTTTATCTTTTCAAGTTGACCTTTATTGCCCATTCATGCACTAGTTCTTTTATGTCTTTCAAGTCTCTAAGTCTCGAAAACGTTGGCAGTTAGTTCTTTTTATTCAACAATCTCGCGTAGCAGTTATCTCCAAGTGTCCAAAGAATTGGTAGTTAGTTGAAGACATCCAGCGATTCAGAGATCAAGGTTATCTCTGAATCTCGAGAAGATCACGGTCAAGTCTGAAACATCTGGAGATTAAGCGATGAAGTGAAAGAATTAACCACTAATGTTAGGCGTTGAATCTCATGAAGTAGAGGCTAAGTCCTTTAAAATTTGGAGAGCAAGCGCAGACCTTAGATATTGATGAAGATCAAAGGCTATTGTTGGATCTCATAAGTTAAGCCAATTTAAAGAAAATATTCAGTGATTGCGAGAAAGCCTTTATCTCTGAATCTCTTAAAGAGACCATGGTTAAAGGAAACATTCAGAGATCAGGAGAATTAGTCAGTCGCTAAATCTTAGAACATGAGCCGAGTTAAGTTAAAACTTGTGAGATTAAGCAGTGACTATTTATTTCATTTCAGATATGTGGCTATCACTAAATCTCTTAATAAATCAATCCAACCAAAAAACATTCATCAATCATGAGAATCAAGATTGAGTTTTGATCAGATGTCGGCACGTGTCCTGGAGGATAGCAAAATGGGCGGCTGGTGCTGAGTCTTAGAAAAGAACCAAGGGTTAAGAAAACATTTAGCGATCTAGAGATAACCTTTATCTCCAAATCTCTAGACTAAATCATGGTTAAGACTTTTATTTAGATATCATGAGATATGCCTTTATCTTTGAATCAGGGAACAAACTTGGAGTTAGATAAAGTCTTAGGAGATTTAGCGTGGATCATCTATGCAAAGCAAGATGAGTGGCTGGCCTTCAATCTCTTAATTAAACTAGAGTCAAGACTTATCTTACAGGACTTAGAGATATATATATGTTATCTCTTGATCTCAAAATCAGACTAGGGTTAAAGGAAACATTCAGAGATGACGAGATAGCCTTGTCGCTCAATCTCGAAATAGACTTGAGGTTAAGAAAAGTGTTTATAGATCTAGCAAGGATAGTTGATCTTGTCTCAGGTATGTGGTTGGTGCTAAGTCTCGTAAAGAAATCAAACTTTGGCCAAACATTCAATGACTCAGCCATTTTCCTTATCGCTGAATCTCAGAATGGAATCTCAGTGTAGACAAGTCTAATGAGATTAAATGTAGGTCATTGATGTAGTGAAAGATCTGGGGCTATCGCTTGATCTTGTGATTTAAGCCAAGTCAAGAAAATCATTGGGAGACTAAGAGATTACCTTTATCTCTGAATCTTGAGATTGAACTTGGGTCAAGAAAAGTTAAGTTAAGTTACATTCAACGATTCAGAGATGCCTCTTATCGCTAAATTTCTAGACCAAACCTGAGTTAAGGCTAACATTCAAATATCATGAGATTTGTTTGGTCGCTGAATCTCAAAATTGGACCTGAGTCAAGTAAAGAATGTTGAGATCAAACATGAACCTTCAATCAAGACTTAGAATGAGTGGGGTGTGCTAAGTCTCTTCATTTAATCAAAATGGCATGAAAGATTAAGAGATCATGAGAGAAAGGTTATTTCAAAGTTATCGCTAGATTTTGTAATCTTGACAGTTAGTGTACAAATATTTAGAATTTAGGAGATAGATAAGGCATTGAGTCTCATAATCTTTGCGGTCAAGAAGAAAATATTTCAAGATCTGGAGATAGCCTTGTTGCTCAATCTCACAATCCTGACAGTTAAGTTCCAAGCATTCAACGATCAGGAGATAGTCAATCGCCCAATCTCAAAACATAACCGTAGTCAACACAAGTATTCAAATAATTAAGAGATTGTTTAGTCACCAAGCATCGCAAAGAAATCAGGGTAAGATCTTCAATTTAGAGATCATAAGATAAATCCTAGTTGCCAAGTCTCAAGATAAACCCCAGAGTTAGTAAAATGTTGAGTGACTTAGAGTAAATCCTTATCTCTGACTCTCTAAGTAAACCATATTCAAGCAAAACATAATGAGATGCTAAGAAACTTGTTGTCGCTCCATTTCTAGGAGATGACATGAATTACTAGGGTTGAAGAAAGATAGGAAATTTGGATGAGTTATAGTACTTAGCTGAGCTATAAAAAGAAATATTTCAAGCCAATCAGCTTTTGTCTAGGGTTGTTTAACACTTTCTAAGGTTTTAAAAGAAAAATGCAATGATGGCCTTTTTCAGTGCTCTTTTCAAATTAAATTGCATGTCACCTTCATACGCCACACCGAGCACAAAATTAAACTAAATACATGTAGAATGAAGGCTGGTGATGTGATTGAACAATGACATTATGTGATCTTGACTAGATGGTTGCAATAATTGCTAAATGATATATAGACTCAGCACTACTACCTTTTTCTTATCATAATTTTTAGAAGAGTGTGGAAAGAAATTCAGAAGTTGCAGAGACTTGTGAAGAAGAGCTTGTTCAGAGATAAATACTTGGAGAAAATAGTTGTAACATAAGAAATAGATGTCACCAAAATGTAAGATGTAAAGATGTTACATTAGAAATTAGAATGTTTATTGAAATGTAAGGGGTAAATATGTAATATAAGAAATGTGTGGGGAAGATAAGATGTTCCTTTTACCCTTAAATACACAAAGCAAGGATCCAAATTGATTAACCCCAAAGGAAGGATCAATGCATAAATCAATCAATCGATTGGAAATGAGAGTAAAGAGGAAGACCTTAGATTTTATTTTATAGAAAAGAATGGGTGAAATAGATTTAGGAAGATTAAAAACTTTAATTGAAATGAATAGAAGAAAAGTAATAACCTCAAAATACCACAGATCTGAAGAATTCTATTTTTGGGGGTCTACACTCAATTTTTGGAAAATCTACAACCGGATCTAGAATAGAAACGCAGAGATGAACAAAACCCAAAAATATTTTTCCGATCTGGCTCTGTTCTGATTTTGACCCTAAAGTCAATGTCACCTTTGACCCAGAATTTCTGATTCCGACCAAGGGTAGAATAGACCTCCAATTTTGACCTAAAATCTCTGATATAAAATCTATTTCTAGATCCTGATAGTTTGCTGAAAAGGGTATCCGAATCTGCACTCCAATTTGCTGCTCCAAACCTGTCCCTCCAAGAAAAATGGTTCGTTTGTTGGGGGGAGGGGTTTGCCTTGGCCAAACTCCTATTTTGGAATTAACCTTAAATTATAATTGAAATTGCATAAAACAAACAAAGTAAATAAACAAATTCACCTTGCATGTATGAAAACCCTTCTAGCAGATTCGAATCCATGGATCCACAAGTATGTACATGCACCAAATGGATGTAGAATGTAGAATGTAGGATGCCTCAAATCAATTGCTTGTAGATCTTCAATACCAATCTTTAATGGATCTTGGAATAAGAAGAGGCTTGGAGGAATGTGGATGGAGAAATCTTCAACAAGAGGGCTCCATAGAGCTTGAATCCTTCAATGGCTACCAATGGATCTCCTTGATGAATTGAATGCTTGAATGTCTTTGAATGCTTGAATGCTTGATAGTATATGCTTTCTTTAATAGAACATGCATAGAGTTTGGATGGATGGAATTGCTTCTTGTGTCTTGTATTGTTAGTGCTTATGCTTCAAGTCCTAGTTGATGGTTAGAGAAAATGAGAGGAGAAGGCTTCCTTATATATGAATGTAGGGCACAATCTTCTAGAGAGGCCTACATAGGAGAATTAAATTCTTATTAGACATATATCCATAGAAGAGGACCTATATTAAATATAATTTAAGAATTTTTGTTTAGAAGACCGAAACAGCCGACCCGGAAGCGGGAATTAACTCTTTTCGAAGCCCAATATCTGGAAACCCTGAAAACTTGAAATCTGGACCTTGGGTCAGAAAAAAGGTCAATTCTGACCTAGGTCAAGGTCGAGGTTGACCTTGACCTAGAAAGGTCAATTTTGACCTTGAGGTCAAAATTCACAATTTGCAGGTTTAGGGTGCCAGAAACAGGCTAGAGAAAAGTGGGAAATGGGGCAGAATCGCAGAAAAATCTAGATCCGAGTCAGAGACCCATTCAAGGCACTTGACATGAGCTCAAACCACTTACTCAAAAGGCTAAACCAGTCTACAATGGAAGTGCTTCCATTTTACGACTATACATTTAGCCCCCACTTTAGCAAGAGTATGGACTCAATATAATCTCTTGGTAAAGGAGATCATGAAGAACATATAATCTTATTGAAATCAAAAGGGACAAAGGAATCCTCAAGCCCCCAAGGACTTAAGTATTTATCAACCCTAAGATCATGATAAGAGAGACATCACTAGTTAATGAGAAAGAGAGAGAGAGGGTGTGATTACCTTGCCCAAGAGAACTTATGTCTCATTGTGAACCACACAAGGAAACAGTGCAACTGGAAAGGTGGAGTTGAACCACCTAGTGAATGTGGCTACTCACTAGTCAACCCATCAGGGAGATCCGGTCTTAAGGACATCTTCCAACCTTAAGGGATCAAAACATTCTAAATTGAAACTGGAGGGATCAATAGATCCATATAAATCTAAACTGGAGGGATCAAGAGATCCTATAAGGTAAAAATCCATGCTTTAAGGATTAGTCTTTAATCCAAAAAGGGAGAAAGTTTTAAGTTTGAAAATATTTTGAAAGTCTGTTGGTGAAAAAGGTGAGTGGAGCGTATGCCCCTACGTTAAAGTCATTTCTAACACTTCAACAGGAGCAATGGATTTAACAGAAACATAAACAACTCTACTGATTACGTTTCCACTATGAGATGCCCCCAAACGAAGACAAACCAAGGGAAATACCACATAAACATAGAAAGAACATAGAAGGGATCTACCTATTGTGGGGTCAATATGATCATAAGATAACATGTATATATGAATATGATATTATTGCAAATGAATTGACATCATTCCCCAAAGAAAGTAGAACTACAATTACAATGGAGCAAAGAAAACTCCAGAGTTACAAAGAAGAGTCTTTTAGGACCACATCATGGAGACCAAAAAGAATCAGTGCTACCATATCGTAGATCCAAGTAGACTACACAAGGAAAATATTTATGAACAATAGCACAAGTACAACATAACATGAAAACAACATATAGTAGAGTAAAGATACATAGAGAGGAATTGTACAATAGTTTTGATTCCTTTATCACCTTGCACTAACAAAGTAACAAGGTTCGTATAAAAGAATATAAAAAACATTTAACAAATACATTATGGGAGAATCACAATACAATAGGAAAACACAAAAAGGGCTACCATGAAGGACAAGCCAATCAAGCACATCGCCTACTCTCCCTATCTCGGTTTATATCATTTAGGGAAGGTGGGAAACTTGAAAGAGGGACTATATCCAATACAGTGGGATCCTCTTGAGAATCATGATGTTTGATACTAGGTGTAATTATCAATTGAGTTGAAAGCATATGAGGCAAATCAGTATCAAGATCGATGGTCTCATATTCATCACTAGGATTAATAGGATCATCAAGAGTATCTTCCTCATCAAGATTGATTAAAATAAGATCTAAGATGTGAATAGGATCATCATAATCATTCATCTTAAAATCATTATGAACATTAACTTCTTCCAACACATCAGGCATAGGTTGGTCAAAAGAAGGTAAAGAATTTTGAAGAACAGAGGCACAGGCCCTAGCATTAGCCCTATGCTTCTTACGATGTTCATTAGCATATTTGTTATGTTTCTCTTTGTTTGACACATGTTGAGGATTAGGAGGAATGACAATTGGTTCCTTCATAGGTTCTATAGGAGAATTGGTAGGATTCACAATAGGCTAAGAAGAGACACTGGGAGGTTGAGTAATAGAACTAGGAGTAATGGATAAAGGAGTTATAGAAGGAGTGGGCAAAAGACCATGGTTAAGATCTATCTGAAGCATGCTTAACTCAACAATATTGCGATGTTTATAGGCTTGATATGAACCAAAAAGGTTATCAGGGTGAGGAGGACATAAATTAGGTAATGAAGACCAAAATAAATCAAGAGTAGCACAATCTCTAGGCCTAGAAGGTTGATACAAACTATGATTAATCATTTTCACCTCTTCATTATGAATGAACTTAATACATTTATGAATAGGAGAAGAAACAACATGCATAGAAGTTATCCAAGGCAAACCAAATTTGACTTGAAATTGATCAGAAGTAGGAATGAAAATGAAGGTATTATCTACAACTTTACCACAAAGTTCAACAGTCAAGTTAATAGAACCAAGTGAAGGATAGAGAAAACCATTACAAGTTTGGATCCATGCATCAGATGTATCATAAAAATCACGTTGTAGGTTTTTCATAAAAAAAATTTCCTCAGTAATGAAATTTATTAAAGATATGGGATCAACAAGACAACCACGTGTAGGTATCTTAGCAATCCTAGCATAAATATAAATGGGACCATCGGGAGCCTTAATAGTCTCAGAATCATCAAAGGTGATTGAGAGTTCCCTAGGTCATTTATCCTTAGTTTTTTCTAAATTTTAGGTGGAACTTGAAGTTCAAGTGGAGGAGAAGGATCTTGAAGAGTAGGTTGAGATGAAACAATGCACTCCACATGATTAACAATGTGATTGAGATCATCCATCTTTGAATCGTAAGAAATATCTACAGAAGATGTTTGAGTGATGGTATTAGTATCATGTGTAGGTAAAGGATTCGTATAGATTTGAAGGTTTTGATTAGGAAGAGAGATAGATTTGTTCCCCGGTTAAACCACAATAATCTGTCACCTTTTAAGACAACTTATCAGCACACCTAAATTTTAGTATTTCTAACTAAAAATTAATTTTGGCCAAACATATGGTCTAGCTAGAATCATTATAGTTAAGTTAGATAAGGTTTTTAACTTTTCCAATTGGAAATGTCGATTAAATGCATGTTTTATACCACTTTGAGGCCAATTACCATAGAAATAAAATTATTTTAGAAAAGTGACATTTCAATAAGTCTAAGACTTTTTAATGATATTTTTTTTAAAATAAAAAAATACCCTTTTGTAGAGATCAGAGTCAAGAATATCTCTTATAGATTTTATAGTGTTTTAATTATACATAGTCTATTATAATTAAAAAAT
>MU224846.1:229285-252898 GCA_018584345.1 Thuja plicata | reverse complement strand
ATTGGGATATATTTGTTATGAAAAATATGGCGGGAGATGAAAACTGTCGATTTCAGGTGAGTTGGAATTTGAATTGTTATAAAAGAGAAAATATAAGTCACAAACCAATTTTTATTTCTTCATGCACTAGCTATATATTTCATCTATAACATATTTTGAAATTAGGGGAAAAAATGTTTATTTACATATAATGTTTTGGCGGGAACTAGACCCCTAATTTTCAGCATGTTTCTGCAGCTGAAAAATTGTCTTTAAACATTAAAAAAAAATATCAAAAATTATTCAAAAAAAATATTAAAAATATTAATCATAAACTTCATCCATTTTAAAATATTTTATTAGTTTACATTATCTTCAAATTCCAAACATAAATGCCACTTTTATACTATTGAAGCTGAACAACTTTAATTTTGTCGTCCTTTTCCTTTGTAAAAGGGTGACAGATTATTGTGCTTTTACCCCCACTACCATCAAAATTATCAATGGATAAAGCATTATAATTGATTAAGTCTTGAACCTTATGCTTTAAAGAATAACATTTTTCAATATCATGGCCATTCTATCGATGGTATTGATAAAAAGCTTTAGAATCAAAGGATTTTGATGCCATCATGGTAGGGAGAAGAGGTCAAATAGGAGGAAAGGTAATCATATTAGAACTTAACAACCTACTCAAAATAGAATGTAAAGATTTAGAGAGAGGAGTAAACATATGATTTATACAGAAAGCAGTGGATGCAGAAGTGGCATTGTTGGATGCAACAGCAACTTGATCAGCGACTGCATTCATCTGTTTATTGATCTTGACATAATTGTTAGGTTTCTAAAACTTATTATGATTAGGAGTAGCATCACTCTTATCAACTGGAATAGGATCCATTGGAGTGTTTCTCTCAAATTGACTCACTTGTAATTGATAGTGATGAAGTGCTACATAATTTTTTTGAAAAGAGGTAAATTCAATAAGAAGAATCTTATCTCTAATATCCTTTTGTAAATTTGAAATAAACATATGTTGAATATCAGTATTAGGAATAGGATAAGAAATTTGAGCATACAAATGCTTAAATCTACCAATAAAATTAGTCATTTTTTTCCTTAATATTTTGTTTACAATGCATTAAATCAGTTAAGGAAACTTGCGGACCAATATTATTTTGAAATTGTTGGATAAAGGTATTAGAAAGTTTAGGAAAAGAATCAATAGAATAAGGAGGTAAAGAACAATACCATTGCAAAGGCCTTATCACAAAAAGTTCTAGCAAACAACTTAGCCAAAATCCTATGGTCATGAGCATAATCACTACAAAGGATTTGAAATGTTTTAACATGAGTAACAGGATCTCCTTTACCATTGTAATTCTCAAGACGAGGCATATCGGCTTGCTGAGGGATAGTAGCATGAATAATGTCTAAGGATAAAGGACTACCCATGTCACATGTAGAAATACTAAACTTGGATTGGGTTAAAGATGCAAGTTTTTGTTGTAAAGATGACACGGTTTGAGACAAACTAATGATTGTGGAATCATTAGAAGAAATAGGTGGCATAGAAATATTAGGAATGCTAGGAAAAGTGTAGGAAGTGGCAAGAATGGAAGAAACAACTGGTGGAACACTTGGAACCACAGTTGGAAGGGGATTGGAATAAGTAAAAGGCACACTATGATATGAAGGTTGTGTGGTAGGTAGAGATACTAGTAGAACACTCACAGGAATAGATGAAATTGGAAGTGGTGTAGTCACTAAAGGAGGATTGTAAGTAGGAATGCTAGGTAAAGGAATAGAAGAAGGTGAAGAAGGTCCCTCACTAGTGACAGGAGGAGTGAATCCTAGATCTTGAGCCTCTTGAGCTAAAAGTTTAACATTCAAATGCACAAGATGAGTGATACCATGCAAGAGATTAACACCTTGATCACTATCACAAAGGAATTTATTAAGAGCCTCTATAGCTTTGATAGAATCTTGATTATGGTTTTCTTGAATAATCCAATTTCCCATTTTATCAAGTTCTGTTGAAATTTTTCGGACTTGTTCAGGAGGAACTCTTAAAGCATCATCCTCATCATGAGATGAGTGAGAAGAGTTATGGTCCATTGAAGGATTGGAATCATGAGTGGTCAAATTGTCATCTAGGATCCTAAGGAAAGGAGAGGAAGAATCGGGATCAAAGGAAGCCATAAGTCTATGGCTTCTTCTAACTGGGTTACTATATGTAGGACTAGAAGTAGTAAAGCTCATACATCGATGCAATGCAAATGAACTAATTTCGGAAACACGAGATTTTGATTTCTAATTTTTGAAATATAAGTACAAGAACATAAAATAAAGTTAATCTAATATGCATCCAAGATCTAACATAAAAATGTAATTCTAACACCAAAAAGAAAGAGTTGTCTATCTCTAGTTCACCAAAATGTAACATAGGAAATAGATGTCACCAAAATGTAAGATGTAAATATGTTACATTAGAAATTATAATGTTTATTGAAATGTAACGGGTAAATATGTAATATAAGAAATGTGTGGGGAAGATAAGATGTTTCTTTTATCCTTAAATACACAAAGAAAGGATCCAAATTGATTAACCCCAAAGGAAGGATCAATGTATAAATGAATCAATCGATTGGAAATGAGAGTAAAGAGGAAGACCCTAGACTCTGTTTTATAGAAAAGAACGGGTGAAATAGATTTAGGAAAATTAAAAAATTTAATTGAAATGAATAGAAGAAAAGTACTAGCCTCCAAATGCCACAAATCTGAAGAATGTTGTTTTGTGGGGTCTGCACTCAATTTCTAGAAAATCTGCAACTGGATCTAGAATAGAAACACAGAGATGAACAAAACCCAAAAATATTTTTTCCGATCTGGCTCAGTTCTGATTTTGACCCTAAATTCAATGTCACCTTTGACCTAGAATTTCTAATTCTGACCTAGGGAAGAATCAACCTCCGATTCTGACCTAAAATCTCTGATAGAAAATATGTTTCCAGATCCTGATAGTTTTTTGAAAAGGGTATTTGAATCTGCACTCCAATTCATTGTTCCAAACCTGTCCCTATAAGAAAAATGGTTTGTTTGTTGGGGGGATAGGTTTGCCTTGGTCAAACCCCTTTTTTGGAATTAACCTTAAAGTATAATTGAAATTGAATAAAACAAATAAAGTAAATAAACAAATTCACCTTGCATGTATAGAAACCCTTGTGGCGGATTCAAATCCGTGGATCCACAAGTATGTATGCACAAAATGAATGTAGAATGTAGAATGTAGGATGTCTCAAATCAATTGCTTGTAGATCTTCAACACCAATCTTGAATGGATTTTGGAATAAGAAGAGGCTTGGAGGAATGTGGATGGAAAAATCTTCAACAAGAGGGGTCCATAGAGCTTGAATCCTTCAATGGCTACCAATGGTTCTCCTTGATGAATTGAATGCTTGAATGCTTGATAGTAGATGCTTTCTTAAATAGATCATGCATAGAATTTGGATGGATGGAATTGCTTCTTGTGTCTTGGATTATTAGTGCTTATGCTTCAAGTTCTAGTTGATGGTTAGAAAAAATGAGAGGAGAAGACTTGCTTATATATGAATCTAGGGCACAATATTCTAGAGAGGCCTACATAGGAGAATTAAATTCCAATTAGACTTATATACCTAGAAGATGACCTATATTAAATATAATTTAAGAATTGTTGTTTTGAAAACCAAAACAGCCGACCCGGAAGCGGGAATTAACTCTTTCCAAAGCTCGATATCTAGAAACCCTAGAAACTTGAAATCTGGACCTTGGGTCAAAAAAAGGTTGATTGTGACCTAGGTCAAGGTTAAGATCGACCTTGACCTAGGTCAAGATCGAGGTCCACCTTGAAACAGAAAGGTTTATAGTGACCCTGAGGTCAAAAGTCACAATTTGTAGTTTTAGGGTGCCAGGAACAAGCTGGAGAAAAGAGGGAAATGGGGCAGGATAGAGGAAAAAGCCAGATCCAAGTCAGAGACCCATTCAAGGCACTTGACATGACCCCAAACCACTTACTCAAAAGGATAAACCAGTCTACAATGGAAGTTCTTCCATTTTCTGACTATACAATAGCAAAGATGAGTCCACTAGAGTCCAGCAAGGCTTCAGCCAGTGAAGGAAGTAAGGATAGAGGAGAAGAGAAGAAAGGGAAGATAAATCATTCAGAAGAATTCATCAGATTTCTCCCAGGGTCTACTCAAAATATAAAGGTTAGTGATGAAATATTCTCTGATTATATATCTAGTTATAGAGACCCTGTTATTCCAGGATATTTTGGTTATCATTTATTCAATTACTTCTATAGTAATAGAACTAGGTGAATTCCTATTTGCAACCCTTGGACATTAGGTTTGGAAAAATTAATAGTTTCAGATGTCTTTCTAGATATTGATTTGCTAGTAGAATTCGCTAGGAAATATGTTCATGTGTCTAAAACCATCAAAAGAAGGATCAAACAGTCCTATTTTCCTTAGATAGGGCTTCTTTCATGAAATCTTTTGGTATCTATCATTCCTCATCCACTAAAATTGATTTGAGAAAAGAAAGAGAAAGGTACAAGAAAGAAATTAATCTAGTTAAAAATTTGATCCTCAATCATATGCCTAGGTCAGGGAACTATGTAGCTCCATTACCCGATGCTAAGAATGCACCTTATGAATTCAAGGATCTACATTTCTACATCAAGTATCTAGCATATGGGATGTGCAGAGTATTACGCTTGGATGGTTATATGGAGAGAATGCCTGCAGATCTGTTGATGATCATCTTAGAGATACCAAATTCTTATGTAAACACTGACTATGATTATATTTATTATGTCATTGACCGGATGCATGAGGGTCTCTTGAGTATTTAGAAGGGTAGCAAGCCCCATTTTATACATTACTCTCTCTTTAATGCACCTAATTCTTTTCCATAATATTAATGATATGGATACTCAAATGTTGAGACCAAGGACACACATTAATGGCCAGCTGAATCCTATGCAGTTTTGTTTTAGTGATTGGAATCATACTTCCAATGACCATGATTTTTATGGTTTTGAGAACTGAATTGTGTATCCAATTTTGGTTTTTCTTGGTACAAATATAACCAGGTTATCTTTCAAGGTGCTAAGACTTCTAAGGCCTTGTCAATATGTTGATAAATGGCCTCAAGATCATAATTGAGGTGAGTATGTTCCTCCCAGGGTTGCATTGATGGAATTCATTTGGCAGCTGGTATGGACAGACAAGGAACATTTGGCTCCCCACAGGAAGGGTAATTTCACACTAAGGCTATTCAAACTCTGTGATTTCCTTATTGGAAAGAAGTGTTTGGAAGGAATCAACAAGTGGTTGAGTTGGTACAAGATGGGTATTGCCCAATACAGATATGTGGACCTTGATGATTTATAAAGAGTGCTAAGAAAGTGTTGACTCCAAGTGTTACCAATATTTGAGAGAATGAAGGGTATGATGAGGAAGACGTGATCAAAAATATTTTTTATGAACAAGAAGTTGAGCATCAAGCAGGAAAATATTGGGACCTGGTGGATTTGGAGAAACAGTTGAAAAAGGTAGGGATTGCATTCTGAGGATTTTTCCCGAGATTGTCTTATATGACTAGGATTACCCGAATGATTGATACATTATACACTTTGTACAATCAATTGGAAGAAAAGAAAAAGGTGCCTAAAAATACTCATCCTCTGAGTATGAAGATGGTAGTGAGGGGACTTATGAGAAGCATAGCCCTCCTCAGATGACTGAGCCACATTTTTTTGAGTAGAGCTCAGAGGCTCTTCACACAGAGGAAAAAATTGAGCCTCCTAAAACTAAACAGAGAATAAAACAAGGAGGACTCTCTCAAATAGAGGAACGTGGTAAAAAAAAAGGAAAAAATAACTCCCCTGGTCACTAGTGATAGACATTATCATCACCAATTGAGAAATAACATTAGATAGGGAAAGAAAAATGAGAAGGAGACCCAGGAGGAGGTTGAATTGCCTCTCCAATTATGAAAAGATGAAAGGGAGTTGTATCAAGAATAATTGTTGAGTGATGAAGCCTTCATCAAGAGTGAGGAGTTCAGGAACTTTTTCATTTGGAGAAAGCAACAAGAGATTGGAAATAAATTACAGATTACAGAGGGCTCCACACTAGGAGATGAAGCAGTGCAGGCTCTAAAGGCCTATGATCCTAGTTCTGAAACCACAAAAGTAGAAGAGACTAGGAAATTGGTAAGGTCAAGTGGGATGCTGCTTGTTCCAAGATAGGATCTAGTCTGAGAATTCATTATAGATCAAATAAGAAAGCAGCCAGAGGCCCAATTATCCTCTGAAACTTAAAAAGGTAACATGATAAGAGGTTGTGGCTATGACCCTAGGTCCCAAACCCTTTCCACATGGTCCTTGTCCCCAAGAATACAAAAGCTATCCTTGATCAATTTGGAATTAAAGATGGATGGGGCCAAGATCATTTCGACAGTGAAAAACACATTAGATTTGGAGATCTCTAAAGTTGTCACCCATTTTTCCCGTTTGAATGAAGTAAAAATAGAGAAGCTATCACAAAGATATGGGAGGCTCTTTGATGAAATAATTACCTTGGAAAAAGATAGGGGGAAGGGTGTGATGAAAATCCAAGAATTAGAGGAGAAATTGGAAGATCTAAAGACAAAGTTGGAAGAGGCCTCCAAGGCTCTTCCTCCTCCTGTTCAAGAGGTTGAGATTATTCAGCCTATTGTCACAAAGAAGCCTATTCAAACAACTAAGATAGTTGATAAGGATAGGAATGAGGTTTCTCTCTCTGCCTTGTTGAATATTTTGCAACACATAGTTAATGTTATAAAATTCAAGTTGGATGCATTCCACAATGCCTATAACAAGTTGCCTAATATTGAAAAGGATGTGAAGAATTCAATAACAACTCTGGACCAATTGTTCAGTGTATGGTCTGGCAGAGGCTCTTTGTTCTAAAGGCTAGAAGTGTTGCAACCACATAGGCAAGATCTTCCTGATTCAGTATGCCAGGTTGGAGAAATGATTGAATAGATTGATACATCCTTGTCCTTTTTCAAAGGAAAGGAAAATCAAGTACAATGAAGGTTAAATATGTTTGGTCCTGACTTCAGCAAATTCATCCCTCCCATCAGAAATGAAAATAATTAAGTAAAAGGTGTTGAGGAGTGGAGAGGTGAATTTGATACATCTCTTCCACAGAAAGAGCCTTTCCGCATAGAGGAAATTATTTTAGATATGGAAAAGTATAATAAAGCCCTAGATGATATGTTTAAAGCTGAAACAAATTTTTCCAAGTTTGTGGCGGATACAAGGGCTATCACTGATGCCACATGGGAGAGACAACTGAAGTAGTTGTAGAGCATCTCAAGTGTTAACTAGCCAATAGAGGAGGAGGTTGCACTCTGGGAAAACAATACCAAGATAGAGAAGAAAAAGTAGACAACAATAGACTTGGAGGCAATAGATGAAGAGTGAATGACACTTGGCACCTGATCAATGAGCACAGAGAGAGTCAATAACACAAAGAGTAGTGTATGTTATCCTTTTAGGTAGTCAATATTTCTCATAACAACTTTCAGAAGTTACCTTGAACAGCTGCAGACAAAGGTGCCAACTGTTAAAGATTCAGAATGATTGCAAAAGAACTACTCAAGTTTCCCTCCTCCACCGAATGAAGATGATTGCAATTGTTTTTGTCTTCTAGTGCTCTTTTCTTTTCCTAGCCATCCAAAGATTTTTGTATCATGTTCCTTCTAGGATTCCAAGATGGATAATTTATATTATAAATAGAAAGTTTGATGTAATTGTAAGGGATGATGAATTCACAACTACGAAGTAGTTTTCTGATTTTTGTCTGGTTCTAGAGTTTTCTATCACATTAAATGTATTGAAATGGAGAAGTTTTAATAAAATACAGTGGGATTCCTTTTTCATATCTATGATGTCTTCATGTGTTTATGTTTGAATTATTGTGTATTAAATTTGTAAGGCAAGTTTATTTACACTGTTTACAAGGTAAATTGTGGGATTGTTCTTAATTTTCTTTCAAGGGAAGAGTAACTCTTAAGGGTGGTTTCAGGGGATTCAATATTTTCATGAGAATTTGATTTCTGAGTATGGGAATGAGAAGATGATCTGTAAGGCATTTCATTTGGATTCTAGGTGTGTTGTCATTAAAAGGTTTCTGTGAATATATGTTTATCTGACTCTTTGCCCTATATTAGGAACTATTCTATACTAGTTAAGCGGTTATCTTCATCAATCCTTAAATTTCTAAATAACCCTTTAGTTTCTATTGAAGAACATAGATGTTTATCATTTGTATTGAAGAATACAAGTATTTTTGTTGATTTATTGGAGAAGAGAATCCTTTAGGTACACCTGCCTAAGCTTGAAGCTTGAAAAGAAGAAGGATGAGAATTCTTATTGCATTAGTATTTATTATTGGGTTATGTGCACCAAGTTGTGGACCAAAAAGGGGGGTATAAGTGGACGCATTTTTTCTGAAATCAGATAAACCTGAACTTTGAACATGCATTTGAGGGTCATGCACTCAAAATAAGAAGATGTGTAAAAAATAAAAATTGTAGTAATCTAAATCTAGTTTCTAAAACACTAATTTATTTAAAAAAATTGATAAGATTAAGAGGGTCAAACCTCACGGGCACAAAAACATGTTCTTGATTTTTTTGGAAAAACATAACATAGTTATTTCTGTGCACGGTACAAAAGATATAGTTATATTAAGTATTTTTTAAATCCCCTTGGTAGGATGATAGGTAAGAGTGAGATCTAGAAGTTTTGTATTTTTTTGTAATTTTTTGATGAGTATTTTGTTTCTATGATTTTTTTAAGTGATTGCATCCTTAAAATTTGGTACATGTTCGTGCGCTGGGCATAACTTGCATAAAAATAATCAAAAATGTTTTTTTTTTAAAGTGTATAGAATCAAGTGTAGTATAATAATATGTAATTTATTTTTAATTTGATTAAGTATATCAAAATTTATTTTAAAAAATGGTAGACATGTGTTTGTGAGGACAATCAAGACACTGGTAAAGAAAATTAAAGTTTACTATGCTAATGTTGTCCAAAAAAAGAAAAATTTATATGGTTAGAAAGCCAAGAAGATGTATGAGATTATGGTGAAAATTATAGAGCTAACCAGTTGACAAATTGCAAACTTGATGAAGATAAAGTCTAGAATTCATCTTACAAGATGAAAAAAATGTTTAAAAGAACAAAAATGGAGGGAAAATGAGCCTCCAAGCCTTTAGGTCATTTTCCAAAGCTCTTCCCAAGCCATAACCTGATCAGGTTTCTAAATTTCAAATATCCCGATCGGGTTCTGAAAAGAAAAAAGTACTTCAAAACCCAATCGGGTTTTGAAGAAGTAAAACTTATGCATTTTATTCTCCATAACCCGATCGGGTTTTGAAGAAACTAAAATAGGCTTTTCTCTGGAAGCCATAACTTCCACATACAGAGTCCGATTGAATCCGTTCAAAAAGTGTAGGAAATATCTTGAGATGATCTAACACATGATTAACCTACAATCATCTTTAGGCATCAACATTTTTTTTCCATCCATTTGAATCAAGTAAGGCATAAAATAGGTATTCATTATTGCCCATACATGCAATGTATAGGAAAATAAATATGCTCTCTCTCTCTCTCTCAAATAATATGAGAGAGAGAGAGAGAGATTTCCCTATGCGTTGCATGTATGGGAAATAATGAGTACCTATTTATAACTTACTTGATTCAAATGGATGGCACAAAAAATGTTGATGACTAAAGATGATTGTAGGTTAATCATGTGTTATATCATCTCAAAATGTTTCCTACGCTTTTTGAACAGAGTCAATCAAACTTTGTATGTGGAAGTTATGGCTTCCAAAGCAAAGCCTATTTTAATTTCTTCATAACCCAATCGGGTTATGGAGAATAAATGCATAATTTTTACTTCTTCAAAACCCAATTGGGCCTTTGAAGTACTTTTTGATTTTTAGAACCCAATCGGGTTATTTGAAATTTAGAAACCTAATCGGGTTCTTAGATAGATCAATTTTTTTTATAATATTTCCTAGGCTTGGTTACCAAGTGTAGAACAATTTTGAATTTTCAATAACCCAATCGGGTTATATGAATTTTTTTTTTTTTTTAAAGATGTGTCTACTTTTTTTGTTCACAATTTGGTGCACATACCCATTGTCAAGTGCATCTTTTGGTTAGTAAAGTTTTGCATAAGATTAGTTGTTAACATCTACAAGACTTGTTATCAACATCTTCAGTAAAAGGCATTAGTAAATGTGTGTGAGATACTAATCCATTGTAAGATTTAATGAGAAGAAGTAAGTCATAAGAGGTAAACCGGCCTAAGTTTGTGGAGCTGAAAGTGAAGATGGATCTGATCCTCGTTAGTTAGACTTTTTCTTGGTTGAATCAAGAGTTGGGAATGATAGAGTCAAGCATTGTTGCTTCATTAAGGTTCTGTAAGAAAAAGATAGAAAAAAAAATGACAACTCTACTATGGAGAATTGGATGTTAAAAATAGGGTTTTAAAGATCATAACAATTAAGTTTCTATTCTTCCATTTCTTGATCAGTTTGTGAAATTTTCCCATACTTGTTGTTGGTGGCAGCTGAGGAAATTGGAAAGAACAAAAATTTTGAATCTCTATGGTTGGGGCCTTTTATTGTTTATCAAGTACATGGAAAGGATTCATATTTTTTGAAAAATATCGATGATGAGGTATTGGAATTTCCAGTGCATGGACAATTCCTAAAGCCTTTCTTCAATTAATTCTTCTTTCCATGGATAGTAGTCTTGTAGTATATGTATAGGTGTGTTTATTTTTAGTTGTGTTAATTAAATCTCTTAACGAAGTAGATCTTAATAGGTCTCCACCTTAATACTCATAACAGGGTAGATCATCATAAGTGACCAAATTGTAAGCCTTAACCAACTCCCTTCCATTCTGCAGATAGTGAAGTTTTGTGGGTGCCATCTCCACCGTAGTTTTTACTTCCTAACAGGAGTTTTCTGTGATATCACATCTTGTTTTATGTGTTTATCATTTTCATGAATGTTGCAAAATATTAAAGATTATGAATGAAAAATACACGCATAAGAAAGAAAAACAGTAATGGTTGGTAATACAGTAATGAATGATTACTAATGATGAATTGTGAAAGGTGTTAAAAGTTTTAGAGGTACTAATTCACCCGTCCCCTCTTAGTACTACTTCCTATTAATTCCAACAATTGGTATCAGAGCTAAGTCTCTTCTTGGAAAGCTTAAAGACTTAAGAGAAAAGATCATACAATGGAGAAGTACAAACTTGACAAGAATATTGAGAATAAAAAGCTTGAGATACAAATATTCTATGAACAGTATAAAGAACCTAGAATCAAGATGAGAGAGCTGTTGAATGAGAGGAAAAGTATGGCTACTCGGAACAATGAAAAAAATTATCAAGAAGAAGAGATTCCAAATTTCTTTGAACCTTCATGATCAAATGCAAGTAATACAACAGATACATCAGAAGAAAACATCACAAATCTAAAGGAGATCAATCAACATCTGACAGAGCAAATAAAGATGCTAAAAATTGGTCAAGAGATCTAGATGGTAAGAATGATTGGTGTGATGAGTTCTACTAGACAAGCTGAATTAGAAAGAACACTCGCTATTGATGACAGAAGAAAGATTATAGAAAAACTACAAGAGAAGGAGTTGGAAATTAAAATACATGTTGAGCATCACCATGAGATCATAAATCAGATCATTCTAATGAGTCAAGAAGCAAATAGAATGAATATAGAACTCATTGAAAGAGTGTAGGCTATCAGTGAACTAAGAGAAGAAAATGAAAAACTAAAGCATGAGGTTAGAATTTGGAAACAACATAATGAAGTTATCAGAAAGGCTAAAGAAAGAAAGAAAATAATGGATGATTTTCTTGAAGGACAATGAAGAGTCAACAACAAAAATGGTTTAGGCTTTACTGAAAATGGAGAATCATCAAATCAAGCCAATCCAAAGAATGTCTATGAAAATCCAAGACCAAGAAAGCTGACATGTAAGCACTGTGGAAAGCAAGGGCACACATCAAATGTATGCCAAGGAAAAATGAGAGGTATTCCTAAATCTACATCTACATTCATAGCATTCTATTATAATTGTAACAAGAAAGGACATAAGGCTTATGAATGCAAGACTAAGATAGAACAGCCAAAGAAGGAAACCTACATGGACAAATATTGTCCTACCTGCAAGATGAATGGGCACACATCTGAAGAATGCTAGAAAAAGAGAATGCAAGCATGGAAGCCTAAAGGTCAAGAAAATCGCTATCAACCATAGAGAATCGGTAATCAATATGTGTGGGATTACAATACTTGGACAAACTATACAGCATGTGGTAGATATGGTCACATTGCTGCAAACTACATGAGAGCATGGACCAAAAGGTCTAGAGGCTGGTCAAACCCCAGAATGGCATGCTTACACTATCACAAAGTTAGTCATCTCAAGAAAGATTGTAAAGACCGAATGAAAGAGTCAAGCACATATCCCAATGGTAACACCATTGAAGATATCCGGAGGGCTAGAGATAAAATGTGGAGAAAAGCTTCAAGAAATGATGAAGCTGGACCAAGCAATGCAAATGGTGACACCCCATCCAATGGATCTGGTGACATCACCACCACCACTTGAGATGAACAAGTAAGTATGGAACTGCACTATACCAAGTAATATTATGCATCAGTTCCATTATACAATTGATAGATGGTCAAAATCTGCATGAATAAAACATGCATATTATGCTACTTATTACAATTCTGAGAATACAACCCCTTCGGTATACACATATTGAAAATCATCGGTGAACATAATGGATGAGTTGTCTACACTTACCAAAAATTGTCTGTTAAGACATAAAATGGTTAAGTTACCAATGTAACCCGACACCTGTCGGTAAGAAATCAAAGTCACAAAGTTGTCACGACAGAATACCAATATCCGTCAGTAAAAGCAATATTGGTAACAACTATCCCAAGCATCCTCAACATCACCAATGATGATTGTGAAATTCTTCCCGATGAACTCTGTCTTTACGACCTGACAAGTTGTTGAAGCATTTATTGCTGACTTAGGGAAAAAGCCTATAAATAGTCGACGGAAGCACTTCATTTTACACTTGTGATTTAAAGAGAAAGCAGAGAAAAAAATAGAGTGATTGAAGAGAAGAAAGCAGAAGCACCCTCGACTCGATTCAACACACAACAACCAAGTCAATAACCATTATCACATATCGAAGTAAGTATCGAGGGCACCAAAAGCAATTTGTCATTATTTTCAAGAAATCCCTAAAACTTGAAAAATAATGGCAACCACCTCAAGAACTGCTAAGATCAATAAAAATAAACAGAATGTTGTTAAGTTGATTAAAAATGGCGCTTGTATAGAGACCAAATACAAGATATTCCCACAGATTGCATCAAAACCCGATGAAACCAGAGCATTTTCAAAAATTCCACCTAGGGTTTTTCTCATAGAAGATGTTAGGTCTTACATTCATTGCAAAATCATTGAGTTAGGTGATCTGGAGATGGATGAAGCTTATAAGAAGCTTTGTGATGTAGAAGGAAACTTTAAGGAAGAGCACAAACACCTAGAGGTTAAAGGGATAACCAAAGCCCTACATTTCCCAAGGGACTTCAAAACAGACTAGATAAGGTTAGTCTTGAGCAGAATGCATGATATGAAACTATGGCTAGACCAAACCAAGCACATAACAAAGGATATCCTTCATGCTATAACCAGTTATCCAATAATCGATAATCCTAGGGAACACAAGAATCCCTCCAGGAAAGAAGTTGAAAAACTTACAAAAGATGAATGGGACAATAGAGGTCTAAAAGTAAACACCATCACCGACGTAGAACTAAAATTTGGTGTATGTGTAATTGGGTATAAGATTTTTCAAGCAAGAATATTGAACAACATATCTACAACATCAGTAAGCACAGCTTACAAGATAGTGACCAGAGGAATTCAGATGGATTTGTGTGAGATCCTGTTAAAACAACTTGATGAGAAGATGATCACAATTAGGTCTACAAAGACCAACACATGTAAGTTCAGCTCACTTATCATGTGTATCTTTTTCTACTTTTAAGAGTATTTCCATTTAGTAGGAAAAGTGAAATGGGACACTACAAAACCGATAACATTACAGATTAGTGAACTAATCAAGTCACTAGGAGATGATTTTGAGTCTTTTATGACTGCATACTTCCTTGAATTCAAGGAAAAGATGATGGAAAGGACAAGGATTCCTGAACAACTTGTTGAAAAACATAAGGATGAAATATTCTTTATGGTGGATACTGATTTCACTCATATCAAACTGGTTGTACCAAGAACAACTTGGTTAGCACCACTAGATTATGAAATCAACATAGATCAGGCTACAAGTGCAATTGATGCATTAATAAATGAGCCTGTTGATAGCAAGCAACCAAGGTTTGGAACCTATGAAGAGGCCAGATCAAAGATAAAGAGAGGCATAGAAATCAAGAAGACTGTAAACAAAAAGGATAAGATGGTTAAGAATCTCAAGAAGATTCTATCAGTTACAGAGGAAGAACATGAACAACTAGAGGAAACCGATGAACAGGGCACCATTGGTGAGGGACAAGAAGAACAAAAATTAGATTATGAGGAGACTGAATCTGATACACCTCCACCTCCACCTCCTACAAAGAAGCAGAGGACAAGGAGTCAAACTAATAAAATTGATACCACACCTCTTAAGAAAGGTCAAGTAAGGACCTAAGGACCTATATGAGGAAGTGGCCAGCTAAGAGAAATAAGCAAAAAACTATAAAGGAAACACCTACAAAGAGAAGAAAAAGAATGGTCATAACTAAATTTGACTTAGAGGATTCTAAAGAGGATGAGTCTGATGTAGCAAAGAAGAATTACAAAAATTAAACTGTTGATGAGGTAGCTGAATCCATTTCTACACATGGCACAATGACATAAGAAAATTAGGCAATGGGATACACTCAAACCTGATGACTAGAATAAGATACAAGAGGCGATAATTAGGTTAACAATAAAATTCAAATATGTACTAGCAGAATTTATCAATCAAATACCTAAGGAGCTTGGTAACAAAGTATCCTAATAATGGTCATATTCTCTATAGACTGAGAGAGAAGCAAGGGAGAGGGTACTAGTAACACTAATGCCTCCTAAATCTAAGATTGAAGAAATCAAAGAGGTCATGAAGAAGCACTCAAGAAAATTTGTAGCCAAGATAAGGGCATACAAAGTGCTGGAAAACAAATTCATAGAGCTAGATACAATGACCAAAACAAAATGGAGACAACTCCTTGATATGCCAATAGAGTCAACAAGTCATGACGAACAATTACTTCTCACCGACACACCTCATAGAGAGGAGGAGAAAGGCAATGCAAGTCCTCAAAAAATTTCTCTGGAAAATACTGAAAGTGATAATGAGCCCATAAACTTAGACAAAGTCATGGATGATCTTGACATCCAAGATATCACCAACTATGACTCTGATAAAGATCCACAGAAGAAAGATGAAGTAATATTCATTACACTTAAGGATCAGGGACATCAACAAGATTTGAGAAAATCAAATTATAACGATATGAATGTTGCTGATGAAACATGGCAGGATACATCAGTCATGGACTTAACAGAAGCATACACTGTAGAGAAGATACAAAAATATGAGGATGTCACTATTCTAAAAGATCAAACTGATGAGCAGGACACCACTCTTGATACATCCCAAGCTACAAATCAGAGCAACATGCCTATATTAATGAAGGCAATCAATATATTGGAAGGTAATACTGTAGAGGACACAAGCACACCCGAGGACAAGGGTGATGGAGAAGAAAAAGACACCACAAATAATACAGAGGATACAACTGCAGAAAAAGATGCAACCGATGATCAGACAGATAAGTCTGTTGATCAAAATAATGAGGACAAGCAAAAGGAAGAAGGGGACACACAGACAGAAAAAGGTGAAGAATCAAAGAAAGATGAGAAGGAGAAGAAATCAGGAGAAAAATCTGTAGACACCCAAGGTTGATGGAGAGATGTCTTCACAAAACCGACAGGTGCAACCCGAGCAGAAAACACAAGAAGCATCTTCCACAAGGCCTTCACCAAGAACTTCAGAGAGATCAAATGAACTATCTATGGTAGTTCATACATCTGCATCCCCAAAAGTCTCAAAGAAGAAGAAGAAGAACAAGCATAAGAATCCAGTAACACTGGATGAAATCATTGAGATTCCAATTTGTGATCCAAGGACATTGGATCCAACTGAATTGACCAAATATGCAAGACTCTATGAAAGAAAGGCCATTCAAGACAAACTAAAGAGAGCAAAAAAAGAGGCCAAGGTACTAGAAGTAGCAAGAGGAATACTTCAACAAATTGTACCTAATGTAGATATTGATCAAACCACCCCAATGCTCGATCAATTGGTGGTACTCATAGATGCAATAACATCTCAGATCATAGATGCTGAGAAGATCATGGAAGAGAGACTTGAACAAAAGTATGAGTTAAAGCTAGATGAGAAGATAAGCCAGGAAGTGGCATTGAAAAAGGTAAAGCTATCTGAATCGATAAGCACACTTGATCCAATTATCTCAGAAGCTATTACCTTGATACAGAAATTGTGTATATTAGATCAACTCACTCAGGAATATACTAACAAGATAGAAAAAATTGAGGTTGATCTTAAGTCAAGTGCACAAAGTCTCACAAATAATGAAGAAGCAATAAAATTGCACAATGAGCAAATCAAACAGGCTCAAAAACTAAGACAGGACATATAGGTTGTAGAGACGAAGTACAGAGATGAGGTAAATGAGCTCCAAGCTCAACTCTTACCGACACTTTCACTCCTGCAAAAACATGTTATAGAGGCAAATACATTAATTGCCACACCAAAAATGTCTTTCCTAGACAATATTTATGATATGCATGCAAGGCTAGAGCTACAACACATGGCACTAGAAAAATTGAAAGAAAAATGGGATAAAATTATCAAAGATATCAAGACAACCCATTCCCATATACTTGACACATTGTAAGTTAAACATTCTTGTCACAATTTTGGCATATTATAAGTTGTACATTTTTGTCATAAGTATCAAAGAAAGGGGGAAATTGATATGTTCACTCACCTTAGTTAAAAGGGGGAAATAATATGTATAGTAAAATAAAGGGGAAATAAAAGAAGAGAAAAGAACAGAGAATGTATAGTATACATGTACATATAGTTATACTATACTGATGCATACTGTTAGGGGAGTCATATAATGACAAGGATATAAACATGGTGTACATACTAAACACTTTAGTATTATGCACATATTAGTTATTGATACTAATGTCAAAGGGGGAGATTGAAGGCATTATATTTTTCCATTAGTATACACAAGGAAATACATGATCTACACCATCGGTTTACTCTACACTAACAGACAGGGCACAACACTACCCGACGCCAAGGTTACTTGTTAAACACTGTTCAGTGTTATCCGATGACAAAAAGGTAAATGGAACCCAATGAGTAACAACAGTGCAACCTGATGAAATAGAAAAGAGAGGAACCTGACAGACAAAGGGAACTCAATGAATAGTTCAACAAAGGAACGCCGACAGAATTTCAGTTCAACCTGACGACCAAGAACCGATAGTCAGTTACATCACGCAAAAAGTGGATCTGACTTTCCACATCAAATAAATCAATGAAGTTGTATTTATAGCTTCTTGATTTACTTTTAAATCCATTATGTGTGGAGAAAGCAATGTATTTAATATTGTTTTAAATAGTTTTACTGATTTCAAACATGCAAACTAAAGATCAAGGTCAAGTTGTAAACCTTGGATCTAAGAGTCAACATTGTAATGTGTGATTCCAAGATAGGTCAAATACTTGTAGAAATAGATGCTCAATCTATTGTAAACAATAGTTGTTCAATGAATATTGTCACCATGGAGAGAATCTAGAGACCAGAGAAGAGAATTCATGTAGAAGGACAAAAAAGAATCAAATCAGTTTCAAGAACAAGAACACGGGCTACCGATGAGAAGAGAAAAGGTATTCATCAATCACTTAAGGTGATATTATAATTTTGAGAGCTTTAATGGATTTGTAATCAGAAATTGTAGATTGCATATAGTTAGGTCAACATTTGTACTCGTTCTAACAAGTGTAGTACACATAAGAAATCCTTTCAAGAAAGGTGGACTTAACAGTCTTATTGTAAATCTCATAACCGAGTGCACACTTAAAACAATGTTGCTAAAGCTCTTAACAGAGTAGATCTTAATAGTTATCCACCTTAATAATCCTAATAGGGTAGATCATCAAAAGTGATCAAATTGTAATCCTTAACTAGCTCCCTTCCATTCTGCAAATAGTGAAGTTTTGTGGGTGCCATCCCCACTGTAGTTTTTACTTCCTAACAAGAGTTTTTTGTGATACCATATCTTGTGTTATGTGTTTATCATTTTCATGAATGTTTCTATAAATGTTGCAAACTATTAAAGATTATGAATGAACAATACATGAATAAGAAAGAACAACAATAATGGTCGGTAATACAGCAATGAATGATTACTAATGATGAATTGTGAAAGGTGTTAAAAGTTTTAGAGGTATTGATTCACCCCTCCCCTCTCAGTACTACTTCCCATTAATTCCAACAATGTGTTTATTTCTATAGTAGGTTAGTGTGGTTGTGTTCTACCTCCTAGAGATCTAGTTTATTGCATTGAACTTGCTTTTAAATCATCCTCAGATAGAGACACTGTTGGGTCTATTTTAGGTTTTCTGAGTTGTATTAAAATTTTGGTTCTTGGTGTCAGGTTGTGTGCCTTAGCATCTGGTGTTTTCAAGTGTTCCTGCAAATTTTTTCAAAATGTATGCATCCCAAGGAAAATTTTACTTTGAAAATGTTAGAGAACGTTAAACCCTAAGTCTTTTGGTTTTTGGTAGTGTTTATGTCATCTAAATTGCCAAGTCGTGCCCTAATTTTTATATTTTCAAGTTGACCTTTATTGCCTCTTCATGCATTGGTTCCTTTATGTATTTCAAGTCTCTAAGTCTTGAAAAGGTTGCAATTTAGTTAATTTTATTCAGTGATATGGCACAACAGTTATCTCCAAGTCTCCAGAGAATCGGCGGTTAGTTGAAAACATTCACCAATTCAGAGATCAAGGTTATCTCTAAATCTCGAGAAGATTATGGTCAAGTCTGAAATATATGGAGATTAAGAGATGAAGTGAAAGGCTTAACCACTAATTTTAGTCACTGAATCTCATGAAGCAGTGGCTAAGTCATTTAAAATTTGGAGGTCAAGCGCAGACCATAGATGTTGATGAAGATCAAAGGCTATCGCCAGATCTCATAAGTTAAGCTGAGCTAAAGAAAATATTCAGCAATTGAGAGAAATTTGTTATCTCTGAATCTCTTAAAGAGACCATGGTTAAAGGAAATATTAAGAGATCATGAGAATTAGTTAATAGTTGAATCTCATAACATGAGCCAAGTTAAGTTAAAACTTGTGAGATTAATTAGTGACTGTTGATTTCATTTTAGATATATGGCTATCGCAAGATCTCTTAATAAATCAAGCCAAGTATAAAACATTTAGTGATCATGAGAATCAAGACTAAGTTCTGATAAGATGTTGACATGTGTCCTGGAGGTAGCATAATTGTTAGTGGCAAATATTCACCTTTTGGCAAATTTCGGGCAATATCTTTCACCGAATTGGCGAATCACGCACATTATACGATGGCCCAAATCGCCCAATCTTGACACAGTAACGGTTAAATATTCATTGGAATAGCCAATAATATTTTCCATTTGATGAGGTTGACCAATATATTCACCTTTAACCAATCTGACATGGTTATTATAATGATCTCTTATTCACCAAGGGTATTAATTATGTATTGCATATAAAATCTAAAATAGCCAACCCGTTAATTAATTGTTTTATAGATCATGATCTATTTCACCAACCATTAATTATTTGTTATATTGACCACAGACTATTTCACAAACCGTTAATTATTTGTTATATTGACCATGTACTATTTTTCCAACCATTAATTATTTTTTATATTGACTACAACCTATTTCACCAACTGTTAATTGATTGTTATATTGACCACGACCATATTTTGCCAACCGTTTGTTAATTCCTACATTCAGGTCGGCCAATTTTTGCCAAAAGCCTAAGATTTACAAAAATGGAAATTTGAATCATGGATTGATATAAATTAATATGAAATTTGTTAGTCTTATAGTTTTTGTGTCACCTTACAAGATTTTGGAGGGCTAGATTTACAAATAGAAAGCTTGCAATAGTAAACAGAGGATTCACTTTCAGCATTTCAGAGAATCAGAATTTAGAGGAAGCTAGACCAAGCCACAAGGTAAGCAATTATTTGTTCACATTTCACATTATTGCTATTAATTTCCTAGTGACTAGTGAGAGGTCAAGATGTTGGATAAGGGTGACTATCCTAAGTATCATCAGGTTGCTGAAGAGATTGAGATGTCAGGGGAGGTTGAACTTGAGAATCAGACTTCTCACTGTGCTTAAGGCAGTGAAGGGATTGGAAAACTAGAAAAGGGTAAGACTCCTAATCATCAGGGCATGGTAAGACTCCTTAGGGAAGTGAAGGATCTGGGAGGCCATCGAAGCATGCAAAACATAAAGATACTACCATAAAGGCTTTCTTTAGAGTTGGCAATGTTTCAGCTCCATCAACTTCTACAATTACAAGTGCAAAAGCCATTCACAGTAGCTCACCAGTACCACTACCACAAGATGGGGTTGTCATTGAGTTAAATGAAAATCAAAATGCATCAAATGAGGATAAAAATGGTGGCATGACAGAAGATGTTATAAGGGATATGCAGAACCAGTTGGATGAAAATGCTAGCAATGAAGATAATAATGATGTTGGTAGGAAGAAAAGAAAAAGGGTAGTAATTTTGGGGCGGGAGTGGGAAATGACAATAAATTTTAAGGTTGATTGGGTAGCAAAGTACTGGTTCATTGAACCAATCCTAAACAATGATGAATAACCAATAGAATGCAGGTGTAAGATTTGTACCTGGAAAAATAAAAGAGAGAAGAAGTTGCAGCTAAAGCTTGACACTATAGAAAAGCATATTGGTAAGGTTTATGAAAAATAGATCAGAAACGGGCAAGAAATATCAGTAGTGTGATGGAAATAAAAGGAATAATGTCTTCATGTTAAGTATTCCATAGAATATGAAGAGCATAACAAGAGAATGGAAACAATTGCTAGTAGTGAAAATCCAATCAAGGCTAGGTTTAAACATGCAGCTAATGAAGCAAACCTGACAAAGACTGTTCAGATGAGTGTTTTTTTTTATATTATGCCCAGAGGGAATCCTATGAGAGACTTCTCAGAATATGGTAATTTATTATCCTTTTTGAGAGTTCCTCGTTATCCTATGTCACATTGGTCAACAAACGTTGGATGTGAAATGGAAAAATGTCTTTCTGAGGTGGAAAAGAAAAATTTACAGGAGAAAGTAAAATAGTCCAAATTCATTTCATTATCCATAGATGAAGTTACTGTGGTAGATAACACTACTTGGGTCTATATGCATGTCTATACAGTAAAAGAACATGTCCACCAAGCTCATCTACTATGTGTTCATAAAATGAGGGGCAATTCAACAGCAGAAAACTTATATTTTGAAGTGAAGAATGCTTTGAATGAAGTTGTTGGTATGGATGATTTGACAATTGGCAAGAAGCTAGTGTGTGTTGGAGCTGATGGAGCTACAATAGTGCAAGGCCAAAGGAATGGTCTTTGTGCAAGATTACAAACTAGTATTGCACCTTACATGCTTGGCATACATTGCATGGCCCATCGAATTAATTTAGCATATAAAATTGTAAGCAATTTTCCTACATTGTCAAAAGTTGAAGGTCTAGTTCATGAGCTACACTCTTACTTCTGCAGAAGTCCAAAATGTTTTGTAGAATTTAAGATTTTTCAGAGGGAGTAACACCAGGAAACAAGCTTCTCAAGGATGTTGAGACCAGATGGGTATCTTTGCATGGACTAGTAGAAAGAGTTCTAATAGAATATCAATCCTTGATTGAACTAATATATGAGAAACGCCTCACAGTAGACAAAGCTCTTGATTTGTTACATAAGTTAAGTGATATAGAGATTCTGTTAACTTTAGTCAGTCTTCTCCCCATGCTGGATTTAATGAACAAACTTGTTAAGAAAGCCCAAGACAGAACTATGTACATCCATGAGTATAGCATTTTATGTAAAATGACATGCATTGCCCTGGATTGTCTGTACTCAGATATGACAACAATTCAAAGCCCAGATTTTTTCAGGTGGCAGACAATTATAGATTTGAATCATGCTGAGAATTTTTTACAATTTAATGTAAAAAATGATTTATGTGTGTTTGTGAAAGGATATGAAATACCAATGCACCAATCTAAGATGGGAAAGCGAGGCAGACTACTTCCAGTTAAAAGGGTTGATTTTGACACGATTGTTAAATCTGTTAGTGATAATTTTAAGTCAATTTCCTACCAACTTTCAAGAGAGATTCATGAAAGATTCCCTCAAGAATAAATTCTTGAATCCATGGGTTGTGTGTTTCCTCAATTTTGGAAAAAATTCAGAGATAAACAAATTGATGCACAAATCTTTCATAAAAAAATTGATGAATTGATCAGAGTGTTTTCAAAACATGCAGATTGCAATGGACAACCAATTAAAGGAATTTTAGATTCAGCTAATCTTAAAAAACAATGTAGACAATTTGCATCATGTATGAAATTGTAGATTACAAACTTGGAGAAGCCATTTGAACCTGGTGCAATAACTAGGATTTGGAAAAGGATAGAGTAGAGTGAAGTATTGTGTGATTAAATATCATAATATTTCAAACTTACTGATTTATGTCAAACAATGATATTGGGGTCAGTGGAAGATGAAATAGTTTTTAGTGCATTAGGGTTTTTGAAATCAAAGATCAAAAACAAACTAGACAGAAATTTGGAAACTTGCTTGAGGTTGTTTGTAACACAGTACAATGTTAGAGACTTTCCTTATGATAGGGCATTGGCAATTTGGAATTCCATGCGTGAAAGACGAGGGCTTTTTAACACTTCAAAACCTAGTGGTACTAGTGCTACTGCTAGTTCTGAGACAAATGATGGATCTTGGTCCAGACTCAGAATGAAGATGAAGAATTTTTTGATTTTGAATACCCAACCTAGAATGAAGAAGAAGCTCTTGTTACTAGTCAATTCAAGAGCTGGATTCCATGTGGGATATAGAAGCTGCAGGCTACTCGCTGAGTGAGTGAAGTGATTTAGAAATTAGAATTAGCATTCAAATTTTGGTTAATACTTAATAGGTATTTATACACTATATACTTATTACCTTTTAGTTATTACTGTACTTGTTGGACTTGAATATTG
>MU224846.1:183324-229235 GCA_018584345.1 Thuja plicata | reverse complement strand
ACTTATTACCTTTTAGTTATTACTGTACTTGTTGGACTTGAATATTGACAATTTGAAATTGACTCATATTACAAGTAATTACTAATAAGTATTGTTCATGATTTTTGTAATTTGAATTTATATTTTTTTAATTTGAATTCATGATTTTTGTAATGTATAATGTGTTGGTTTTTTTTTTAGGTTGTGACAATAAGACATCAAGCTCTTCTTCTTCTATCCAATTTTAGGAAGTAGCCAACTTCAAATATTACTTCACATCAAGAAAAGGACCAACTGACAAACACTCTGATAATGTTTCTACACTTTAGGTCTTACTTCATATCAATATGAATCTATGCATTAATTAGAGCATCATTTAATCTGATCCTTGATCAAAACTCTACAAAAATACACATACACAGATAAATTCTATGCCAATGAATTAGAAAACTCATAACTCACAAGATAAGATGACATAGGAGAGATTGGAACCATGATCTTTGTATTAAGTATAGAAAATCACATCCAGCATACAAAATGTATTCAGAAATAACCTCTTTAATAATTTTCAAGAGATCCTTCAACTCTATTTCTATTTATCACATTTAACTAGTACAATGTATGCTATATTTCTCAGACTGAAACTTTGCAAAAGCTTACAATACAAAATTTTCTAGCCCTTTCCAATGATCTTGTTAATCCTCTTATAGAGTAGGATTTCAACAAGCTTCAGATCGATTGGAGTGAGGAAAAAATACATGACTCATACAAAATACAAAAATTAGTGGAAGTGATAACCACTTTGTTACAATATTTTTTGGAATTCTTTGTCTTCTGACCGCTTGGCCTCTTTAATTTCTTTGCTACTATTAAGAAGCTGCCATATAAAATTGTTGTTGTCACTCAAAAATGGAAAACCACCGATCAGTTAACTCTCTTCATTATTTTCCTCTGGGGCACCTGCTACAAACATGTCTTTCCATGAATTAAACACCTCATCACTGGGCCATCCAAAATTGAGGATCTCCTTTATGTTACCATTTATCCTCTCCCAATTTCTCTTTGTTCTCTCAATTTCTTCCCTCCAAAAATTGAAGAATGCTCTAGCTTCTTGAATAGTGTCAATTGTTTCTACAAATACTACTGTACTATCCATATTTACTATGTTTTTTATCCTGATAGCTATATCTCATCACCAAATTCTTCCCTCCATAGTGGCTCTCTCTTCAAATGGCCATTCTTTTTAAATATGGCTAGGAATATTTCAAAATGTAAATGGGAGTATTCTTTTCTTAGGGCTTGTGACTTCCTGATTATTACACTCCTCTCAGTGTCTAGATTAATTAAATCTTTAATACATTTATAGGTAGAGGTTAGGACAATATCCAGTTCCACACCATCATTCCTTTTCTTCTCATCACAAAATGACTTTAGCTTGCCCTTTCTATCCTTCCATTATTTCATGAGGGCATCCACCTAGACCTGATCTTTATCATAAGAATTTATTATACCTCTTAAATTCTTGCCCTGAGAATAAATAGCTACCATATCTAATCTATCAACAAAGTGCATGAAAGTGGTCCTTAACTTATCCTCATATAACTATTTTAAAAAAATTTGTCCCTCTCTGAACTTGGTGCTTTCTTCATCCCATCCTTTTCTGACCTTCTCTAAGCTTGTCCTTTCTATTATCAATTTATTCTTTTCATATTGCAATTCAGCTTCTAAGCTGAAGCCTGAAGGAGATGGAGAAGGAGGAAACTCTATTATTGGGCAGGAGGAAACTCTATTATTGGGTAGGAGGAAACTCTATCATTCATTCTTTGGGGTGAAGCCTAGACTGACAATTGACCACTTAGCTAGGCTATGATTTTTTCCTTCTCCAAATTTGACAATTTCTGTTCATTGTACCCCTTCAAAACTGTGCTAAATCTCTCCTCTAGGGTTTTATTTTCATCCTCCAACTTTTTGACCACTTTCACCCCAAATTTTGTTGATTCTAGAGTGATGTTTGCTGCTTCCATAGCCCCTGTATTAGCAACTCTCTTAACCTATAGATTTCCTGAATGCTTAGCTTGGTTTTCTTTATCAGTTGTCTTATTGCTTCTCTTCTTAATATGCCACATTACTAGTGCAGCATGGTCTTCACTAAATTTTATGCCTTTTGAAGCTTGCTAAACTTGTGCTTCTGTGGCATGCACTCTAGTGGTTTCTTTTATAATTGCATCAAAGACAATTGCACCAGCAATGTCCCATTCAGGAAGTATTAATACACCCTCCTTCTTCACTAGTTCCCTCCCCTCATCTAGAGTTATTTTGGCAAACTTCGCCATCATTTCCTGCTTGATTTCAGTTTCAAGCTCCTCCTTATCCTTGGCAGGGTGTTCTTCTTGCTTCTTCTGACTTTTTTCTTTGAATTCATTTATATGAATTCTCCATAAGAATTGTAAAAAGGCCCTGGACTTAACAAAATTGTCATCAAACAAAAACTTGTCACCAAATTGCTGTGTAAGTGGGTCAAATTCCTTTCCAGCATATTCTACCACTGTAAGGTCCAACTCACTACCTTTAGGAGTTGCTGGTCTGCCTTCTTGTAATTCTTTAGAGGTGACAAAAATCTAACCACCATTCCCCATCTGTAGTAGTTTTTGTGCAAAAGCCTGATCATCTATATGTAGGGGAGATTGGGATGGAGAATATACATTTGATTCTTGTTGGGCTTCTTCTCCTACCCTATGTCTCTTGGGGCTTGGAAATGTACTAGAGTTGGCCTCCAATGGCCTCTTACCATTTGGATTAGTAGTATTTTCTACTTTGGGTACCATTGCACTATATCCTTTCCTTTGATATACAACATATTTACCAGGAGGCACCCCTCTAGTAGGAATGATCCTACTCAATATTGATTTAGCCCTTTCTGGCTCTTTTTGCAATATTTTTTCTCTTTTCTGATTCAATGCTTGCATAATTTCTTCAAACATTGTCATTAATGAATCAATTTTCTTAGCCCATGGCTGAAATTCCCTTAGGGGGTTATATAGTTTATCAAAATATTGCACAAAGTCCAGGATTTTCTTGTAAGCCACCCATTTCTCTTTCTTTATTTTTTGATCAATCATGTCAAACTCATTCCTGATGATATCCTCTAGGAAGTTAAATTGGTGGTCCAACACCAAGCATCTAGTCTTCTTCCTGAACATGTCCTTTATGAAGGCTTCAGGATCGGCACATCTTGCCATGGCAGTAGTTAAGTGATAAGGCTCAAAGAAATTTTGCAAGCTCTTCCACCCTCCCTTTGTGATGATGAATTGGTGGGCATTGGTGATAGTAGGGAAAATTGTCCCTTTTCCTCTCCCTATAAGTGCTTCCTCCTGTAGGGCACCAATTTGCCTGATTATTTCTGCAAATCCTAATTTCAAAGGGACCCTATATGGTAGGATGTGGGGTACTCCTCTGAAACCATACACTCTAAACATAGTAGAAACTGGGTATAGAATAACATCCCCCTAGTTATGCACCATTTTGAGCTCCTGATTGTGCTCCATGGGTCTCAAAAACTTCATTAGTGATATAGGGATTGTAGTCTCATCTCCAATAAGTAACCTTCTAAGCCTAGCTATGAAACACCTATCAAATGTGATGAAGCTAGCCTCCTTATTGTCCCACGACATATCAGCATTCCATAGCTATACTGGCATATCCTCATCATCTCTAATTCTCTACAGGCTCATCTCTTCTTCAAAATAATCTACCCCTTTAAACAGGAACATGTGCATGAGTAAAGAATACCAAGTGAAAGGCTTGGTGAGCTGTGACTTTTGAATACATTTCAAACTTTCATGAATCAAATTGGCCAAATATGGGGCAAAATAAAAAATAATGGCAAGGTGAGGATGTAGGATTTGGACCATCATAAACATGAGATGGATTGGTATCTCATTCCCCTCATCTTCCCCAAAGATCTGGCACAAGGCCCTTTAAACTCCTCTGGCCTTGGGAGTGAACAAATCAACCTTAAAAGGTTCTTTTGTGTTAGGAGCTACTAACAGTAGGTCTTCCACTTTTGCAAAAAACTCTTTTAGTGGGCCTCCCCTGAGATAGCTCCTCTGAGCTTGGTATATTTCCTTGAATTCATTAAAATCAATTTTCTCCATAGGGGTGTCTGGTTCATTTGAACTGGACACTTCTCGTATCTCTTCAACAGTTATGCTAATCATGACATGCCCTTTTCTGTCCAGCACTACCCTAGCTATTTAATCATACTTCTCTGCTATCTGCATGAGTAAATCCACATCCATAAACACCCTGGGTACTACCAATTTACCCACATCAAACTGCTAGAAATTACTGTTTGGAGAAAAAGAGTTCCTCTGGCCAAAAAAAATTTTGAAAAGGGCCAATCCATTTATGCCCATATTGGCATCCCGCAGCCATCTCCCATAGTCATACAATCCCTCTGCAATTCTAACCCATGGGTCTTTAGGGATTGCTTCCTTCAATTTAGTGTAATCATTAGTTGATCTAGTCAACTGTTGGAGTAAATCATCACATACATTTCTTTCCTGATAATCCACCCTTCCCTTGAATTCTCTCCTGGGAAAAATTATGTGATGTAGGGTTTGAAATTTTACCACAGATTATATCTCTAATACCTATATGTATTTACTGCAATAAGCCCTAATACATTTGCAAAGTTTTTATTAAATTTAATCATAGAAACAAAAGAATACCCGTTCAACAGATGTTCTAATAGCTTTGACAACACTTCACTTTGAAAATTCTCCGCTTTAGAACTCACTGATGATGCATAATAATTTTGAATGATGAATTGAAACCCAATGGTCCCATCATTTTATGCATTCAATTTGTTTCCAGGTGACACACACATTTTCCATTACTTCTGTTGAGTTCAAACTTGCTGTTAGATTTTTCCATTTTAAAACATAGTCATTGATCTTACTACCTTTCTTTCTCATCCAATGGTTTTGAGAAATTCTTTCATAACATTCATCTACCATAACATGTGGCAGCCTGTCGCATTCCCTCAAAGGATAACTAACGAGTAGTTTCATCTTAAGGCTTTGCGCCCACCGTTCGATCTGTTAGCACTGTATTGGTTTAAATTTGAATTTCTTGGTCTTTTGTTTTTCCCAGGCTTTCATGATTTAAAATTCTATGCTTTGCCTCTTAAAAGAGGTCAAAAACCTTTTTGAAGTCTTACTTTATGTCTTCTCACCTTGTCGCGTCAGTTTTTTGTAAGTGTCTCTAAGTTGCGCGAGTGGGCGACGAGTTGCCAATCAAGATCATCACACAATCGCGATCTATTTAACTCAAAGTTTTTAAGTTACGCGAGTGGGCGACGAGTTGTTATTGAAAGAAAATCATGCAGTCGTGAGCTGTTTATGTCAAGTTTTGGTCTATGTGTGAGTGAGTGGGTTCATGTTTTAAAATTCTAAATCGCGCAGTCGCGATGCCTTATTGAAATTAAGTCACAGGTTAGCGAGTCAGCGATGAGTTAAAAGTATGTATGTCGCGCAGTCGCTCTAAAGTCATACTGTCTACCTCATGCTCCGCGACCGAGCGAGCATTGTTAAAACTTAAGCAGTCGCATACCCGCATCAAGCTTTTATGTCAATGTCAAAAGTCAGCGACTGCGTGACGAGGTCATGTCCTGTAGGTCGCCCACTCGCTCAAGTTTTAACTCATTTGTCTTTTGCAGTGTGAGTGCGTGGTAAAGAGGTGAAGTATTAATATGAAGATTCATCACTCAGTCGCACAAGTACTTTTCAAGTTTCATGATAGTCTGTGACCGAGCGACAAAGATATCATTCAATGCCTCACTCACGCGCTGATGCTTTGAGGTGATGAAAAGTTAACTCATGAGTATGCGACGAGTTAAAAGGAAAGACATCGCTCAGTCGCCACTCAATGAAGATGATCAAAAAAGAGCTCGCGAGTGGGCGACTAAGAAAAAAATGAAGTAGTTGCGCACTCGCAACATGTAATGAAGTGAAATTTCTGAGCCCGCGGGTGTGCGGCGAGTTAAAGAACCGATGCCATCGCTCACTTGCACATAAGATAAAAGCTGGAGTAAAAGGATAGCGAGTGTGCGACCAACTGAATGAAAGGGATGCATCGCTCACTCACAAGGGTATTTCTAAAAGTGAATAAAGTGCAATGTGTTGGCAGGTTTCAGGCTGACGAGTGCCAGATGGAAAAAAGCGTACACTCTCTCTTCTAGCTAGGATCAAACAGTGCAAGTTGATCACAGCATTAATGACAAAATGAAATCTTTGTGACAGTTCAAGTGCAAGAATTCAGCTTTCAAGTTGACAAGACACAGTCCTTAAATGGCTATAAGTGTAAATGATTGAGTTGGATTCTGTACAACTCTCATTTATGCATTCTAAGTTTTTCTGTGAAGAGTAAAGAAGTTTGTTGATTTGAAGCTTTGTTTTAAGATAGTAGAATTCAAAAAGGAAGGATGAGTCAAGATATTGTTCCTACCACCTCACAAGGGTCTGGAAAGAAGAAGGAAGTTGCACCAAATAAGTATACTGAAGAATTTGTTGAATTGCTGCCTGGCACTCTGAATACCAACAGCGCAGATTGGGAAGAATGGAGCAACAAATGGTCGCAATGCAGAAATCCGGTAACCCCAGACTACTCTGGTAGTGCTCTATTTCATTATTTTTTGAATAATAGGGCTAAACCAATTATGCCAAGTAAATATATATGATTCTTCTAGTTCTGACAATGGCAAATCTGATACTTTTGCCTTCTTCAATGGAAAATCTGATTTAATGAACAATAAGTTGCAACTGTTTGGTGATCAATGTCCACCATTGATCCCAAAGATATATAATGAAATAGGGGAATTGAAAGCACAATCAGATTGGGAATCCGGTTTTGATGCCATACTGGGAAATCGGGATATAAAGCAACGTCTTGAAAAAGACACAAATGCAGAGTATTGCAACGAACTGATCGATGGCTTCTGCAAAGTTGAAAGAGATATGGAAAAATTTGTGTCTAAAGCCAGAACTGTCATGGATGCTAGGTGGGTGGAAGCCGTTTCCAAGCTTGAAGAAGAGAAGACCTTTGATTGGCCCACCGTCAAAGAAGTGAACAGATGGGAGGTGAAGATAAAGGATGAATCAAATATGGTTAATCCATAAAAGAAAAAATTTGTTCAGGATTTGTAAATTAGTTGCCACCTATGTTCGGTTGCAAAACTTTAGTTGCAAAGTTGTTGCAAGAAATTTTGTAATCTTTCCCAGTATGTCGGTAGCTTGTTGCATCCTTGTGCTATAAAAGGATTCCAAGACTACTGGGAAAAGGATGGTCATTTTCATGTCTAAAAATAATACTTGGTCAATTGTAAATTTTGGTCTTGACAACCAATATATCTGGTCTTTCTGGAGAAATCTCTGTTGAATGTATTAATTGATGATGAATTTTGAATAAAATCCAGTTCACAGTTTCTAAAGCATTTAATGGATTGTCTGTCTTCATTTTAGCATTCTGAATTTTGTCTAAATTGAGTGTTCCAGGAATGTTTTCAATTTATGTATCTGTCAGGCAGATCATGAAGTACTTCTAGGGTTCTTTCAAGGAAAGAAGATACCTTAGAAATATTTTAATAAAGTTCAGGGTAGCGAATGAATTTGATAGATTAATTGGGTTAAATGTATTGAGGTAGATATATAAGGTATATCTATGTTTGTGTTAGATCCTGTAATTGCCTTAAGTTTAGTCTTCAATCATGCTGGTTAAAATTATTCATAGATGACTCCATGCACTAAGATTGAGCACTGGTCTATTTTTGTTCAATTAAATGACTATCATCATTAAAATCAATCTTTACTTTCAGTTTGGTCTGTTTTAGTAAAAGTTACAGTGATCATTCCATGTAATTTCACCAATAGAAAACTAGAATAATTTAGTGATTTCATTATTCTAAGTTGTCAAGGGTAATCCCGCTCGAGTTTGTGGAGCTCAAAGTGCAGTAGGTTTCAAAACCTTGTTTCTGTTATTCTACTCTATGCTTGGTCAGTGTCAGGGATTAATAGAGTGAACCCTCTGAGGAGTATTTTTATGTCAGCAAGAAAAGGGAACAACATGATCTTCCTTAACTTACGTGCAGGATATCTTTCTTTACATTGCATATGGGCCCCAGCATCTAGGACACGCATCACCACGATGTAATGCCTTGAAGATTAACCATCAAGAAAATTTTCTTTAAGGCTTTACGCCAGCCATTAGATCTTCAAGATCTATTCTACTTTTACTTCTTTCAATAATCCATGGCTTTAAATCTAGCAGAGACACGTGTCATCACGGTGCAATGCCTTGAAGCTTAAAAACTGATCAACTTTCTTTCAAGGCAAAGCGCCCACTGTTGGATCATCCTTAATTTACCTGGTCTTTGACTAACCACCTTTTGATTAAGTGTGGTCTACAGCTTGCATAATAGGACACATGGTGGCATGTTGCATTCCCTCATTGATTAACTTCTCTTCATCTTACGTTCAAGGCAATACACCCACCATTAGATTAGATCCAAGATGTTGCGCTTTAACTAGTGCTTGACTTTTCAACTTTAACCCACTGATTGCCAAGTGTCATTTTGTCGCATTGCCTTGATGGTTATTATCCTTGCATCTTATCCTTAACACTTTACACCCACCATTGGATTTAATCTAAGATGTTTCCTTTTAATTAAATGTTACGTTCAGCTTGGCCCCACCTGGACACATGGAAGCTTCGCGTAATACCTTGAAACTTAAAGCACGATCAACTTTCTTTTAAGGCTTTGCATGCACCGTTAGATTCAATCTGATCAACTTAAGCTGGTGTGGTTCTGAAGTTATGCAAACAGTTCATCTAACCCTATCTCAACTTTGGTACATCTAAATTAGAGGCCTTTGGAACACTTTTGAAGTTGCGATGACGGTCTTCTTAACATCTCTGCTATCACATAACGTTACGAAGTCCCACACAAAGCCTTTTGTAACCTCTGAACTATTTAATCTTGTAACTGATTAACCTTTTTGAAGTTACACCAATCCACCAAATGCTTCATCACAACTTCGTAACCACAAACACTAACGGCCAACAAATGCTCGTGAAGCTCCATAGCCACTTGATCATTTGATTCATTACTATCTTAGGTTTGAAACTGTTCCTAAAAAAGTGACAAATATTAATCTGACCATTGACACATGTCACAATGCATTCCTCGGTGCTTTCTACGTGGCATGCAAGTTTATTATTTGTCATACTCATTACTCATTCCTGAATCCTAATTTCCTAATACTAAGCATTTACTTAATTGACAATTCCTTAATTCCTTGAAGCAAAAGCATTTACTTAATTTAATAATTCCTAATTTCCTAAAAGCAAATATTAATTTAATTATTAATAATATGACATATACATTATTAGTATTACATTCAATTTTAAACAAATTGCAAGTGCAATTGCAATCTTGAGCTCTTTACAAAATTACACAGGCGCAGAAAATTACAAAATATCTTTGTATTAACTTCCTTCAAAATTTGAAATTTATACATCAATGATCAAGATTCAATGATCATAGTATGAAAGACTTCTATTATAAAATTACAAGAGATTAAGCTTAGAAATAGTTATAAGAGTGATAATTGGCAGCCCAGATTCTTCAGAATCAGTCTTGGTTTGTACCAAAGGTGTATCCACAGCAAGTGAACCGCAAAGATAAGATACCATGTTTTAATTAACCGACCTCCCTCTATTGACTCTTCATCTAATACTAGAAGTAGAACTGTCTCAACTACTTCTATCATCCATGTCAATGTGACAAGGCTTGAATCTCTCCAATGTTTTCCCACACCACAATTTCCCTCTTTGATGGCCAAGTTATTGCTCTAACTGTATCCAATTCTTCAAGGCATTTGTTCCACTTGGAATCTATTATGGCTTGAGATTTAGCTACAAACTTATTCATGTCAATCTCCTACTTGTACAATTCATCCACAACTTCAAAAAAATTTGAAATGTCAACATCACCAACAAAAAAAGAAGCCACCTTGCTAGCATCCAAAATTTGGTTGAAAGAATCAACCCACTCCTACCAGTCCTTCAACTATCCCTATGTGTCCATAATAGTAGGGATATATCCTTTAGACTCTTCAACAAAAATCTTTAGCTTTGCCTGAATGTTTTTTAACTTGCCATTGAAAAATGCATACAAATCCTTTACTAATACCACCATTTCCTTAACATCAATTATTTTATCAGGTAACTCCATTTTTTTTCCCATTTGTAAAATTAACCTCTCAAAGAATTGAAAATGTGGGCCCCAAGTATTAAATAATGGGGTTAGTACAGACAAGGCATTAAAACATTGATATTCTGCCCCCTGCAAAGAAATGAATGTACTATGAATGATTTGAGACTTCCCTTTTAAAACATTTACTCTGTGCAATAGCACCTTCTTCAACATCTCCTTTTCAGCAATTCTAGTATCAGCAAGCTGATCAATGTCCATTATTATGTTCTTTGTTGCAAGTTCTGGAGCTAATCCCCCCTCATACTCAATTTGCACCACAACATCACAGACCTCTAAAACTGCCCTAGACTAAATTTTTAGACTATTTATTTAATCTTTTAGCTCCTTCAGAGTCGTATCCAGGACAAAATTCTTCTTTAGTTCCTCTTCAAAAAATTTCCTAGTTGACACATAATCTATGAATGTCCTTGCTAGCCTATTCTCTAAGTCCTCAACCACTACCTTATTCATGGAGGATGCATGATGTAGGAGATTTTCTATCTCTAATCTTGTAGTCTCCTGCAACCTCCATATTAATTGGCTACCATGTGTTGTGTCTTGGATGTCAACCAATCTAGGATTATTAGATTCTAGGGCCACACACCATACTACTAGTGTCTTACTATCCATATTGAATCCAGAACCCATCTGTAGTCCATCAGGGCCAAAATCTTCATAAGCTACAGCATTATCTTCCCTCTTGATTTAGTCAATTAAGAATGAGGACTCCAAGTCCCATCCAGGGATCAGCAACACATCACTTCTCTTGACAAGATCTCTTTCCTCCTCCACAGTTAATGTTTCACTGTTGGGATCATAGGCTTATAATTTTTCAATCATTTCAACAGTCTTTTCCTGTGATTCCCCTAGTTTCAAAGATAATGTTGATTCTTTCTTCTTAACTCTAAAGAGAAAACTTTTAAACTCATTAGACTTGATGAATTCATCATTATCTATAAACTATTTAGCTTGGATGACCCTGTCATCCAATCTAGCTGCAGCCAATTCTAAATCATCTAGGGATTTTTCTCCCTCTTTTTCCTCTGATGTCAAATTTTTTTGTCTTAAGTCAACAAAGTATTTCCAATTACCTAGTAGGATTTGTAGTGCCTTTTTCCTTTCCTTTTGTGGTACATTCATCAACTTTTGTTTCTTTGATGGCCCCTGCTCAGATGTGGATGGCTCAGCTTGTTCTGTTTCTACCATAAACACCACATCAAGTTCAACTTCCTCAGGGTTTATTCTATCCTCCTCCTTCTCCTCAGGGATGTTTGGGAATTTAGACATAATATTTTTGTAATTATCTATACAAATGTCGATTCTCGGCATGTATTTGAGATCAGGAAAGAAACCACGAAAGGTAGGGTCTGCCTTTTTCAATTCTTCCTCTACCCTTACAATATTGTGCCATTTAAGGGTTCTCCCCTCAAATATATATTCACTGAGCACATTTCTACTAATATCCTCATCTTCTATAGGTTGATTTTGAGCCAAATTGTGATTCCTCATTTCTCTCAATGCTCCTCTAATGAAGTCTTCAGGGTCATATTTCCTTGCTTTAGCACAGGGCAATCTGAATTGTCTCAGGAATTCATGGATTTGGTCCACGACATCTTTACCTATAGAGAAATCCCCTATTTGGAACCTCCTTACCAGAAAGGTTCCCTTATGTCTTTTAGGGCCTAAGTGTTCTCTATCTATCATAATAAGCTACCATAGGAATTCTACTATTGCCAATCTTTCTGGGACATATTTTGGTAGTAAGTGTGGAGGTTGAGGGCAAGCATACACTCTTATAATAGAAAAATTCTTTAAAAAAAACATATCACCCCAATTGTGCTTAATTTCATTGTCAATTTTAAATGTTAGGGGTCTAAGCAATTTTCTAACTAGTAAAGGAAATCTATTCCTCACAATACCTAACATGTTCATTATTGGATCCACAAAATCACTATAAAAAGTAATGGAATTAGAGAAATGGTGACTTCTATCCCATAACCTCATTCAGAGCTGAACTGGAACAGTTCCTCCTACATTCTCGGTCTCATTGATGAACTCTGGGTTGATGTAGCCAATATTACAATAGAGGATCAGGTGCATCAGCATGGAGTAGTGATTGTACTTGAATCTTTTCAAATTAGTCTTTGTCATCATCAAATCAGTGTGCATTACATGGATTATGTGCCCCGCATAATCAAAATCCTTGTTGGTGTATAGGTCCTGAAAATCTATAGCCATGACATAAATGTCAAGAGTCACTTTCAAACCTCCATCTATTCCAATAACTTTCATTAGACCATAGATGGTATTCTGGAAATAGGGAAAAAAATCTCAATATCAAATGAATCTGCAACCTTCTTCGGCAACAACCCTACCTCTTTAATTTGTCTAGGAATATGCTTCCTCATAACCTTTCCAGTGTAGTTAATTTTCTGTCTATGAAACAGGGCCTCCTCTTCGGTTAGGTCAATATCCATGATCATAGCTCCCTCAAGGTCGAAAGCTTGAATAAAAGTTTTTATGTCTAACATGCAGAGTATAGACATCTCCTACCTGTGGAAATCTTGTGTCACTAGATTGTATGCTTCAATTAGCACTTTCATGAGGTTTATATCCAAAAATACCTCAAGTACTATCAACTTTCCCAAGTTCCTATCCCATGGGTTTGAAACATGAGGGCCTCTCAATCTATTGTTATAGAAATACATGAAGAGCTCATACCGAGTTGTGTTTGGGCCGATAGCATCCCTGCAAAATGCATAAGGGTCCTTCCATTCATAAGTGTTAAAGCTGATTGCAAATTTGAGGATCCAGGCAACTGTTTTAGCCATTCTTCAGCGTATATGTTTGGCCTCTTTATTCTTGAAGGAAAATTCTTTGCCGGTTCTACGACAACATTAGGAGATCCTTGTTCTGCCATTCTTTATGTATACTAAACTCTAAGCAGTAAGCTCCTTTTCTGCACTTAAAGGTTTCAACTCTCTGTTTCTCTTTGACTCTAAAAATTAAGGATTCTCGGTGAAGTGTAACTGTATTTAATAACTAATAAGCAACTCACAAGTTCACAACCAGCCACCAGGCCACCTAATCTATTAAAAATTAAAATCTCATCAAGCACACACACATGAAATTAGTAATTACCTTTTTCAGAAAAGTGTCACTGTCAACTGTCACTTCCAGCATAGATTTGGGGGAGATTCAAGAGAAAATAATTGGTGTGTTGCCTAAGTTACGCCAATGGTTAACCCTAGGTCACAAATGGCCAAGAAACCCTAACGAAGCTCTACAAACATTCCATTCTTTGGCACTTTCCACATGGCATGCAACTCTCACTTTTCAACACCTTATGAAGTTACGCACGAAGGTAGTTGGGACTTTGGAACCCCTAACCATCATAAAAATTAAACCATTTAGAAGTTATGAAACAACCATTCATAACTTCGTAACTCCTCACCATCATAAAAAATTAACCATTGAGAAGTTATGAAACAACCAGGCTTAACTTCGGAACCCATCACCATCGTGATTTAGTACACACACATGAAATTAGTAATTACCTTTTTCAGAAAAGTGTCACTATCAACTCAGAACTGTCACTTCCAGTATAGATTTGGCCGAAGTTACGCTAACTATAGATCTAACCCTATGTTCTTATTCCAAATTACTCTCACTTTTCAACAACCTACAAAGTTACACACGAAGTTAGTTGGGATTTCGTAACCCTTAACCATCATAAAAATTTAACTGTTTAGAAGTTACAAAATCGCCAGGCGTAACTTTGGAACCCATCACCATCAAAAATAACTTAACCATTGAGAAGTTACGAAACAACCAGACGTAACTTTGGAACCCATCACCATGATAATAAATTAACCATTGAGAAGTTATGAAATAGCTAGGCATAACTTTGAAGCTTGGAGTGGGTTCCAAATTTCAATGTGCCATGTGGGATTTAGATTTCAGAAGCGTCAGACTTCTCATTCAGATAGTGAAGTGAATTATGGATTCATGATTTAGCATTCTGAATCAGTTAATACATAAAGGTATTTATAATTTTATACAAAATCACAGTTCATAGTCACACTCACAGATAATTCAAAGTTCAATTTACACATTTTTCAATTTATAAAACTATTGTTCAATTTCATGAATCATGATTCACGTAAAACTAAAAACAGTAACATGTAACACTATTTGAAAAAGAGTCTTCTAGTTCTAGTTCTCATATGTATACACTTACAGTATTATTATTAAATTCAAAAACTGGTATTAGGAATTTAGGTATACATAATACTGGTAACTGAATCACTGATTGAGATTCACTAAGTAGTGAGTGACTGAAGTTCTGAATGGTTGTGGTTTCCCCAGAAGGAGAAGCGACAAGCTTCCAACCATTTCCAAAAGTTAAAACCAAAATGAAAAGTACATTCAAATTTGATATTTACAAATTACAACTAGAAGTCTACAAGTAACAAAAATTTTCCTAAGATCCATTCAAGTTTTTAAATTTCAGAGGAAATTGCAAAATCCTAGTCCGACAGTCCAACAGTCAACTCCTACATATCCTAATACTAATACACTAATAGTAATTTGTTAATATGTTATAGTATAAACTATAAACTATAATATAATAATACTATCCACAAAGAAAAAAAGATCATTCAATGTGCAGACCAGAAAATAACTAGATCATCTCCTCCTAGAACCCCTCCTAGTTGAAGCCATGATCATCAAAAATGGTGCGCATCTCCACCTTGTCATGTTCTACTTCGAGTTCAAACATGTCGCTTTGGTATCTGGCGTAACTGGTTGCATGATCCCATGCTACAGACATAAGATTACTGAGGATATCCTGTTGAATCTTCTCCTCCATATCCAAATTTGGTTGGATAATAGGTTCTGGGTTATCATTTGATAATCCCTTAGCTACTGGAAAACCCATTCTAAATTTTTTTCTTCCAAGATTCCAAATTTAGAAATTTAGAAAGCGCACTGTGTTCTGCAATTTCACTACCAAGGAGTATATAAAGAAAATAATCACCAACTTGCTAGGAAAAATAAATTTTGAAGGAATGTTTCACGTAAGGTGGCTTTCCATGGAAAAGGAAATTAATGAATATCAATAAACAAATATTGCAGACATTTGTATCCGCCTTTGTACCCTGTGTAACTTGGCTCTGAAGTTGAAAAGACAAATAATGAATGTTGATGAATCACAACTCATTTCCCATAAAATTATCCTTTTTGATGTCTTATTAAAATATTGGCCTGGATTATGTAACTACTCAAGTTACACAGACTGCTAGCGTGTGCTCGGAACCACCATATCCTAGCTGTGATTATAAATTTTGAACTGACAACTTGGAAGCCGCATTAAACTGTGAAGGAATGTTTCGTGTAAGGTGACTTGACATTGAAAAGAAAAATAATGAATGTTTATGAATCACAACTCATATCTCGTACAAATTATCCTTTTTAATGTCTAATCAAAATCTTGGCATTAATAAGTCTCATTAATAATTAATTGCAATTTGCAGTTTATAGTTCAATGTTTAAATGCTAAACCTTTAACTCTTTAATCTGAGGTCACCTTCATGTTAGTCAAACCCATGTCACCATAGGGACACGCATCACCACAAGGACAAGCTTCATTCAGACTTAATGACTTGCTTGATAGATTTCTATCATCTTGAGACTAAGTCATTAAGTGGGCCGTCCGATCAAACAAAATCTGCATGCCTTTTACCTTCAACAGGGTGTTGCGTATCTTCGTAACCTTTAGCCATCGACCCTCCTTTTAGCCTGCCGAAGCTACACAAGTTGTCCTCACAAAATGGTCATCACTATCAGTAAATGACACATAGCAACCAACTTGACACGTAGTCCCATCGCTATGTTTTGAATATTCACCAATATATTTTTTATACTATAAATGTTGTTTTTCATTTGCCAATATATATTTTTTATACTATAAATATTGTTTTTTATTCACCAATATATATTTGTGTATACTATAAATATTGTTTTTTATTCGCCCATATATATTTTTTATACTATAAATACTATCTTTTATTCGCCAATATATCTTTTTTATACAATACATACTATTTTTTATTCGCCCATATATATTTTTTATACTATAAATACTATTTTTTATTCGCCAATATATATTTTTTTATACTATACATACTATTTTTTATTTTCCATTATATACTCTTATACTATAAATATTGTTTTGTATTCACCAACTGAGATTATTTTTATTCTTGGCAAAAACAAAAATTTCGCCAATAAAATTAATAATTTCCTCTGTAGTTTTCTAATTTTCACCAGTTTTTAACACCTTTTTTGAAGGGGGGTTTCTTAAAGATTACCCTGCCTCAAGAATAACAAGATGGGCAGCTGGCACTGAGTCTCAGAATAGAACCAAGGGTTAAGAAAACATTTAGCGATCTAGAGATAGCCTTTATCTCCAAATCTTCATACTAAATCATGGTTAAGACTTTTATTTAGAGATAATGAGATATTCCTTTATCTCTGAATCTTAGAACATACTTGGAGTTAGATAAAGTCTTACGAGATTTAGTGTAGCTCTTTGTATTGGGATTAATGGGAAGTATGTACTGAGAGGGGAGGGGTGCATCAGTACCTCTAATTTAAAACCTTTTTGTATCCTTTAATCAATTAACCTTTGTAATCAATTACATGTCCATTCAATCTGATCTAAACTATCTTGATATGAGTTATATCAATTCATAACATTAATAAACATGTGCATCATTCATAGAAACATTCATGAAAGTAACTGACACATAACACAAGATATGATATCGTAGAAAACTCCTGTTAGGAAGTAAAAACTGCAGTGGGGATGGCACCCACAAAACTTCACTATCTGTAGATTGGAAGGGGTCAGTTAAGGCTTACAATTTGATCACTTCTAATGATCTACCCTATTAGGAGTATCAGTGGAGACCTGTTAAAGTCTACTATGTTAAGAGCTTTAGCAATACTGTTAAGTGTGCACTCGGTTAAGAGATTTGATGTTGGACTGTTAAATCCACCTTCCTTGAAAGGATTTTTACACTTTTCTCCAGTTGTTAGAATGATAGAAAATTAAAAATTGACCTGGTAAATGCAATCTCCTATTGCTGATACAGATCCAATATAGTTTACATGAAAAATATTATCACCTAATTGTGATTGATTAATACCTCTAATTATCATTTTCCTCTATTTTTGGTTCTGCTAACCAAATCCTGCTTTTGTTGTTCTTGTTCTTGAAACTCTCAATTCAATCAATAGATGTGCTTGTTATGTTCTCCTTTCTCTTTTTCTTTCTCACACACACATTCTAATGAATTATTGCATCATCTATTTATAGATGGATTGACTTCATCGAGTTTTGATAAAAACAATGTTAACTCTAAGATCAGGTTTACAACTTATACCTAGATCTCCTAGTCTATGTGTTTTAAATCAGTTAGACTAATTAAAACACTTATATTAATGTTTCTTGTCCCTAAATAAATGGATTTAAAAGAATTAAATATCATATAAGTAGAATACACTTGCTTTATCTGACGTGGAAGTCAGATCCACTTTTTGCAGGCCACAACTGACTTTTGGTTTTGTTTGTCGGTCATGTTTTGACTGTGCTTCGGTTTTGTCTATTGGTTATGCTTAAGTATCCTTCAGTTTTCTCTATCAGTTGCACTATATCTGTCTTGTCAGTCTGCACTGTAACTTGCATTTTGGGTTCCTTTGTTGAGTTCCACTTTATCCTTCTACTTTGTGTTTTTCGATTTACACACTAACTTGTGTCATCGGTTCTCTCTGTACTTAGTCATCTTTGGTGATCTCTTAATCTGATCTTTAGTTTTCTCTTTCCTATCTTTCGATGTAGGCTTACCAAAAGTGTTGTGTGTATAATAATGGAAAATTAATTTCATCAATATCCCCCTTTGACATTAATATCAAAAACTGATACTAACAAAATGTTAAGTATATACAACATATATAATCCTTAGTCATTTAATGACTCCCCCTATGTATATGCCAGTATATCTGTACATATGATATATTTTCCTTCTACATATCATTTTCCCTTTATGAATATACATATACATATCTACCATTTTCCCATCTGAATGAATGCACATAACATTTTCCCTTTTTATTTTGTACTTATATCATTTCCCCCTTTATTTGATATTAAGGGCAAAGGTCATTTACCTTAGAGCTTATCAAAAATATGGGAATGTGAAGACTTCATGTCCTCCATCATTTTCTCCCATTTCTCTTTTAGGTTCTCCAGAGCTATGTGCTCAAGTGTGATCTTTGAATGCATATCATAGATGTTGTCTTCTACAGACATCTCAGGAGTTCCTATCAGTTCCCTTGCAAAACTGATATGTTGTTGGAGCAGTGTAAGATTTGGCAGAATTTGAGCTTTTAGCTCAGCTACTTCTTCCCTAAAATGTGTTTCTTCTTCCCATAGCTCCTTCCTTAACCTTTTTACCTCAATTATTTTCTCATAATGTAGTTTGACTGCATTGTCTCCATCTGTGGTTAAGCTATTGGCACTGTTTGCTAGATCTGTATCTAGCTTTGCTACATTGTCACTATTTTCCTTAGTGAACTTTTCTATTGTGCTCAGCTTTTGAATTAAGGTTAAATCTTCAGATATGATGGGGTCTAATTCAGATATGAATTCTGATAGCTTTACCTTATTTACTGTCACTTCTTGGCTAATGTTCTCTATGAGCTTCTATTGTTACTTCATTTTGGCTCTCTCCTCAATTGCCTTCTCAGCATCAATGTTCTGATTTGTGATTGTGTTGCTGAGGGTAGCTAGTTGATCAAGTATAGGTTTGTTTTGATCAATATCAACATCAGGTACAATTTGATGTAGTATGTCTCATGTTGTCTCCAGTACTATGGAGTCCCTGTGATGTTTCTTTATCTTCTCTTGCAATTCCTTCCTCTAACATATCTCTCCATATTCTTGTAATGTGTCAATGTCAAGTGTAGAGGGGTCACACTTTGGTATTTCAATGATTTCATCCAGTTTAACCTCTAACTTGTTCTTCTTTGTCTTCTTCTTCTTCTTTTGTGATTCGGTAGAATGTAACACCATTGCCAATTTCTTAGCCTTTTCTATTGTGCTCGATGAAGTGACCTGTTGTGCTTCTCTCTGCTGCTTGGCATCGGTTTTAGCTCATTGGATGTCTGCAGACGTCTCCACATTCACCTTAACATTGTCAGTAGCACTTTTTTCTATTTTCTTAGGAGTACCATCTTTTGGTTTGTCTCCTTCATTAGTGTCCTTTTCATCATCTGTCTTGGTGTTTTCATTCTTGTCTTGAGTATCTGCATCTTTTTCCTTATCTCCTCCAGTAACCTTATTAGTGTTAGTTACATCTTGAGTACCTTCGATGTCTTGCTGACCATCAGTGTTTTCTTTATTTTCTTCTTCTCCAGCATCCTTTGGATTATCCTTCTCTAGTGATTTGCTTGCTTCTTATAAGATATTGATAGCTTGTATCAATATAGGCATGTTTCTTGGAATATTCACTTGTGCAGTATCAATTGTTGTGTCATGTTCATTGGTTGTGTCGTTTACAACAGTGACATCTTCATCCTTATTGATTTCATCTGTTGGGTCATCAGTAATGTCAATGAAATTAGTATCCACAATGTTGTCATTTGTGGTATCATCCCATATTTCATCTACAACATCTGCATTCTTGTTCCCTATTGTATCATCCTCTTCTTTATCTAACTCAATGGATATATCATCTTTAGTTGCCTTGTCCACATATTTTTTTTGAAGGTCTTTGTCGGGGCTTACCTCCTCAATAGGTCTATTGATGATTTTGTACCATTTCTTGTGGTTGTCTTGTTCAAGTTCAATTAACTTTCCTTCAAGAAACTTATATGCCCTCAGCTTTGGTGAGAATTCCTTGTGTTTCTCCATCATCTCATCTATCTCTTCCTTCTTAGATTCAGGTGGCATTAGATAAACAAGTACTCTCTCTCTAATTTCTTTCTCATTCTTCAATGCAAATGTCCAATGGGAGGATAATCTATCCAAGAGTTCCCTTTGTACATAACTTCCTTCAAATTGCATTGGTACATATTTGAAGTTGTACATTTTAGCTATCATGGCTTCGTAAATTTTATTTTGATCTTCTTGATTTAGTTTCTTCCATTTTCTAATGTGTGGATCTGTAATAGATCTAGAATTTGCAATATACACACAAATGTCATCAATAGTGTCAAATTCTTTTACCTTGACATTATCTGCCTCTATGGATTCATCTTTCTTGGTGTCTTCTATGTCCTCTCAGGTTCTGATGAATTTTCTTCCTTTCTTGTTTTGTCCTCTTTTCAGTGTGTGATCTTTCCTCTTGTAAGTCCTAATCTTTCCTTTCTTCAAAGGTGAAGGAGTAGATTCTTTGGATGTTTGGATTCTAGTCCTTGAAGAATTTTTTTTCCTTGGTTTCTTAGATGGTGGAGGAGGTGGCATATCTAACTCTATTTCCTCAGAGTCATTCTTTTCTTATCTTTACCGACAGATAATTGTTCTTTGGTTTCCTCTTCTTGTTCAACTTATTTACCTTCCTCAACCTCTTCCTTGGTTGCTGACAGAATCTTCTTGAGATTATTTACCATATTGTCTTTCTTTTTTACTATCTTATTGACAACTAGGCCTAATTTAATTCATGTCTTGGTTTCTTCATATGTGCCAAACCTTGTTTGCTTCTTATTCAGTGGTTCATTGATTAAGGCATCAATTTCCTTTGTTGCAAGATCAATGTTGATCTCATATTCCAATGGCTGTAACCATGTTGTCCTTGCTATAGAAGGTTTGATGTAAGTACTATCTATGTCAACCATGAAGCATATCTCATCCTTATATTTCTCAATGAGTTGCTCAGGGATTCTTACCCTCTTTTGCATTTGGTCTTTGAATACATCAAAGTATTCATCCATGATTGTTTCATAGTTATCTCCCAGTGCAGCTATGTGCTCACTGATTTGCATGGTGATCGGTTTGGTGCTGTCCCATTTCACATTTCCTACTGATGGGAACTTTTCTTGAAAATAAAAGAAGATACACATTATTAGTGAGCCAAACTTACAAGTGTTTGACTTTGCATTCTTGATTGTCTTTAGGTTGTCCTTGAACTGATTCAGGAGTAGCTCACATAAGTCCAATTGTTTACCCTTCTTCACAATTTTGTAGGCTATGTCCACTACACCTAATGCTATGCTATTTAATCTACTTGCCTAGAAGAATTTGTAGCACAAAAGACATGCACCAAATTTGATCTCATCATCAGTTATTGTTGCTACTTTCAATCCTCGACCATCTCATTTGGCTCCTGTTATCTTTTCAATCTCTGTCTTTGGTGGATGCTTCAGTGCCTTTTCTTTATCGATTACGGGGTAACCGGTGATTGTATGGATGACATCTCAGGTTATTGCCTTTGGTTCATCCAACCATAACTTTTAGTTATGCATTTTGCTCAGCACTAGCCGAATCCAATCAGTTTTGAAGACCTTTAGAAACATTAGGACATTGGTGAGTCCTTTCACCTCAATGTGTTTTTTCTCTTCCTTAAGTGTTCCATCATCATTACAAAGCTTCTTGTAAGCTTCTTCTACCTCTGACGTTCCAATCTCTGCAATCTCGCAATGTATGAAGGATCGAACATCTTCAACCAGCAAAACCCTAGCTAGAATGCATGAAAATACACCATCATCATTGGGTTGTGAGGAAACCTCTAGATGGATCTTATAATTAGGTTCCTCACATGCTGTGTTCTTGATGAGCTTGAACTCATCTTTCTTTGCATTCTTAGATTTCACAGTTCGTGAAGTTGATGCCATTTTCAAAAAATTAGGGCTTCTGCGTAATGCCTAAAAATGGAGTTTTCAGTCTCAAAGAACTTATTTTTTGTGCTTGCAAAGATCTTTGAACTACTTTGGAGTGCTGGAGGTTGAGTTGTGATCACTTTGTAGCTTGGTTTCTTTCTGCTCAAAAATTGCCTTTGTTTGCTCTTCTCTGGGTGTCATTACAAATGAGTCATTCTGATGCCCTATTCATAGCCATTACCCTAAAATGTGTGCCATAAATTCTTACCAACTCCTTGGTGTATAAAGAATGAGTTCTTCGGTGAATAATTTACTTCCATTGGTGATACTTACAACATTTCAGAGCAGTTGATGTTCACTTTTTTTTTACCGACAGGTTTTGGTATCATTGACAACTTGTTTGTGTGCTTGTTTACCAATGAGGCTCGGTCTATACTAGCAACTTTTTCTTTTAACCGACGCATCTTGATTAATGTAGGGAGTCTTAACTTTGAGTGTATATCGACAGGTTTCGGTATATATGACCGAAAGCATAGTTATCACTTATTTCAACAAGTACAACCATGATGCATCTTTCTTATGCTAATTTGGAATTATATCAATATATTATGGAACTGATGTAAAGTAATATCTTGGGGTAATGCAGTTCCATACTTACTTGTTCTTCTTAGCTGGGGTTGGTGATGTCACCAGATCCATTGGATGGGGTGTCACCATTTTTATTTCTCATTTCAGCTTCATAATTGCTTGAAGCTTTTCTCCACATTTTGTCTCTAGCCCTCCGAATATCTTCAATGGTTTTTTTATTGGGATATTTGCTTGTCTCTGTCATTCGGTCTTTGTAGTCTTTCTTGAGATGACCAACTTTATGACAGTGTAAGCATGCCATTCCGGGTTTTGTCCAGCCTCTAGACTTTATAGTCCATTGTCTCATATAGTTTGTAGAAATGTGACCATATCTTCCACATGCTGTACAATTTTTCCAATTATTGTAGTCCCATACATACTGATTACCGATTCTCTTCAGTTGATAGGGAGTTTCTTGACCTTTAGGCTTCCATGTTTGCCTTTTCTTTTTCCAGCATTCAATAGTTGTCTGCCCATTCATTTTTCATGTAGGACAGTATTTGTCCATGTAGTTTTCCTTCATTGGTTGTTTCATCTCATACTTACATTCTATCCTTTATGACCTTTCTTGTTACATTTATAACAGAATCCTATGAATGAAGATGTAGATTTAGGAATACCTTTCATTTTTCCTTTGCATACATTTGATGTATGGCCTTACTTTCCACAGTGATTGCATGTAAGTTTTCTTGGTCTTGGATTTTCATACACATTCTTTAGATTGGATTGATTTGATGATTCTCTATTTTCAGTAAATCCTAGACCGTTGTTGTTGGTGACTCTTCGTTGTCCCTCAAGAAAATCATCCATTCTTTTATTGCTTTCTTCAGCTTTTTTTATAATTTCATTATGTTGTTGTTGTATTCTTAATTCATGCTTTAACTTTTCATTCTCATCCCTCAGTTCATCGATAGCTTCTATTCTTTCAATGAGTTCAACATTTATTTTGTTTGCTTCTTGACTCATAAGAATAATTTGATTTGTTATCTCATGGTGATGCTCTGTAGTTCTTTGTATTTCAGACTCTTTTTCTTGAAGCTTTTCTATGATCTTTCTTCTATCATAAATAGCTAGTGTTCTTTCTTGTTCAGCCTGTCTCACATTGTTCATGACATCAATCATTCTTACCATTTGTGTCTCTTGAACAATTTTTGAAGAGTTAACTTGTCCAGTCAGATGTAGATTGATTTTAGTTAGGCTTGTGATGCTTTCTCCTGATGTACCTAATTCTTTGCTTGTAGTTGATCCTAAAGACTCAAAGAAATCTGGTATCTCTTCCTCCCGATAATCTATCTCATTACAGTGAGATGCTATATTCTTTCTTTTATCCAGCAACTGTCTCATACTAATTCTAGCTTCTTTATATTGTTCAAAGAACATCTGAATTTCAAGCTTTTTGTTCTCAATATTTTTATCAAGTTTTTACTTCTCCATTGTATGATATTTTCTCTTAAGCCTTTAAGCTTTCCAAGAAGAGACTTAGATCTGATACCAATTGTTGGGATTAATGGGAAGTATGTACTGAGAGGGGACGGGTGAATCAGTCCCTCTAATTTAAAACCTTTTTGTATCCTTTAATCAATTAACCTTTGTAATCAATTACATGTCCATTCAATCTGATCTAAACTATCTTGATATGAGTTATATCAATTCATAACATATATAAACATGTGAATCATTCATAGAAACATTCATGAAAGTAATTGACACATAACACAAGATATGATATTGCAGAAAACTCCTGTTAGGAAGTAAAAACTGCAGTGGGGATGGCACCCACAAAACTTCACTATCTTCCTATTGGAAGGGGCCAGTTAAGGCTTACAATTTTATCAATTTTGATGATCTACCATGTTAGGAGTATCGGTGGAGACCTGTTAAAGTTTACTCTGTTAAGATCTTTAGAAACACTGTTAAGTGTGCACTTGGTTAAGAGATTTGATGTTGGACTATTAAATCCACCTTCCTTGAAACGATTTTTACACTTTGCTCCGCTTGTTAGAATGATAGAAAATTACAAATTGACTTGGTAAATTCAATCTCCTATTGCTGATATAGATCCAATATAGTTTACATGAAAAGGATTATCACCTAATTGTGATTGATTAATACCTCTGATTATCGGTTTCCTATGTTCTTGGTTCTGCTAACCAAATCCTTCTTTTCTTATTCTTGTTCTTGAAAATCTCAATTCAATCCATACATGTGGTCATTCTGTTATCCTCTCTCTTTTTCTTTCTCACACACACATTCTAATGAATGATTGCATCATCTATTTATAGATGGACTGACTTCATCGAGTTTTGATAAAAACAATGTTAACTCTAAGATCAGATTTACAGCTTATACCTAGATCTCCTAGTCTATGTGTTTTAAATCAGTTAGACTGATTAAAACACTTACATTAATGTTTCTTGTCCCTAAATAAATGGATTTAAAACAATTAATATCCTATAAATAGAATACACTTTCTTTATCTGACGTGGAAGTTAGATCTACTCTTTGCAGGCTGCAACTGACTTTTGGTTCTTTCTGTCGGTCATGCTTTGACTGTCCTTTGGTTTTGTCTGTCAGTCATGCTTGATTGTCCTTCTATTTTTTCTATTGGTTGCACTATATCTGTCTTGCCATTCTTCACTATAACTTGCATTTTGGGTTCCTCTGTCAAGTTCCACTTTATCTTTCTGCTTTGTGATTTTTGGTTTACACACTAACTTGTATCATTGGTTCTCTCTGTACATAGTCATCTTTGGTGATCTCTTAATCTGATCTTCAGTTTTCTCTTTCCTGTCTTTCGGTGTAGGCTTACCAAAAGTGTTGTTTTTATACTAATGGAAAATTAATGTCATCACTTCAATGCAAAGCAAGATGAGCGTCTGACGTTCAATCTATTAATTCAACCAGAGTCAATACTTTTCTTTAGCGACTTAGAGATATATGTTATCTCTTGATCTCAAAATCAGGCTAGGGTTAAAGGAAACATTCAAAGATAATGAGATAACCTTGTCTCTCAATGTCTAAATAAACTTGGGGTTAAGCAAAGTGTTCAGAGATCTAGCGAGGATCGTTGATCTTGTCTCATATGTGTGGCTGGTGCTAAGTCTCATAAAGAAATCAGAGTTAGGCCAAACATTCAGCGACTCTATAATTTGCCTTATCACTGAATCTCACAATAGAGACTCAATTAAGAAAAGTCTAATGAGATTAAATGTAGGTCATTGATGCAATGAAAGATCTGGGGATGTCGCTTGATCTCATGATTTAAGCTGAGTCAAGCAAATAATTTGGAGACTCATAGATTAATTTTATCTTTGAATCTCAAGATTGAACTTGGGTCAAGAAAAGTTAAGTTAAGTTACATTCATCGATTAAGAGATGCCTCTTATCGCTAAATCTCCATACCAGACCTGAGTTAAGGATAACATTCAGAGATCACAAGATTCATTTGGTCACTGAATCTCAAAATTGGACCTGAGTCAAGTAAATAATTTTGAGATTAAACATGAACCGTCGATCAAAACTCAGATGAGCGGTGTGCGCTAAGTCTCTTGATTTAATGAAAGTGGCATGAAAGATTACAAGATTAGGAGAGAAATGTTATTTCAAAGTTATTGTTAGATCCCATAAGCTTGATAGATATTGTACAAACATTCAGCCATTAAGAGGTAGCTAAGGTGCTGAGTCTCATGAGCTTGGCAGTCAAGAAGGATATATTCTAAGATCTAGAGATATCCTTGTCGCTAGATCTCGCAATCCTGAAAGTTAAGTTCCAAGCATTCAGTGATCAGGAGATATTTAGTCGCCCAATCTCAGAACTTAACCGTAGTCAGCACAAGTATTCAAAGAATTAAGAGATTATTCAGTCGCCAAGTCTTGTAAAGAAATCAAGATTAGAGCTTCAATTCAAATATCATGAGATAAATCCTAGTCTCCAAGTCTTGAGATAAACTCGGGAGTTAGTAAAATGTTCAATGACTTAGAGGAAAGCCTTGTCTTTGAATCTCCAAGTAAACCATAGTCAAGCACAACATAATGAGATGCTGAGAAACTTTTTGTCGCGCCATTTCTAGGAGATGACATGAATTACTAGGGTTGACGAAAGATAGGAAATCTGGACAAGGTATAATACTTAAATGAGTTGTAAAAAGTGAGTTTTCAAGCCAATCAGCTTTTTTCTAGGGTTTTTTAAAATTTTCTAAGGCTTCAAAAGAAAAAGAAATGATGGCCTTTTCCAGTGCTCTTTTCAAATTAAATTGCATGTCACCTTCATACACCATGACTAGCACAGAATTAAACTTGATACATGCAGAATGAAGGCTGATGTGATTGAACAATGACATTCTATGATCTCGACTAGATGGTTTCATTAATTACTCAATGATATATAGAATCAGCGCTTCTACCTTTTGCTTATCATAATTTTTAGAAGAGAGTGGAAAGAAATCTATAAGTTGTAGAGACTTGTGAAGAAGAACTTGTTTAGAGAGAAATACTTGGAGAAAATAGAAAAGATGAGTCAACAAGTCTAGCAAGGCCTCAGCTAGTGAAGGAAGTAAGGATACAGAAGAAGAGCAGAAAGGGAAGAGAAATTATTCAGAAGAATTCATCACATTGCTCCCAGGGTCTACTCAAAATAAAAAAGGTTAGTGATGAAATCTTCTCTGATTACATGTCTAGTTGTAGAGACCCTATTACTCTAGGATGTTCTAGTTATCATTTATTGAATTACTTCTATAGTAATAGAACTAGGCAAATTCTTGTTCACAAACCTTGGACATTAGGTAAATGGAAAAATTAATAGTTCCGGATGTCTTTTTTAGATGTTGATTTGCTAGTACAATTGGCTAGGAAATATGATCATGTGTCTAAAAACATTAGAAAGAAGGATCAAATAGTCATAGTTTCCTTAGATAGGTATTCTTTCATGAAAGCTTTTGGTATCTACCATTCTTGATCCACTGAAATAGATTTGAGAAAAGAAAGATAAAGGTACAAGAAATAAATCAATGTAGTTAAAAATTTAATCCTCAATCACATGCCTAGGTCAGGGAAGTATGTAGCCCCATTACCCAGTGCTAACGATGCACCTTATGAATTAAAGGATTTGCATTTCTCCATGAAGTATCTATCATATGGGATGTGCAGAATATTAGGGTTGGATGGAGATGTGGAGAGAATTCCACCAGATTTGTTGATGATCATCTTAGACATACAGAACTCCCATGCAAACACTAACTATGATTATATTGAGTATGTCATTGATCGGATGCATGAGGGTCTCTTGAGTATTCAGAAGGGTAGCCAGTCCCATTTTATGCATTACTCTCTTTTAATGCACCTAATTATTTTCCATAATATTAATTATATGGACAATCAAATGTTGAAACCAAGGACACACATTAATGGCCAGGAAAATCCTGTGCAGTTTTAGAATAGGGTTTGGAATTATACTTCCAATGAGCATGAGTTTTGTGGTTTTGAGAACTAGATTGTACATCCAATTTTGGTTTTACTTGGTACAAATATAACCAGGTTATCTATCAAGGTGCTAATACTTCTAAGGCCTTGTCAATATGTTGATAAATGGCCTCAAGATCATAATTGAGTTGACTTCTATCTGGAGAAGACCTACACATTGATCAAGGTATATGGGTGTCCTCAACCCCCACATGTACTTCCAAAGTATGTTCCTCCAAGGGTTGCACTGATGGAATTAATTTGGTAGTAGGTATGGACATAGTGGTGGAGAACTTGTACTCTTGAAAGAGAGGTCACAAGTTCAAATCCCACTGGGGGTAGGGTATGTACGCCCCGTTTGTAGCACAATTAGGTGCCTCCCGCAAGGAGCACAGGGTAGTCCCATATTGTTGTCACCATATGTAGACCAAAAAACATATGGCTGGTAGCATGGACTATAAAAGATCCTTTCCTTTCCTACAAGGAGAAGTTGGCTCCTCACAGGAAGGGTACTTTCACACAAAGGCAATTCAAACTCTATGATTTCCTTTTTGGATAGAAGGATTTGGAAGGAATCAACAAGTGGTTGAGTCAGTACAAGATGGGTATTTCCCAATACAGATATATGGACCGTGAGCATTTCATAAAGAGTGCCAAGAAATTGTTGACTCCAAGTGTTACCAAAATCTAAGAGCATGAAGGGTGTAATGATGAAGACATCATCAGAAATACTCTTGATGAACAAGAAGTTGAGCACCAAGCAGGAAAATAAATTGGGACCTGGTGGATTTGGAGAAACAGTTGAAAATGGCAGGGATTCCATTTGGATGATTTTTTCCAAGATTTCCTTATATGACTAGAATTACCTGAATGATTGACACATATGACACTTTGTACAATCAATTAGAAAAATAATCGGAGGAAAAGAAAAAGGTGCCTGAAAAATACTCATCCTTTAAGTATGAAGAAGATAGTGAGGGGGCTTATGAGAAGCATAGCCCTCCTTAGATGACTAAGCCACTTGTTTTTTGGTAGAGCTCAAAGGCTCCTGATACAAAGGTAACAAGTGAGCCTCTGAAAAAGAAACAGATAACACAACAAGGAGGACCCTCTCAAATAGAGGAACATGGAAAGAAAAAGACAAAATAACTTCCCTGGTCATTGGTGATAGACATTATCATCACCAATTGAGAAAGAACAATAGAAAGGGAAAGAAAAAGGAGAAGGAGACCTAGGAGGAGGTTTAATTTCCTCTCCAATTATGAAAGGAAGAAAGGGAGTTGTATCAAGAAGAAATGTTGAGTGATGATGCCTTCATTAAGAGTGAGGAGTTCAAGAACTTTCTCATTTGGAGAAAGCAGCAAGAGATTGGAAACCAATTGCAGTTTATAGAGGGCTCCACACTAGTAGATGAAGTAGTGCAGGCTCTCAAGGCCTATGATACTAGTTATGAAACCATAACAACAGAAAAGGCTAGGAAATTTGTAATGTCAAGTGGGATTTTTCTTGTTCCAAGATGGGATCTAGCCTTAACATTCATTATAGATTAGATAAGAAGGCAGCCAGAGGCCCAATTATCCTCTGAAACTCAAATAGGTGACATGATAAGAGGTTGTGGCTATGAGCCTAGATCCCAAACTCTTTCCATGTGGTCCTTGGCCCTAAGAATAGAAAATCTATCCTTGATCAATGTGGAAGAAAAGATGCAATGGGGACAAGATCATTTGGATAGTTCAAAACACATCAGATTTGGAGATCTCTAAAGTTGTCACCCATTTTTCTCGTTTGAATGAAGAAAAAATAGAGTAGCTATCACAAAGATATGGGAGGCTCTTTGATGAAAAATTTTCCTTGGAAAAAGATAGGGAGAAGGGCCTGATGAAAATCCAGGCATTAGAGGAGCAATTGGAAGATCTAAAGGCAAATTTGGAAGAGGCCTCCAAATCTCTTCCTCCTCCTATTCAACAAGTTGAGATTATTCAGCCTGCTGCTATAGAGAAGCCTTTTCAAACAACTGAGATAGTTGATACAGATAGGAATGAGGTTTCTTTCTCTTCCTTATTGAATATTTTGCAACATAGAGTTATTATTATAAAAGGCAAGTTGGATGTAGTTCATAATTCCTACAACAAGTTGCCTAATATTAAAAGGATGTGAAGAATTCAATAGTAACTCTGGACCCATTGTTCAATGTATGGTCTAGCAGGGGCTATATGTTTGAAATGATAGAAGCACTACAACCACATAGGCCAGATCTTCCTGAGTCAGTATGCCAGGTTGGAGAAATTATTCAACATATTGGTACATCCTTGTCCTTTTTCAAAGGAAATGCAAATCAAGTACAATCAAGGTTAAATATGGTTGGTCCTAACTTCATAAAATTCATCCCTCCCATCATAAATGAAAATGATGAAGCAAAGGTGTTGAGGAATGGAGAGGTGAATTTGATACATTGCTTCCATAGAAGGAGACTTTCCTCACAGAGGAAAATATTTTAGATATGGACAAGTACAATAAAGCCCTAGATGATATGTTTAAAGTTGAAACAAATTTTTCCAAGTTCATGGAAGATACAAGGGCTATCACCAATGCCAGATGGGAGAGACAACTGAACTAGTTGCAAGGAATCACAAGTTTCAACTGGCCAATGGAGGAGGAGGTTGCACTCTGGGACAATAGTACCAAGCCAAAGAAGAAAAAGAAAACAACAATAGAATTGGAGGTAATAGATGAAGAGTGAATGACACTTGGCACCTGATCAATGAGCACATGGAGGGTAATTATCACAAATATTATTTTATGTTAGCCTTTTAGGTGGTCACTATTTCTCATAACAACTTTCAGAAGTTACCTTGAATAATTGAAGACAAAGGTGCCAACTTTGAAAGATTCAAAATGATTGCAAAAGAACTACTCAAGTTTCCCTCCTCCATCGAATGAAGATGATTGCAACTATTTTTTTCTTCTACTACTTTTTGCTTTTATCCATCTGAAGCTTGCTGCATCCTATTTCTTACAGGATTCCACGATGGCTAGTGTATATTATAAATAGAAAGTTTGATGTAATTGTAAGGGATGGTGAAGTCACAACTGCGAAGCATTTTTCTAATTTTTGTCTAGTTTTAGAGTTTTTGTCACTTTAAAAGTATTGAAACAGAGAATTTTTAATAAAATACAGCAGGATTCCTTTTGCATATCTATAATTTCTTCATGTGTTTATGTTTCAATTATTGTGTATTAAATTTGTAAGGAAAGTTTAATTACACTGTTTACAAGGTAAATTGTGGGATTTTTCTTAAGTTTCTCTAGGGAAGGGTAATTCTTAAGGGTGGTTTCAGGGGATTCAAGATTTTCATGAGAATTTGATGTCTAGGTATGGGAATGAGAAGATGATTTTTAAGGCATTTCATTTGAATTTTAGGTGTGTTGTCATTAAAAGGTTTCTGTGAATATATGTTTATTTGAATCTTTGCCCTGGATTAGGCACTGGTCCATACTAGTTAAGCAATTATCATCATCAATCCTTAAATTTCTAAATAAAATTTAAGTTTCTATTGAAGAACATAGATGTTTATCATTTGTATTGAATAATACAAGTATTTTTGTTGATCCCTTGGAGAAGTGAATCCTTTAGGTACACCTACCTGAGCTTGAAGCTCAAAAATAAGAAGGTTGAGAACCCTTATTGCATTAGTATTTGTTATTGTCAAGTGCATATTTTGGTTAGTAAAGTTTTGCATAAGATTAGTTGTTAACATCCACAAAACTTGTTTTTTTTTTTAAACAAAATTGGGTGAGCCACTATATATATTACTATTAATAAACTAATTTGAAAGCTCATCCGGGAAAGAATCAGCAAGCAAACCCAGAATCATCGTTTATTACAAAATTTTGTCCCAAAAGATTTTCAACATACAAGACAAAATTGAGGGGGAAAAATATATATATGTAACTATCTAAACCTAGCCACTATAACATCCACTTGGGCTCAAAACATTAAAACATGTTTTGATATGTATAGTATACAAAATTTTATGCTTAAAGATTTGAATTCGGCTCACAAGCTATCACCCACTGCAAGTGAAGATCACTCCTCCATTTCTGCAGCCTCATTCTATGGGCATTCAATTTGAGATTGCATAGTCCATCCATCATTCCCATCTTCTATTGTGTGTGTAGGAGGAGGCATCTCCCAACCAATGTCGTGAAATTATGATGCATTCAAAATCCAGGCTGAGGTAACCGTAGGGTTCGAGTCCCATCCACTCCCTTGTTCTAGAAATGCAAACAACTCCCATCCAGTTTCAACAGCACCAGCAGGTTGGAGCGGCCGAATTGGAATCTTTGCACCTCCTTTTTCTCTAGAACTATCCTTTCACAGAGCAAGCACAAACTTTTACATGTCCTCTAAAGCCTCACCTTCTTCCCAAACATTCCAATCATCTTAAAAAGTCGACGGATTCCTTTTTAGTGGCTGAGAATTAGGGAATCATGTTGGAGAAGAAGGGTTTGGTAACCCTAGAATATTAAGAAGGGCACCCACAATTTTTCTCACCCTACACTCCAGCTGCACACCAAGAACCCACGCAGTAACTTTGAGAACACTATTCAAATGCTTAATATTCTAACAGTCAAGCGTGTGTTTAAACCCATCATATGTTGCCATAAAATCATGAAATTGCAATAGTTGTTGGCGAGAAAATAAACCCCCACAAGAGTGTACCCATTCTATAAATCATAATTTTGCATGGCCACTTGTAGGTTATTCCCAATCCAAAATTGCTTCTGAACAATTTTAAACACAATTCTTTCAACCAAATGTGTAGATTGTGTCAAGTCCATCACGTTGGAAAGAAAAATTGATACCAACTGGGAAGGGTATAAGAATTTCTTAGAAGTGGGAGTTAGGTGTTCATCTCTAATTACCTATTTAATAGCCCATTTGATTGAGGCCAAATGAGGTATGAACATACCCTCAAGAACAAAGTCATTGATAATTTTAGGTAGCACATCTTCATCGACCCTTGGCACTAGCCAAATTCTATAGTTCTTGGGCAGCACCTCATAGTGGAGCTGAGAATGTGAGTCACAACGGATGTAGACTTCAAAAAGAGCCACCATTACACAACTTCATAATATTCCATAATGCAGTGAGCACTATATAAATAGACAAAATCCAAAGTTTACGAATTCAAAACATGTTCAATCCATTCAATTACTGCATTCTGTGCCATTGAATACCACATCCCACTTGGAATGGTTTATGTGTGTGGGCTGGAATGATCCATGTGATTTACATGTGATCAGTGATCTTTCACCAATTCCTAGTAAATCTATCCCTGTACAAAATCCACCACGCGTCCCAGTGGTATCATGTTAAAAGAACATTTCTGATAGTTCATTTGTCATGATATTGGGTGCTTGTACGAGGCCACGGGATGCTGAAGTGACATTAAATTTTCATCTATTGTCAAGTGGTTTATCAGCATTAATAAGGTTATGGATATCATCATTCCTTTCAATGATCTCAATTAAAGTAATTGTTGAAGTCATATGCCCATCACACCCCAAATTCGATAGCATGTCTACTACTTTATTGCCTTCGCGGAGTGTATGGGAAAAAGTCACTTCTTGAAACTTGTCTAACAGGGACCAAATTTGTTTGAGTAAATAATTAAATTGCCAAGAAGATGAATGTCTTATTATAGAAGCATTTATTATTACTAATGAGTAACCTTCAACTTGCAATCAATCAAATCCTCCCTGCTTAGCAAGAATTAATCCTGAGAATAGTGTGTGTGCTTTAGTAGTGTTATTAGTTCCTATGGGTAGTGGTGAAACTATTATCTCTAAAACCTCACCTTGAGAAATTCTAATGCAGGCTCCCAATCCTGAGTTACCTAGGTTTCCTCAGGATGCCCCATCAAAATTTAATTTGACTATACCCAATGAGGGCGGGTTCCATTTAACCTCCAATCTGTCAATTTTTATAGTGTTCTGCTTTGTAATTGCACACCCAAATGGAATGAATAGCCTTTTCCAATCACGTAGAATTAGACTATCCCAGTGAGTAACAATTGGATTGAAATTACATTTATTTAGTTTGGCATTGACAACTTCTGATATGAATTTATCAATGCCATCAAGTACTACTTCAATCAGAGATGAGACCTTCATGAATATGCGTTTATTTCTTTCCCACCAAATGGCCCATACTACTAAAGTTGGTGTGCATTTCCAAATACTGTTAAAAATTGACTTCAATTATAAGTCTAGCCATAATTGGAAGAGATCCCAAATATTATTTGGAAGGGGAGTGCTGACATTTAATTTACTTAGAACAAATAGCCAACATTTTTGTGCAAATGGGCAAGTCATAAATAAATGGTCCACTATTTCATTTGGACCCTCACACAGTAGGCACTTGAATGGTGGCATTATTCTGAATTTATCTAACCTTTCACTTGTGAGGACTCTATGCTTAATTGCAAGCTAGGCAAAGCAGCCCACTTTTGGTAGAACAATGTGGTTCCAGCAAAAGGATAAAGCCCGTGAATGAGTCTTTTCTGATCCTATTTGTTGAAGGAGTTTGTATCCCTCTTTAATTGAGTAGTTTCCATATAATGTTGGAGCCTAGATTAGTTTATCTTCACTTGAAGAAAGATATACATTTCTCATGTCTAGTGTGTCTCTGAAATAATTTTTATCCCTGTCACTTAATGGTAATTCCTCTGGATCCTTCCATATGACCTTACCTGAAAATCTACACACTGCTAAAATGTAATGAATAAGTTGAATACCCCAATTATGTTCTGAAGCCTCTTTAACTGCTATGAGATTTTGAATTATGGACATAGGAGGTTTTCCATTCCATGAGTCTCTCCAGAACTTTACACTACAGCCAGTATTAACCTCCCAAGTTACATACTTCACAACAATGTCTCTTGAGAAGGACATGAAATTCCAAACGGCTGATCCTTTGGGAGGATCCTGAACTGATATTATTCGTGAGCATTCATTATTATCCAGGTATTTTTTCTGCATAATTTGACACCATTTATTCTGAGGTTTTGAGAATAATTGCCATATGAACTTACCTCCAAATGCCTCATTTCTTCTTGCTAAGTCGTGCACCCCTGCACCTCCTACTGCAAGGATATGTGACATATCTTGTAAATATATTAGAGTTATTTTATTTTCTTCTTTCATATTTATTGTCCATAAAAATTGCCTAATGAGGGTTTGAATCTTATGTAGAATGGACGACGGAGCCTTAAGGACTGTTAAATAATAATTTGGGATGGCTAATAATACTGACTTGATTAGTAGGATTCTGCCTAACAGCGATAGCCATCTGGCTTTCCAAGTTAAGATTATGCCCTTAATACATTCTAGAACCAAAGATCAATAGCTTGCTTTGTTGGAACCCATGAAAAAGGGGATACCAAGGTACATGGATGGCAAGAAGTCCTCTGAAAATCCAAGTATCTGAACAATTTTGTCTGATATTACTTTATTAGTGTTAAATAAGTAAATATTGGATTTTTGTGCATTGATACTTTGTCCTAAGACTGTGGAATATAATTGATACAAATGATTTAAGTTTCTATTGAATCTACAATGAGTGTGTGATGGAGATATCGGTGCCACCAATATGCGCTCCCTTCCAAGACCCTTGTAGATTCTTTTTCTTTATAACCCAACTGAATGCTTCGGCCATGATGATAAAGAGAACTAGAGATATGGGGTCTCCTTGTCTTACTCCTTGAGTAGAGGAGAAGAATCCTAATGGTTTTCCATTAATGATTACAAAAAACTAGGCTCCCAAAATGCATGCTCTAATCCATTTACACCAGCCATTGGAAAAACCTATCTTCTGCAGTACTTTAAATAAAAATGCCCAACAAACTCTGTCATAAGCTTTCATCATATCCAATTTGATAAAAAAAAGTTTGAAGATTGGTTTATGTTAGTGGAATGAAGAACCTCATGAGCCACCAAAGCCCCCTCCATAGTTTCGCGACCCGACACAAATCCACCTTGCTCAGAATAAATAATGTTAGGGATAACATGTTGCATCTGCAAGTAGATGGCCTTCGTAATTATCTTATAAGTGATATTACATAGAGATATTGGTCAAAAATATGCAAATGTCTTAGGCTCCTTAATTTTTGGAATGATAAAAATATTGGTGGTATTGAAATACTTGAGCATATTTTTATATTTCCTTGATTCTTTAACTACTGCTAATAGGTCCCAACCAATAACTTCCCAACAACTTTGAAAGAGAAGAGCTATGAATCCATCTAGCCCAGGTGCTTTATCCGGAGGAAATGAGAAAACAAATTTACAAAGCTCTTGGATGGTAAAGGGGGCCATAAGCATTTCATTCTCAAATGGGGACACCATTGTGGGGATGTCATCCAGAATCTCCTTCAATTGTTCTTCTATGGGGGAAGGGTCTGTAGCTGGAGCTAGCAGATTCTTGAAAAAGTTAACCCCTTTATCTCAGATATCTTGAGCATTTGAAATAATATTTCTTGACTTCACCTCAGTTATTTCAAATATTATTTTTTCTTCCCTTTTTTGAGTGGCTAAGGCATGGAAGAACTTTGTATTTTTATCCCCCTCTCGCAGCCATAGTTCCCTAGATTTTTGCCTCCAATATTCCTCTTCTCTATTGCATAACTCATGCCAATCTTGCTGGAGGTCTTTTTGTTTATGGTAGGAGTCATTATTCATACCATTTTTATAATTTGGTTGTATATAAGAGTCAATTGTTGTTTAACATCCTCTTTTTGTTGAAATATATTCTTGAAGACATGTTCATTCCATTGTTTGATATTTTTCTTGATATGTTTCAACTTCATTGCAAACTGATGCATTTTAGAACCCTTAACAAAAGCAGAACTTATCCACCATTGATTCAAAAGAGGAAGAAAATGCGGATGTCGAAGCCACATTTTTTCAAACTTGAATGAGGATTGGTGGCTCTTATCAGCAATACCTAATTTTTTGATAGTAACTAAAATAGGGAAGTGATCAAAGCCTGGAAGTGCCATAATTTCTCACTGTATTTGAACATTTTGGATTTTCCACTCTTGGGATAGTAAGAACCTATCCAACCTAATAGAAATCTGGGCAAACCCTACTCTCTTGTTTGTCCATGTGAAAGAACCTTGAGTGGGATGAATATCCATAAGATTGTTATTGTCAACAAAGCAGGAAAAGTCCTGAATTTTTTTGATAGGTTGAATACTACCCCCTATTTTCTCTGATTGATTCAGAATTGCATTAAAATATCTACCAAGTATGACATTCTGAGAGTCTTGACTCTGAATCAGCCTAGTGAGAACATCCCACAATTTGAATTTGTCCTGAGTTGAACTAGGACCATAGACATTTATTAGTATAACACTCATATCAAATTCTGTCATCTTGTGGAGTTGCCAATTATGGTCCTGTTGAATGAGTTCACCTTGAATATTTTGAGGATTCTAGAGCACTTCCAATCCTCTTGAAGCTCCCAAACCGTGGGAATGCAAAGAAACCCAATTAGGCCATTTAGCTATTGAGTTTTAGTACTTGTCTTGAGAGATTTTTGTTTCTTGAAGCATGATAATGTTCACCTTCATAGAATCAAGGGTTGATTTGATTCTATGTCTTTTTTCAAAGGCATTGATTCCTCTGACATTCCAAGATTTTATCTTCATTGCTGACAAGGAGAACCTCGTGTTCTCCTTGTCATTCATTTGGTAACAACAAAGTTGTCATCTAAAATAGATTGGATGCCTGCAGCAATTACAATTTTAGTCTTCATGCCTTTTGTTCGACCTCTTGTCTTAGGTGTTTTGGATGTATGAAGGCATTGTGTAGGTGACTATTCTATTGAAAAATTCTGGTTATGATTAAAAAGTGTCAAGTGATCTGTGACCTCTGTATCCTGACTGCTCTTACTCTAACTAGAGTTATCCGACTCAACTTGTAAATCCAAATTGTCCTTTCCCAAATCATCTATCATAACCTGGGCCTATTGAATGATGCAATTTTATATCCTCAATTCTCTTCTAGTTGTACCTTCCAAAGATAGATATTCAGGGTTATTGTGATTTGCAACCACCATCTCTAAGTGGATTAGCAACTATAGGCCAGTAATCTGTCCCTGAGGTTGGTAAACATTGAAGGATTCATTTATATTGTCCTCCTTGCATGGTAGTGGATCTAGTAACATGATTTGATCATGGAACAATTGGAGCCTGGGTTGCAGAGAAGATAATTTATTAATTGCATCATGTTCCTCCAAAGTTACTCCTGATGACCCTATTTTATCAAAGATTAATTTGGACGTTAATTCTACAATGATTTGATCTATCTGTTGTTGAAACTTGTAACATGGCTCCAACCTTTCATTATTTAACCTCAGGGATTTTTGTAAGGGGTTCGGGACATTCATGCTCCCTAGGTTATGAAATTAAGAGTTATCTTTTGGAAAGAGCAACAAATTGTGAGAACTGAAGTATATAGTGGACAAGAAGTTCATAATCTGTCGGAGGAGATAGGATAATTTCATAGCCATGTTCATATCCCAATTAATTATTTCTTGATTAGGTATGTCTTCAGAAGAAATAGCTGGAATAATATTCTTCAAAGTATCCTTGATGGTGCATGTTGCAGGATCTGAATTGTAGTCAGAGCATACCATTATTTCTCCATGTTCTCCCAATTGACATTGCGTGCTGAGGTGGCCAAGTTTATGTTGAAATTTGAGGATGATAGCTTCATCTTGAACACTAATATTCTAAACCCGTGAACCCCATTTGGAGTTAATAATAATTTGTTTTGGAACTTCTTCATGCATGTCCAAAAGCAAACAAACTCTGATATCAAGATGTGGAAATTCAAGTGGAATAAGATCATGCCTAAGAAAAATGCCCAACTTATTTCCAAGGATTTCAATGATTTCCATATCTCTATACTCCAGTGGTAAGTGGGGGAAGGAGATCCAAAATGGAAAAAAGTGAGGACCCTTCAGATCTGGTATGAATTTTGGAACCCAGGACATAGTGAATAATATTGATCCTTTGTAGAACCATCCTTTCTGCAAATGTACTGCGTCTCGCTCCTCTTGTGAGTTGAAAATAGCAACAAAGTATTTTGATTCAATATCCAAATAAAAAATTTATTTAAGCCCTACCCAACAAGATGAAGCCAAAGCTTTAATATCAGAAAGGAGAAGAGTGTTACTAGAAAACTTACCAATGAGGGCTGACTATCGTAGGAAGCCAATATTGTGTTGCAGTAAGTGTTCCAGGAGAGTGACAAGGGGTGGGTCTGGCACCATCGTGCTAGCCTCCTGACTATCCGTATCATTGCTGATTTTCTTCTACCAGATATGGGCTGTCTTTTTTGGAATGAAGGGGGCTTTGTTGTGTTATGGTCTAGTTGACCTGACCTTGTTATTCTTTTCTTCTTGACTATCTCAATCCTCATCATAAGAAAAATATTTATCACTACTAGTGTAACCATGATCCACTTCTAGTTTTTTTCTAGAGTTCTTCTCCAGCTTGCTCACAATTTTGGCTTTGGTAAGAGTTAGTGAGATAGGAGGCAACTCCTCAAAAATATCAAAAATAGGTTGTTTCTGAAACAAATTACATGATCGTTGACCATTATGATTGGGCTTTCCAGCCCTAAAATGTTTTTGGCCCTTTGTTGGGTGCGGATTTTTGAAATTCTATTTTTCCCACCTAAATCCTTTTTTAAATTTTGATGCATCACGTTCTTGTAGAGGGAGGGCCTGAGAGCGCCTACCTTCTTCTTCTTGATGAGATTCTTCTCCTACTTCATAGGATCACATACCTAACCAAGGCATGTTGGGTATGGCTTCTATCTTACATCATAGAGGTCAAATCATGTTGCCTGATAGATCCACACAAGATTCTTTGTGGACATGGAACCTAGGGTTAACAAAAAAAGGTTTGGCAGGTTGTACCACATCTTTTCCATGAAAGATTGATCAATTTTCCTTTCCATCCCAGTTGGAAAATATGTTTTTCTCCACAAATGGGCAATTGTGGAATCCCAGATCTATACATACATTCACAGGTTGTAAAATTGGGATGCCATTAAATATTATCAAAGACTTGTTATCAACATCTACAGTAAAAGGCATTATCAAATTTGTGTGAGATACTAATCCACTATAAGATTTACTGATAAGTAGTAAGTGATAAGAGGTAAACCCACCTGATCCTATGGAGCTCAAAGTAAAGGAGGATCTGATCCTCATTAGTTAGACTTTTTCTTGGTTGAATCAAGAGTTGGGAATCATAGAGTCAAGCATTGATGCTTCATTAAGGTTTTTCAAGAAAAAGCTCAAACATGGATACCTAGGGATTTTTCTTCCCTTTTTAAGTTTAGAGAAGATGGTGTGTTGGGTCCTTGCCCAACCCTTTCCCATGTCATCCATCTTTCTTCCTTCCCCTATGATATCCATCTCAAGGCTTCTACTTCATTTTAAAAGTCTAGAGAAGTTGGTATTTTGGGTGCTTTCCCAACCTTTTCCTGCGTCCTACAATCTCCTACTTCCTTCCCTAATGATATCCCTCTCAAGGGCTCTCCTCATCAACATTACTTTTTTGTTCAACCCTAAAGGTATTCTTCCTCTCCCCACCCTCCCAAATAAGTTTGGTGGTCACACAAGTATGGAAAGATCTCCATGAGGCAGTCCAGGTACTAATGACGTAGCAAGAAGAATAAAAGGTCTTCTAATCAGATGGATCTTACTCCTCAGGTTGTTCATGTTGCCAAGAAAGTGCCTCACCCAAAAAAATATTTGGAAGGATTTATGCATAAGGGCTTGTAAGGATGTCTCTCTCAGTGGATCTTCTTTAGACTCAAGTGTTAGAGCTTTCAGACTGAGCTCTTATTTTTAAGTTTTAGCAATGGACCCTTCTTTCTTCTAATCTCCTATCATGATGTAAATATTATTGGTCAAATTTTAATGATGTTTTCTACATTTATAATGAGATGGATTAATTCATAGTTGTTTTCTCAAAAAAATTGGATAGAGATCTACTACATAACAACAAAACCTTGTTTACGGTGTGATTTGTGCTTTATACCCAGTGTTGGATCCCTTATTTCAGCCATTAGCCAATGTTGTCCACTTTCTTCCCTTCTAGTTCTCTTTTCCCTCAATTCCTCTATAGTTTAGAGATTTCGAGGTAGTGGAAATATTGGTGAATCAACTGGGTATTTTCTTGAAACATGACTTGAGGTGTTTTAAATAACCTCATCTCCCTATCAAATTTTTTGCACTTATGGATTTAAATAAATAGTTCCCTATGGAGCTTCTAGTCTCAAATCCATTTTGGGTATGGAAATAGAAATTTTTTATTGAGGACCCAATCACATTTCACTTGAATATGGATCAATTGGGTCGTCTTACCTCACTGTTTTATGTCAACCATGGACAAGATGTATTGATTTGTAAAGATTGTATTTCTCAAGAAGAAATATGTTCGCTTACACCTGGGGTTTTGAAGATCTCATCTAAGAATCCTTTCTTAGTGCAATTTGGAACATATAAGCACTGCTCCTTAGTGTCATGTATTAATGGTTCACAAGGTGTATAAGATATTTATATTATCTCAGAGGGTCAGGATGGGTTTTGTAACCTCCTCAAGTTTGTTAGTGTTGGGAACATTCAAATGTTATCATTTTCTAGTAAACTATAGGCCTTTTATTTCCACTTGGGAATATAATTTATCTCATAGTAATCATGAAGTTTCACATGTTGTTTTGGGGGATTCAATGGCAATTATAGCCTCCTAGTACAAATGGGCCCAACACAAGAAGTCTAATAAGTTACCTTCTTCTCAAATTGGATAGTATGGTCAAAGTAAGGAGATTTTTTCTCAGAGTGTGGTTCTGGAGGAAGCTAAAGTATATAATTTCAATAAGAATGTGGAGATTATTGCTCCACAGGACCTCCCTAGTCCAAACTTATCATTCCAATTGAAGAATAAGGATGTTCATGGGTTATTTGAGCTAATTACAAAGTTAAACATTCTACTGGATGAGGCAATAATTTCCTCCTTATCTCCTTTCTAAAACTCTTCTACCTTATATGTTTCATTAGGACACTTTTACCGCTCTTGACCCTCCTTCATAGCTCTCTCAGAGTGATTTGATTCAAAATTATATGTATCATGACTACATTGAAGAATATCCTCTCCTTATTTAGGGAGTTGATGATCAACTCAACTCTTGTTTGATTATCTAGACTCTTGTGGGTGGAAAATCTTCTACTCCTTCTATTAAAGGGAAGATGGAAATCTGATAGACAACCTACAAATAAGAATATCAAAAGTGATATATCAAATCTAGTATTCAGACTACACTAGACAAAATCATCTCATGGTGAGAAAGGCACTCCCCATGGAAGTTATGAGGATCATCACATGGAAAGTTACATTCTTAAAAAACCCTAACAAATCCCACCTCATCAAATCACAAATTAAGGCAAGTGGAGAAAATATCATTCTACTACAAGATATAAAGTTTGTTGATCCAAAATTCCTTAAACCATTTGCTAGATGGAAGTCTTGGAGTTACATTGATTAACATTCTATTTGTGCTTCTAGGTGGTAGTCAATATTGTGAAAAGACCAATATATCAAAGTGAAAAATATTTCAGCCAAGGAAAACTAGTAACAAATTCAAGTGAAACATTTGAATGCACTCTTTCATCTGTTTAATGTGTATGAGAAAAACTCTACCATTGGGAAAAATATGCTTTGGGAATATTTATCATCTATGTGTACTTTTTTAGGTTTCCCAATCATGCCAGGAGGACTTTAATGTCCTTATGAACCTATAGAATAAAAATGGGGGATTAATCATCCCTATGAAAATGTTATTAGATTTCAAAATGTTTGTCTCAAATAATGGCCTGGTGAATTGCATCCTGGATAATGGTCAATTTACTTAGAGTAATAAAAGAGCCCATTTTATGCACATTGTTTAGAGGATAGATATATTTTTTCTCAATCCTGAATGGATTTTAAAATATGGTCATTGCATGTCTCAAATTCTAGCATTCTGAGGATTAGACCAGTTTTTGGGCTTCAACTCTTGCTTGCTTTAGTTTCTCATAGAAGGAACCCAAGCGAATCATTAAATCTTGAAAAAATGTGGTTCAAGGACCGCTCTTTTCTCCCCCTTTTAAAGTCTTGGTGGCATGATATACCTTTTATCTTGGGTTCTAGGATTTTTCATCTGAGTAGGAAACTTTTTTTCATCAAAGGTCAAATTAAAGAACAAAATAGAGAAGTCTTCAAGAATATCTTTACCTCTAAGGCTGATATTGAAATGAATTGAATCAAATTAATGAGGAAACAATCAGCTTGGGAATTAACCCATGTTTATACCATAATAAAAATGAATTGGTTAACATGAGTATGAAGAGGTCCTAGCGAGAGAAAAAAATTATTGGAGACAAAAATACAGGGAGATTTGGTTCAAAAATGGTGATAGAAATACCTCTTTCTTTAATGCCTCAAAAAAGATAGATCTATTGAAAATTCAATTTTCCAAATATCAGACCCCTCTAGCATCATCTTAATAGATCCTAGTGAGATTCAACATGATATTGTTCATTAATTTTCTTCATTGATTGTTGCAGATTAGCCCGATAAAGTTTAAAATCATGGACAGTCATGCTTACAAATATCTCACAAATTTATCAGATCAAGATAATGTTTCCCTCTGAAAACCATTCTCACTATAAAATCAGAGATGTGGTTTTCTTTGTGGGTTCGAATAAGGTTCCTATCCCTGATGATTTGACTTCTCTTTCTTTCCAAAAATGTTGGGATTTTATTGGTACTAAGGTGTGGGCAACATTGGAAGAATCTAGGAAAAGTGGTAGTATGCTCAAGAACTTCAACAATACTATGGTTTCTCTCCTTCCTAAGATTATTGATCCAGTCTCATTTTCTATTTTCTGACTTATTTTATTGTGTAATATTATCGACCAAAAAATTTCAAAACCTATAGCCAGAAGGTTAGCTGTTGTCATCCCTAAAATTATCTTGGTGGAACAAGGGTACTTTGTTTCAGGAAAGGATACCTCTAAAGGGGTGCTAGTGGTGCATGAAATTATTCATACCATCAAACAACATAAATTTCAGGCTATGATTATTAATTTGGATATGCTTAAGTCATTTGATAGAGTAAATTGGAAATTCCTTCACGAAGTTCTCTTAAATTTTGGCTTTTCACCAAAGTGGTGTGAAACAATTCTAGATTTCATAAATAGGGCCAAAATATCTATTTTTATCAATGGTCAATTGTGTGGATTATTCTCTTCATCTTAAGGTATTAGAAAATGGGATCCCTTATCTCCCTATATATTTATAATTCTTGCAGAGGCAGTAAGTCACTCCATAGAAACCATTCAGAATGAAAATTTATGGAAAGCTATCAATTTTCCTAGTTTAAATATTAAGTTTACTCATATTATCTTTGCAAGTGATACCATTTTGTTTGGGGAAGCCTGCATGAGGGAAGCTCGGGCCATATAACAACCTTTGGATAACTACTGTCTTATTTTGGGTCTAAAAATTAATGCTCATAAATCTAAAATTTTCTTCCTGAACTCTCCCTCTCTGACTTCATCAACTATTTATGATTTCTTGGGCTTCAAACAAGAGCATCTCCAGAGAATATACCTTGGCATTACTCTATTCTAAAGTAGAAACAAAAGTTCCTTTTGGGATCCAATGAGGAAATCCATCAAAAATAGAATCGCTTCTTGGAAAAACTCTTGGTTATCTCTTGTGGGAAAAATGCTTATGATCAAATAAGTGTTTAAAAGCATCCCTAAGTATATAATGTTAGTTACACTTGTGCCTAAATGGATTTTATCAATCATTGAATCAAATTTGAAGAGCTTCCTCTGGAAAGGCAATATTTAGATCTAAAAGATAAATTTCATCTATTAGCTAATTGGGACAATGTTTGCACTCCAAATAATCTTGGGTGCTCAGGGATTCATAAGATGGAAAGTAGAAATATTTCTATAGGTGCTAAATTAATCTGGAAAATTTTCTCAAATAATAATTCCAAGTGGGCAAGCATTCTGAAAAATAAATATTTAGAAGTAGAGAGCCAGGAAAGAATATTTACTCTATGTGATCCTCCTTCATAATCATGTATGTGGAAATTTGTGATTAGATGTAGAGAGGTGTTTCTCCCCCATCTCACTTGGATCATTTATAATAGTAAAGGGTAGATTTATGGGAGGACTCTTGGTAAAAAGGTAGATTCATGTGCTATCACAACACTAATTTCATTTCGACAGTTGATACTACTAGAGCACCTGGGTATGTGCAGGATCATGGTATGCCAAAAAATTGTGATGTGAAAAAAATCAGTTTTCACTTGTCCCAAAGTGCACCAAAAATTTTATTGAATTTTGAGTAGGCCTGGGTGTCAGTACACCTAACCAAGCCAAAAGCCAAAGCTAAAGCTTTATCAGATATCCGATAATATTAGATATCTGATAATATCGGATATCCGATATTCATTTTCATCCTATTTTGAATGTTTATTTTACTTTATGTATTACTATTTTATTTAAATAATA
>MU224846.1:165772-183224 GCA_018584345.1 Thuja plicata | reverse complement strand
GAATGCTCAAATGTGTCCTAAGGGGTCGTAGGACCCCTTAGGACACACTTGAACATTCAAATGGGTCAAAAGGGGTCATGGGGCCTTTGTGGGGGTCCTAGTATGCATTATCACGCATTAGGACCCCTAGGAAGACCCCATGACCCCTTTCAACACATTTAAATGCTCAAATGTTTCCTAAGGAGTCGTAGGACCCCTTAGGACACTTGAACATTCAAACGGGTCAAAAGGGGTCATGGGGTCTTCTTGGGGGTCCTAGTACACCTTATCATGCATTACAACCCCTAGGAAGACCCCACGAGTCCTTTTGACCCATTTGAATGCTCAAGTGTGTCCCAAGGGGTCATAGGACCCCTTAGGACACACTTGAGCATTCAAATGGGTCGAAAGGTGTCATGAGGTCTTCCTAGGGGTCTTAGTACGCCTTATCACGCATTAGGACCCCTAGGAAGACCCCATGACCCCTTTCGACACATTTGACCCCAAAGAAGACCCCATGACCCCTTAGGACCCACTTTAATACTCTCTCTCTCTCTCTATAATACTAATATTATACTATTATACAATAGTAATATAATACTAATTTATATAATATAAGAGAAATATATATAATATAATATAATATAATACTAATATGAATAATAACAATATATTAATACTAATATTAATATAATATAATACTACTATTATACAATACTAATATAAATAATAATAATTTAATACTAATGCTATTACCATTTAGTATGTGTATAATATTAACATTATAAAACATGAAATCTATAAAAAAATTAAAAAACTAAAATCAATATTGAAAATGTTGAAATTTGAAATGGAAAGCAAAATTTTTGTGGGAGATATCCAAAATCTGATAATATCTCATATCCGATAATATCTCATATCGGATATTATCTCATATCTGATTAGCCTTGGTATTTGCCTAAGATTTTGGCTTTGCAATGCCAAACGTGGATGGTCAACCCAAAAAATGTGTGTATCATACTTCCTCTGATCTCTAGACTTCGGCGATGTAGCTGATGACCTTTTTTTCACCCGAAATTGATGAAATGAAAAGGGTTTCTTAAATAGATTATCAAGTTTCCATCAATATAATTGCTGTCAAATTTTGATTTCAATAAGTATTTATTACTTATTTTCTATTTGAGTTACCTCTAAAGTCCCAATTGACAGACTGATTGAAAAACAACTATAACTTTCATACGGTTTAACCTTTTTGAAATCTGAAACATGCGTCACATTCTATGCTTTTCCTACTATAAGAAAAAATTTAAAAAAAAAAAAAATTTTGTAAAGTTTAGAATTAGTTAAGGTGGTCAGACATGGGAGTTTTATTATTCTGAAAAAGTCAAAGTAGAAAATTCATAATTAATTAATTATTTGATAAAAATTACAAAAAAATATGCATCACATCCGGGCATTAGTCTACTACTTATATCTAGAATCTTGTAAAAAGATATCATCATTTAATTATGATTAAGGTTGTCAAACATACACGTACTTTTTATCTTTTTCCTAAAATTTTCAACAATTAGATTAATTTTTTTTCAGAAAAGGACTAGTAGTTTAAAAACTATATTCAATTTCCTACAGATTCTATTCTTACAACTTTTTCACATAAGGTTGATAAGATGTCCAATTTTTTAAATCAAGTTGAGTAACCCTGGTTTTCTAATTTTTCATTGCCACTTAAGGCCATAGCTTGGTATACCATGATCCTGCACATACCCACCTATCTTGGTGAACAAGAATACCATAATTGGGAAGACATTCAAATCCACAACCAGTAGCCTTCTATCGCACCTGTCAATCAAGTCTTACATCTCTATAAATAAGGGATTCATTGGTGGATCAACCAAATAATCTACTTCAGGAGATTTATATGGTTTAGTGCATTGTTGGAGAGATATCTCAATACAATATTTTTGAACATGCTTGGTTAAAGCAAGAAGCGATGTGAACATTTATTGATCTTCAAATGAAAGAGGCTAGGTTCTATTGGGAAGCTACAAGGTGAGATATGAGATATTTTAATTTTTTGACTCTGCTATGTCGCCCTCTCCCTCCCTTGAGGGACTTGAACTCCAAACATTTCAATGCCCGTTGCGCCTCCCGAAGTAGCCCCCTCTCCAACACTAGAGGGATCCACTTCAAAATAATCCCCACCTCTCTCCTAATAAAAATATAGGAGATTCTATGAGGAAATAAAAAAGCATGAATCACTCCCCTCTCTGGATTTTGGTGGGGGTTTGGAGAATGTAGTGGAATATGTAGTTCCACTATTGTTTTATTTTAGTAGGATTTTACATAATAAAAGTATGGGTAGTAAGTTTTTTTTAAAATTTTAAATATTAGTTTAGGTTTTAGATATTTTTATCTTTTTTCTAATATATTTATATATTGAGGTAATTGTAATGTTTTTTTGTAGCATGTAGTGGTTGTGAATGGAGATACTTCTTTGAGATTTTTATTTTTTATTCATCTCTCTTTCTCCGATTTATGAGAGATTGCATTGCTTTGCACTTGCATATGTACATGGGTACCTAACATGGCCTACTAGTCGGGACCCATCTTTCCTTTTCATCTAGCATTTTCAGCTTAAGTGTATTCCCCTAAGTTTCACTTAAGGGGGGTGTTGGTGTAATTAATTATTACTAATTACACTTTACTTAAGTTTACTTAGGATAATGCATTGCATAGTAGTTTTTCATTCACACACCTAGGAGTTTGCATTTCATTTTAGCACATGGTGTAGGAGAAATTCCACTTTATGTGGAGATAGTTTTTATCTCTTTCCACTTTATGTGTGAGATCCACCTTTAGTGCTCTTATCAAATTATCATCCTCTCATTCTTACACATGTTTGCACATACTTCATTATAAAATGGAGGATAATCCACCTTTGGTGTACATGTGAGTACACCTTGTCTACTTGATAGGTTATCATTTGCACATCTCCTAGTTATCATGCATTGCCTATATATTGAGGCAAATCTACTTTGTATGTAATTGAATTTTTATTTCATTATCTTGATCAATATTGAATCAATCAATTGATCATATCATATTTGTCTCTCTTGTGTTATCTACTAAGCTTCTAGATCTTGGTATTTCACTCTTTTCCTTAGGAAAATTCCTACACTTACTTATATTGCTTACATGTATTACTTATATGCCATGTGTTACATGTGTGCTTGACTTACTTATATGCATATATGCATATACATGTCATTACTCATGTGATCCTAACTCATATATAAATTTTCCATACATGTGATCCTAACTCATATAGTTGAATGTAACATGTAATATGTAATATCCATCTAACATGTAACATGTAATATCTATCTAATGCATCATGTGCAAATGTATAAAAATGTCCACAACATGTGTAAAAATGTATCAGAGAAATGTTTGTGCACAACATGTATAAAAACGTATAAAAATGTCCACAATATGTATAACAATGTAGAAGAGAAATATCTAGAACATAAATATAGAAATGTATCAGAGAAATGTCAACAACATGTATAACAATGTATCATCTAAAAATTTCCACAACATGCACATATATCAAACAAGCAACTAACAAGTAATATCCCTAGCTTCCCAGGTCATGAGCTGATCTCTCCTCTAATCCACCACCTCCTCGGGGCCTACATTACATACAAAAATCCCATGTTAAAATATTACTAGTCATACTCACATCATGTACAAAATTAAATTAAATCTAAATATTTATAAATTTACCTGTGCATCTTGATGAATAGGATCACCAGGTGCCTCCAAATCTCCATATGTAGCGCCTGTCATAAAATCCTGCATAATATATAAAACTCAAAAAAAATGTACACAATCAATTGATTTGAAAAATATATAAAGCCACCTTTATCTAGATATATACAATTAAACCATTTCTAATCAAATTTTGGTTTCTTACCTGATTTCTCTCTTGGAATACACGCTTGATGCTAGATAACTCAGAAGAGTGTAATGACACTACATCAAGATCAATACCCTCATCCATAAGAGGAGTAAAAAAATCTCTTGTGTGAATTCATGGTTTTTGTGGAGGAGGCGTATGGTGTACTGGAGGAGTCATAAGACGTATCAAAATATCCTCCTTTCCTAAACTACTAGGATCTACATCTCCAAATTTGGGGCTGCTACCAGTGGATGGTCTCTGAAGTACTAGTCTAATGAAGGCTGGTATCTCCTAGGGAGTGACTCCCTATAATATCGATATAGCATCATAAGCGTATGTGAGGTCACTCGATAAATAGGAGGTCATCAGGTGTAGACTACCCTCAGGTACCCATGCACTATCATCACGTATGGGCAACTAAAAATGGATGTGCATCATAGAAGGGATCAAAAGGAGGAACTATAGGGCCAGTACGAGAACGTAGCATATACCTACCTATGCGATCATATGAGATCTCCTCAACCTGAATCACAATGGTGGAAATTTTGGAGTGCATCCCAAGTTGTGTGTCCTCCGCTTCAACATCTCTAGCACAAGTGGTTGTTTCCAAACCTTTTGGAAGAACCAAAAGGTTTGGATCTACCAATACCCTCTTACTAGAGGGTGGTGGTGTATCATCAATAGGGCATCTAAATCTATTTGCAAACCTCCCCTTTCCCTTCTTGATATGTCATGGAAATTAGTGTAATCAACATCCCAAACCAAATGAAATTTTGCATACAATTGTTTACATAAATATAATGGTAGCTCATCCTTCTACGACCACATATGATCTATCGCCAAACATCTAGGGTATATAAATGGTGTAACAAGATCATCTATGCACTTAGTGACCCGATATGCCCTAAATTTTATCTTCTCCTCATAGTATGGGAACGTAGATTTCACATTCTCTAATGAAACCTTTGTATCAACCCGTCTCCACCTAAAGTTTCCATATACACTATGAGATAGAGAGGCATAAAATACATCAATACAAAGGCCATCATATGGATTGTATGATTGAAAAAGGTTAATCATATGTATCAACTCATATCTAATGGAGGATAGCTTGTCCCTATTGGGGAGGACACTAGTGTTTTGTAACATCCTCTCTAGTTGTACTAGAGCGATGTGCAATCTCTGAGATATTCCTATATAAACCCCATCATTCCTCACATTTGATCATCAATTATTTTAGCATTTAACTTGTGTCTGTTTGTTTAGCATTTATCATTTCTCAGAGCTCTTGAGTATTATTCTGTTTGCATGCTTGCAATAGTTTTGTTAATTTTTCAATACGATACTTGTTATTTTGTTGTTTGTAGGGTTTAGTGATGATTAGTAGTTTTCTTGATTATTTCGATGCTATTGATTTGTTTGATTAGACTTGTGCAGATTTCCCTACTACACCAGGTTTAAATAATGCTCATGATATCACTAATGGCAGCCTATGGGAGTAGAAAATATAGTAGTTATAATCTACAGTTAAAAGACAATCACGCCGAGAACATATTTTCCAGAAATGAATGGTAAGGAACAAGATTTCATTTTCATTTATATTCCTTTCATACTGTCATTCTTATAGGACTGGTAAAAGAAATGAAAAGTTCCTACTTGGAAACAAATCTTGATACATCTCTCTTTTTTTCCCCATATTTACTATCCCATATTTTATTGCAACTTCCCTACGTAGGTTGTGCATGCATTTCCAAGAAAATGAAGGTCTAAAAGTCCTCTAATTCTCTTGTATATTTTCTCCAAATTTTCTTTCTTTCCCACTCACTAATAATTTCTTGTTCTTGAAAAATAAAAATTTTCCCACTGCGCCCATTCCAAAACAAGAATCCTCCTCAATTAAATGCCCCTCTTCTTTGTAACTACTTTCCTCTATTCGCAACCATGAGATGTTATTTCCATTTTTTTTACTTTCAAAATTTTGTTATTTGAAACTTCACTAATTCGTAATGGAATTAAAGTTGTATTCCTAAAAAAGAGGCATTCATACTTACCAAAATCATGAACATATCTTGCCTTTCATTATTCTAATAGAAGAGAATTTATTTTCACATAAAGTTTATAATTCTAGCATTAAATACTCTTTTGTAAATCATCCAGTCTTATCCAAATATGCATTCTATTCACATTATCTTATTCAAAGGAATCTATTTGATACAAATGCATTGATCACATAATACTAGCTTATATATACCTATATATAATACGTCGAGAGTACTCCTTCTCGAGTGCGCCTATTTTCTATATGGGTTAGGGTTGATGAAAATAGGCGCCATGAGAAGGATTACCCTCGACGTATTATATATATAGGTATATATAAGCTAGTAGCAGTCGCGGGGCAACATGGAAGACATTTAATTATTAATGGTTATGGTTAGAGTTAAGGTTAGGGTTAGGGTTAGGGTTAGGGTGATTTTTTATGGTTAGAATGTACAGTTATGGGTTAGGGTTAGGACTAGAGTTAGGGTTAGGGTTAGGGTTAGGGTGATTTTTATAGTTAGAATGTATGGTTATGGGTTAGGGTTAGGGTTAGGATGATTTTAATGGTTAGGGTTAGAGTTAGGATTAGGGTTATAGTTAGGTTTAGGGTTTAGGATTAGATTCAGGGTTAGGGTTAGAGTTAGGGTTAGGGTTAGGGTTAGGGTTAGAGATAGAGTTAGGGTTAGGGTGATTTTTATGGTTAGAGTGTACGGTTTAGGAATATGGTGTAGGTGAGGGGTAGGATTAGTATCATCTTAATGGTTAGAGGAAGGGTTAGGGTCAAGGTTATAATTAGGGTTAGGCTTAGGGATAGGGTTATAGTTAGGGTTATGGTAATTTTTACAACTATGATGTATGATTATGGGTTTAGGTTAGGGTTAGGGTGACTTTTACGACTAGGATGTATGGTTTACGAATAGGGTGTAGGGTGAGGGGTAGGATTAGTATCATCTTAATGGTTAGAGTTAGAGTTAGGATTATGGTGATTTTTACGGTTAGGATAATAATTAGAGTTAGGGATAGGGTTAGGGTTACAGATAGGGTTAGGGTTAGATTTAGGGTTAGGGTTACAGATAGGGTAAGGGTTAGGGTTAGGGTTAGATTTAGGGTTAGGGTTAGGGTGATTTATATAGTTAGGTTGTATGATTTAGGAATAGGTTGTAGGGTGAGGGGTAGGATTCATATCATCTTAATGGTTAGAGTTAGGGTTAGGGTTAGTATTAGGGTTAGGGTTATAGTTAGAGTTATGGTGATTTTTATAGTTAGGATGTATGGTTATGGTTTTGTGTTAGGGTTAGAGTTAGGGTTAGGGTTATGATATTTTTACGATTAGGATGTACGGTTTAGGAATAGGATGTAGGGTGAGCGGTAGGATTATTATCATCATAACGGTTAGGGTTAGATTTATATTTAGGGTCATGGTAAGGGGTGTAGGGTTAGGGTTAGGGTTAAGGTATACATTTTAGAGTTAGAATTAGTATTGTGTTAACAATTATGGTTAGAGTTAGGGTTAGGGTTAGGGTTTACAGTTAGGATTAAGATTAAGGTTTAGGGTTTACATTTATGATTAGGCTTATGATTAGTATCATAGGTAGTGTAACATGTAGCATTTTGGTTCATGTTCATATTGGACTCATAGTTAGTACTTAATATATAGTTAGGATTATAGTTAGGGTTAGAATTAGGATCTTAGTTAGTACTTAATATAGTTAGGGTTACAATTATTGTTAGAATTAGACATTTAGATAATGCTTAGTATAGTAGGTTTAATTAAAGTTTAAGATTTATATTAATGTTATTAGAATAATGGTTACAATTACGATGAATATTATCATTACAATTAGGATTATGGTTATAATTTGTATATGAGTTTGAGAAAAAATTGAGTGCCTCACATACTAAACCCTTATGTCCATTGTAATTAAAAGCATCCTTTTTATGACACATTTTTGAAATCCCTTAATATTACAAATAAAGAGTTCAAAAAAACATGTTGAAAAACCTTCCAAGTATAGTAGTTCACATCACTTCAATATAAAATATTTTTTTTTTTCACTTGTTGTTCATCAAAATTACATGAGTGAAAGGGAAAATATATGTGTCATTACAAATATTCAAATGAAGAGAGAAGCATCATAGCCAAGATAAGAACTGACCATATATACATAAAATAATTCTTTGTAATTATGTAAGTGCATCACATATTCTTCACTGATGAGTATGATATTGCGACCTTTATTTGAACAATGATTGGTATACACTTCTTTCATCATTGATGGAAATGTGTGTACTTTTGCACATGTTTCATACACAAATTTTGCAACATCTTTCATCTTTAATATTTCATACTGCGTTCTCAAGAGCTTTGATCATATTCATGCAAGACTCTACAATTATTCGTGCACATTTGTCCACATTAGTTTCGTAGAACTCATTTGAGGCTACAGAAATAGCTAGTCTCATAACAATGATTTGTGACTCTTTATCAGAGGCATCCATAGCTTGTATGTTATGCTACAAATTTGTAAACAAACATTAGTATATAGAAACAATCAAAAGAAAAGTATAGATGATAGTGGAAAATAAAATTGAAATCAAGAATGTGTTGTAATACATAATAGGAAAAAAATAGTGAAGAATCTTAAAATAATAATAAAAAGAGTTGACTTATTGTGATGAAATGCCAACAAATTATTTTAACCATAAGAAATAATAAATAATGAGGTAATCATGTTGCATTGATCATTTTGAACTTCGTTTTACGTGAAGATAATTTTTAAATATAATATACTAATTTATTGCTTTAGAATAATGGAGGACAATTTTCATATAATGTAGAAGAACAATTAAATAGTATATTTCTTAATAGAAACTTGAGAATACGATTGATGAAAACCCCTAGAGTCTCTACCTAATAAAATTTATATATATTATTTGCATGCAAAGCATTTTATATTCTAAATTAAACTAAATTCTAATTTAAAAAATAATTAAATTTATATTTTCAAATGCTCAAATAAAAATTCTTAAATTTTTCAATATTTTGAAACTTTGATTTTATTTTATAATTAAAATATAATCTAGATAAAGAAACATTTCTATTCTTTAAGATTATGATTATGGATTATGATTATGATTATGGATTCTGGATATTTAAATTCTTTTTTAATTTACTAACATTTTTTTTATTATTATTGATTTATGCATATGTGACCTCCATTGAGAGGCTTTAAAGCTTATCGTTGCACTTGAGCGTTATCCCCAAATTTATCAATAATTAGTTTTAGAATAAATCTAAAATAAAAATTGAGATTTAAATATAATCTTAAAGTATATCTAAAACAAAAATCTAGCTTTAAATATAATCTATCTAGTTTTTTTCTAGATATAAATCAGACTTTTCTATTTTATTTAGATATATTAGTAACTTTTCTATATTTTATTTATATATAAATGAAATCTTTCTATTCTTTCTGGGTTTTTGAATGACAACCATTTTAAATTATAAAAAAATTCTATTTTATTAATTTATTAATTTAAATTTTTAAATGATTCAACATTTAATTTTAGAATAAATTTTAAACTAAAATCAAGATATAAATGAAACTCTTTTACATGTAAATCATTTTGTAATTTAAATATTTATATATATTCATATTGTAAAGTCTAAAAGCTTTTTCCTTTTTTGGCGGATACATCTTGGGTGTGATTGAATTTATCCATTTATAATTCTAAAAAGATTGATCTATGTTCCGTAGGTTTGATTGTGTGGAAAAGCTCTGTGCGTGCATGAAAAAAATGTTGCTACCGTGTGCATGAAGCATAAGGAAGAAGAAAAGAATTGGGGAAAATTTCTTTCTACGGTGGATATGATGCCCTGTTCCAAAGCTCCCATTTTAGGACAGGCAGAGATGATGCTGGGAAAAAAATTCAGTTTGGATTTGCACTGACCAATTACATTTTATTTATAAATCCTTTTGAACAAACACATTTTGTGCGTGTTTGGCAATCTTACCATTCAACGAAACAAAACCATATTTCAGAAACACTTAAATTTATGTACAACAAAAGAAAGAGAGGGGCCTGTATGTCCAAAAGAGGTTTCTTCTGTTGAAATAATGTCCTTTACTTAAATTATAATCGCTAGCAAGAACACCTTAGCAGTAGCATTTAATAAAACCCTTTAAAAACAAATTAAAATCAAGGACACCAGTAAAGTTCAAAGAACCTGTGTACTAATAGAATCTTTTCTCTATTTCAAACCTTGCAGATCTTCAAGCACAGAAGAAACTTTACAACCCTAGTCACGTGAAGAAGAGCTCCCCACATTGCCTCAAATTCTGGTATAAAATCCTGAAAGATTTCTTCCCTATCCGCCAAAGTAGACGACATTCTGAAAAGTCCCGTATACTCTTCAAAACTCCTCTATTAACAAATATTAAAGGAATTGAATTTACCTCAAACTCAACAACATCCACGACTGGTTGCAGAATGTTTGCCAGATAGATCCGAGCATTATGTAAAGGCCTCTATCATGGCTATCTGTGCATACCTTGTCAAGGGAAAGCCTTCACATTGTGAAACGAAGTGTGAAATGACAGAGCTTCTCCAAAAGAACCCAAATCACACAAATTGGCCCAAGACAACATGCATACAAATTGGTGTTACAGTTACAACAAATTAAGCCAACAACCTTCTGAAACACCAAACTAAAGTCAATTCAATTCATTTTTAGATCATCTGTACAACTACAGAAAACACATTAATAAAAACCCAGGAAGAAAAAGAACCAACCAAAAAAAAACCTACTTGTAAAACCAAATCAGTAGTAACATACTCCACCACGAGATTCGAACCCATGACCTTTCCCTTGCCCTTCCCCCTGCAGACTCCATGACCATATTTTACAGGCGGTGCAAACTCTAATTTTACAGTTTCCCACCAGAAGAAAACTCTCTGAATCATGTCTTCTTGGCAAAAGCACCCTTCATCATCTCCTTAAACTCTGCAGAGTTCACCATCCCATCGCCATCCTTATCGACCTGACGAATCATATTCCAACAATCTCCAGTCGTCTGTCCTTCCTTCAACCCAAGCGAACACATAACAGACTGCAACTCTTCTACAGTTATCAGACCATCGCCATTTCCATCAAAAATAGAAAAAGCGTCTGTCAATTCTAGATCTTCCTCCAAATTAGCAGCTTCTTCTCAAACTTTACTAATTCCCTCATGTAACGGTGAAACGGCTCCCTGCGTGTGAACGTGAAACGGATCCTTACGTGTGAAATGGCAGTGTAAACAGATGTGAAACGACTCCCTGCGTTTACTCCAGTCTAGGCATTTCTTCCAGCCTGTGATAAGCTGGACGTGAGAAACTGAAAAATCCGCCCTCTGCCACGGGTATCCAAACAAACGGTGAAACTGCAACTACAACCATTCCACATTGCATTTCAAAACGGTTACCATGGCTGGAAACTAAATAGTTTATTTTTTATGTATAAAGGACTATGTTGCCACTATAAGGACGCCTCTCGGTGTAATTAAGGTAGGAACAAAACTCTTAAATTTAATATATAATGCAACTATGTGGTGTATTTATACCTGTTCATCCGAACTCACCACTGCTCATGAGCTAATCTCCTCTATCTCTACTACACCCCCACCAGTGTCTATGTAGCCATCAGAAATTCAACTTTTACAAAGGAAAGTTCAAAAAAAAAACTAAGTCCTTCCTTGGTAACAATATTAGAAAACCTGATGACTAAATAGACGTTGCCCCTTCATCCTGCCAAAACACTCAGACACTCGAGACCATGTTCATGAGTATAACAAGTAGAAATGTAAAATCACTGTCAGATAGTCAAAAATATCAAGGTCAAAATAAGTTAATGTCTATGTCTAGATAAACATTATGACTAAAAAGAAAATGACTAAGGTCTAAGTCTAACAAACCAAGTTGAGAAAGTCTAAGTCACACTCAAATCCAGAAACATAGGAGTCTAAAGGGTTGATTCATGACACTATGCAGGAGGGTAGTACGCATTCAAAATAGAAACCTGTCAGGCCATATTTTTTGTTTTGCACATGACGAGGAGGAAAAATAGTTTGAAAAATTAAACTTGGGCGGGAGTAACATGAACAAGAGTAAACGTCAATGGGAATTGCGACCAATAGAGGTTAAGGGAGCCCACATCAGCCACCTAAGTCATGAAAATTTAGAATATACTAGTTAACTGCAACACATTCATTTGGATTTAGAGGAGAGGTTGTGCATCTGAACTTCGCACTAGTTGTGAACTTCGCACTAGTTGTGTACTTCGCACTAGTTGTGTACTTCAACTTTCCACTTCTTAAAATTCTAAATGGAAATTCAAATCTCCCAATTTTTTAAAGCATCTTACTTGGAAAGTCTCATATTTACAACTAAAGTTTCAAGTCCACATCATTAAATATGATGCCACATTAGCATGTTTTTTGCCAAGGTGTCCAAAGAGGCCAAAAATAAAGTGAGCCAAATATTTGTGCACTAAGTCATGTTTTATTGTTGTGATGATGTGGCATGACATGATTTGATGCTTTTTAGATTGAGGAATACATGTGAACTCATTTTATTTGTTTCTTGTCTCATTTAGTAATTGTTAACCCTTTTTGTCCTTTTTGTGGATACTTGAAGGCACCCGTTCATCTTTTTAACTCTATAATAGAGCGACCAAGAAATGTGGATTTTTGATATATAATTTCTTAGAGCACTTTCTCCTTAAACCCTGTTAATGACATGGTTTTATTGGGAAATTGGTCTTGCCTCTCGTATAAATTTGTGTAGATATAGCATGTCTCTTGGGTAGAAGTCCTCTAGGATATTTCGAACAATAGAAATTTAGTTCTTTTAAGGGTTGTTTGGTTGACGTTCACTTGCCTCTAAACATTGAAGTTGTTATCTATTTTAGTATGCTTGTGTAGATCTAGAGGCATGCTCACAAGATCACTAGGGTAATGCTCCTTGCATGATTGCTAGGGTTCCAACTCATGTCTCTTTCCCACCTTGTGGTATAAGTGTGGTCTTAATGAACTTGCCACAAAAGATAGTGGATCCCAGTCTTAAGTCTCTTAACCTCAAGGCTCCAAGGATTGTGAATCCCATGGATGGTCGTCCTTTTCTAGTGCCTTCTTGCATATTCTCATGGGATTGGTGCCTCCTAGTTGGCTAGATCTGCTCAAGTTGCCTCGTTAGGAGTTAGTTATCTCTTGTTATGTGCTTTACAAGATGTAGATGGAGACCAAGAAGAGGAGGATACTCTCACTAGTTGGGGGCTTATTGATGATAGTTTTACCCCTACTAATGTTTGTGTAAACAAGATAACCTTTATCTCATTTGTACTAATTTCACCCTCGCTACTTAAAGACCTTTCATGTTTATTGATGTTTGGACTTGACCCATTTAAACTATTTCTCTATTTTTGTTTCACATCTGATTTTACATAAACGTATACCTTTTTACCACCTACCCTTTTTTAAGTAGCATACTATTAACTATTTAATTGAGATTTTAATAAATAATTATCAATAGCCTCTTGATGTGCTGGTTCTTAAATAGCTCTTGTCTTGCTGAGTGTAAGGCTTGGACATTAGAGGGGATGACCAAATAGATTGTACTACCAACTAGCACTTGCACCTATAAGAGGTGCAAGGGATACCCTGATAGGTGATTTATAGAGAAGCATTAATGAATTTTAACATTACACAAGGAACTGGATAAAAGTATAGATCAATAAACATGTATCAATGTATAGTATAATTGTGTATATATTTTTGTTATAACTTCATCGTTATTTTGGAGAGAATGAGATTTTTTTGAACAATTAGCATCGAGCTTGGATGAAACAAAGTTACACTATTGTATTTTTGTGCTTTGTGCATCTCCTCTTTAAAAACCCTAATATTACTGCATTGAAACACATTAGAAAATCCATTAATTGTAACTATTTTAATAGATATGTAAAATTAAAGAAAGACATCTATTTTTTTTATAAAGATGATAAATCTTCTTTGTTTCCTTTTCTTGATCATCAAGTATCCACCTATAGAATAAAAAATATCGGCTTAACTAGTGATAATAATTTATCTCAATTAATGAAAAGAAAAATTTAAAGTATGCAACTCAAAGATATTGTACAAGTAATTGCACATACCTTGAATACTTAGAGGTAATCTCTAGCTTTTGTCCTTCAAGACAATGCTTTTAATATTTATGTTTGGTCTTGGATAATCACCCTAAAAGAAAAGTAGTATATATTTAGAAGATATACTAATATGGAATAAAATTTTCATGATGAGCTATCCTAATTGACAATGAGAAGAGCCTATATTCCCTAGATTCTTAGAGGTGATACATATATCTTTTACCTTTTTAGGCAATGCTTTTAACATTGCATTTTGATCCAAAAAGTAGTATATATTTATGCCACCCATATTAGGAATTAACTAAATTTTTTATCTATTTGAATTGCATTTGTTTTTTTCTTGTATTCTGAATTGAATTGAATTTGTTGTTTATTAAAAAATACCATTTATTTTGTTAGACAGTGCAGTTAACTTCAACATTAAGATTGATCAAGCTTGGTTTGAAGCATAATGTTATTGCACTTGGTGGCCTTAGAAATGCAGGGAAGATGAAAAATGATCAAGACACTCGATCATTTCTATCCTAAATTTTGAGAGGAGAGATGTTAAAGAGGATAAATGTAGCATAAAATTGGCATTATTTGGGATAAAATAGTTGGGATGGTAGAGAAGCATGAACATTCCAATGACTTCCAATCCAAAAATATAATGTTGGTAATGCATATAGGAAACTTGTGAAGCCTTGGAAATTGCAAACTATTACTAAATTGATATTAGATTTGGGAATAGTGGAAACTATCTATTAATGTTGGATGGAATATGGATGAAAGAAAAGGATCAAACTTGTAACAATACAAAAAAGAAGCCCCACACAAATTTTCTTGGTCAACTAAGTACTTCTACTTTTGGGTTCATGTAGAAGAATCCATATGTACTCTTCAAGATCAAGTCACGAATGAGATGTAAATAGAAAGTCTTGAGAAGTTTGAAGATTATGCATGGAAGATGGTCAAAGCTTACGAAATCTCTATTGAGGTTTTATTTGAGGGGAGTAGCTTCATTGAATAGTGAAAACATTACAAAGATATTTGACATTAATCACAATAGTGGAATTCAACCTCAGGGTATGTGCAAGATCATGAGGGGCCAAACTATGCCCTTAAGTGGCAATGAAAAATCAGAAAATCGGGGTTAGTAAACTTGACGTGAAAATTTGAACTAGCTATCAACCTAATATCAAAAAGTTGTAAGAATAGAATCTGTAGGAAATTGAATGTAGTTTCTAAACTACTAGGCCTTTTCTGAAAAAAAGTTAATATGATTGGTGAAAAGTATAGACTTCAATGCAGAAGTACAAAAATTTCAGGAAAAAAATAAGAAGTAGGTGTATGTCTGACCACCTTAATCATAATCAAATGATAATATTTTTTTGTAAGATTTTATATATAAGTAGTAGAATCATGCCCGGATGTGATGCATATTTTTGTGTAATTTTATTCCAAAAAAATAATTAGTTATGAATTATCTGCTACAACGTTTTCAGAATAAAAAAACTCCGGTGTCTGACCACCTTAACTCATTGAAAATTTTACCAAATTCAAAAAAAAAAAATCCCTATAGTAGGCGAAGCATAGAATGTGACGCATTTTTTGGATTTCAAAAATGTTATACCGTCTGAAAGTTATAGCCATTTTTCAATCAGTATATAAATCAACACTTTAGAGGTAACTCAATTGGAAAATAACTAATAATTACTTACCAAATTCAAAATTTGACAGCAATTATATCGATAGAAAGCTGATAATCTCCTTAAGATACCCTTTTTGTTTCATCAAATTCAGGTGAAAAAAAAGTCGTCAGCTACATGGTCGAAGTCTAGAACTTAGAGAAACAGGGGAAAAACATGTTTTTGAGACATTTGAAGAGTTGACCAGGTAGGTATGGTGCACAAAGCAATACCGAGCCTAATCGGGTATCCGATATTTTCAGGTACCCAAAAAACCTAGCAGAATTTTGAATTTTGAATTTTCCCTCGCCTTTCTCCCTCTTAATTTATTTTCAACTCCTTTCTCCCTCCCATTTCTCCATACTTCATATGATATTAGATTATATATATATATATATATAGGCAAAAGTGGGATTACCACTGATATATTTATTTAATAAAACTGGTTCAAGAGCTCTGCCGGGAAAGAACCAGTAAGAAAACACAGCTTCATAGCTCGATATAATGATATTATAACTACTTCCCTATTACAAAGATGACCTAAGTCATTGGTTTCACTAATCACTAGACACCAACTGCACTATTCATTAACTGTTAACCAAGACCCATCGGCTTGATGCATAACAATATAAGTAAGTGGTTACCCGAACGTTAGCTTTTTAACACCTCCAAATATGTCTTTGAAAAAAGGTGGTCACTAATAGCTTTAGCTTAACTATGCTCAATAGCTTCATTCATTTACAATAGACATTATCGATTTACCAAAATGCCACCCGTGCTGAGCACAAAATATTTTGGAATGAATCCCATCAAAAAATGCATTTACAAAAATTATGATCGGGCACCGGGAAGTAGTGTATTTGAAACCCTAGTAAACTGCGCAGCCGCTCAGGGCTTCCATTACCACTGTATATTAAATATTATATAATATCTATTATATATTAAATTATATATTAGATTATATATTATATATTAGATTATATATTATATATATTAAATATTATATAATATATATTAATATTAAATATTACATTATATATCATATATTATATATTATTTTATATGTATTATATATTAATATGTATGTTACAATATATCACATAATATCTTCATAATTAAATTGTATGTAATATATATTTTATATTATAATATATATATTTAATATTATAATATATATATTTAATATTATAATATATATATGTGTGTGTGTGTGTTACGATATAATATATATATTCAATATGATATGTATTATATATGATATATAAAATATTGTTGTATATATAATAAAATCAAGTATAGTATATATAATATATATTATATAGGACATTAATATTTAGGTTAATTACACCAGTATAAGGCATCGAAAAGGTTTCCAAAGGGGTCAGAGGGTTCCTAGGGGTCCTAACGCTTGAGAAAGTGTACTAAGACCCCTTAGGTCCCTCCGTAACCCCTGGCAATACATTAGAACAGTCAAGTGTGTCCCAAGGGGTCGTACGACACCTTGGGACACACTTTAGTGTTATAATGTGTCAAAAGGGGTCATGGGGAGTTCCTAGGGGTCCTAATGCATAAGAAGGTGTACTAGGGCCCCTTAGGTCCCTCTGTGAACCCCAAGGACACAATTGA
>MU224846.1:128410-149556 GCA_018584345.1 Thuja plicata | reverse complement strand
TTGTACATATATTTAATTCATAATTCAAACACGAATTTAATTATAAATTATAACTTAATACAAACATATGTACCTGGCCTCTCGGTCGCCTACCATGATCAGGTGTCCTAACATAAGTCTTTGGTAGCGAACAAACAGTGCCACCAATACCAACTCCGACCTATAAATATATATTTTCAATAATGAGATTAGTAGAGTGGTGCAGGGGCCCAAGGTGCAACATAGAGTAATAAATTTATAAAATGGGATGATAGCATAATAAAATTACAAATTGATTGAACTAAAATTAAAACTTACGTCCACCGACCCCTCCTCTAGTATAGTGGGCTGGGTCAACAAAGATAGGAATGATTCTCATGGGGCCTCTCTCACACTAGGAGTAACCTATGAGAGTAAAAAGGATAGTCAATTATATATAAATTTACTTCATCATAACAACCCTAGTTACAAAATACAAATAAGAATATGTACAAATCTATGTACAATCGGGCTATCACCCCGAATCGAGATGCCTGTGAGCCCAGGCTCCCAACCCTGTGTCGGGACATCGTCGTGAGCTACACCCTATACAATAAAGTGCATGTAAAATATTTATTACTACACACAAGTAAAATACATATGCATGCATAATTAATCTTAAACAATTAGTTACCTTTCCTTTGTCAACGCATGAGGAAGGAACCCCCTCATGCCCCCCACTGACATCAACTGAGACCTACAAAAGTACAATAAGATGACAATATATTAGTAAATGTATGAATTTTATTGCTCTAATTGATAGAGATTTCAACATGTACACCAAATGATATAAAGAAAAACTAATGGGTACATAATTTATAATATACCTTATAGGTGTCAAGGCCAAATGAAATGGCCGAAAGTGTGGAGTCATCCACCTACCTCAACTCCTCGTCTGTCATCGTCTAAACATAAATGGACCAAATATATATAAATAAGTGCATGCAGTCATTAAAACTAATCTAAATAAATAAATTATTTTTAAATTAAATAAGTCATGTGACAAATTTATTTATAATGTTTACTCTTACTGTATCAACATGAATCCATGGCTCTGCGTACCCCTCCTCAGCACTCTCATGAGACACAAATGCTCCATGAGGTGTTGCAGCCTCTGTACCTGCATCTCCTGTGTCCTCCTCATCAATAACATACTGATATGTATCAGCATCAGTAAGCGGTCCGAGGCACAAATTCTTGCACATAATGCAAGTATGGGGCACACATACATGTGAACTGATGCCAGATGTTGATGTGCCAGCATCATCCACACCAGGAGGCAACAATGACCTGGTCTACGTGATCAACTGATCACTCAGCATGTGAATGGCCCTAATACTCTGTGAGGTAGCCTCTGCAATGATATGGGGATGCTGCACTGGAGGAGGGGGTACGACATCAGTGGGGGGGACAAAGGTAGTGGCCTTTTTGCATTGAGCAAATGGTCTAGTCCGAGGAGATCCTCTGCCTACGCCCATGTTGGGCCTCATGCTCCAATAATTAACATTGTGACCAAGCACAAACTCAGCATACAATTTTTTTATGAAATAGAAAGGGAGCTCCATATTGCTATGGGGTGGTTTATCAAAAACCATCCACCAGCGATCCCAAAAGTGTATGCGCATTGCTTTGTTTGTGCATCATTTTATTGATAATTTGGCCTTTTTGGGGTCAACTATTAATCCAGTTTTGGGATTAACTAAAAGGGAGGCTATATCTTCCTTAGTTAAATTAAGGGCAGCAATCCCATGATGGTCAAGCCTGTCATCAAATTGGGTGTGCATATCATCACGCCAATGAAAAGCAGCATTATGTTGCTGTGTAAGGGTGTCAATGTTTTCAACAATGGTATTTAGGGTGGCAAGCATAGGGGCTAACATAGGTATATTTTGATACATGTTTTTGAAACCTCGTATAGTGTTAAAATTCTCTTGTATCAAATCCTCTAAAGATTGAGGGTTTTGAAGCGGTTCTGGATTATTTTGGGGATCATTATTTGGCGGGAGAGGGTTATTATCTTCATTGTTGTCAGCCATGCTTGATTAAATAATATACAAATATAAATTTCAAATCGATTTCATATATTATTAAAAAAATCAATACAAAACCCCATTTTAACCAAAAAAACTACATTTAACATGAAAATAAAAAAAATTAATCAAGATATAGCAATAATTCACTTACCGGATAAACGATGGAGTCGAATTTGTTGTTGGAGCAATTAGGTACCCGAAAAAATCGTGTATAGGATATTTTTAGCCGTTTTCCAAACCCAAAATGATGAGAAAAATAAGGAAAGCAGCTCGCGGGTTTTGATTTATGCCACAGGTTTCGGGTACTCGAAAATATCATGTACCCAAAAAAATCATGTACCCGATTAGGCTTGTGCTTTGGTGTCAGGTTTTCCTAGGTGTACTGACACCCAGGCCTACTAAAAATTCAACAAACATTTTCAGTCGCTTTTGGACGAGTGAAAAGTGGATTTTTTCACATCGCCACTTTTTGGCCCCCGTGATCTTGCACATACCCCTCACCTTCGGTTAACTTCACGTTCATCGAGGGTTGGAAAGCCATGTGAATTGATTAAAAATTTGATTTCTTCTTCATTGACAAAGATTTTTCAAAGTTCTATATTTTATTCATGTTAGTTTCTATATTTTTTTCTTTTCAATATAGAAAAAATGTTGTTACTATCTATTACTATATTTTGATAAAAAACTACTTCTATCTATAAGAAATACTTTATATTTAATTATGTGTTGATGGACTAAGTTTTATTGTAATTGCATACCCTTCCATTTTAAGGGAGTTCTTGTCTGGTTTAAAAGAAATGAGAACTAAAAGTTTTACACCATTCTAATTACTTATTTGAAGTGTTGTGGGTCAGCTAAAGAAATTACATGATATTATGCTTTCTTTTCTATTCTTCCTTAGCATGTAGAGAGTGTGGTTAGTGCTTTGTAGGTTTCAAGTCAATTGATTATGTACACACTTTGTCAATGGAGAGCATTTTAAGGTAGAGCCAATTGACTATTTTTTGCATGCAATATTGATGGAATTCCTACACAAACAAAAATAAATCACAACTGAAACCTATCAAAAGAGTGAGGTAAATAAATCAACTGAATTTGTCAAAAACTATTAAATATTGTTGTCATCAACAATGTTAGAGATTAAAGATATCATTATTTGATTAGGATATAATATTGAAACTGCATCCAATGACAGATGATGGTCGATAGGAATTGAACAAAAGAAATCTCATTACAAACTAAAAAGTGCCTGTCATGGTTTCCCCTTTTTGCATTAACGAATGGTAAGGCAACTGCAGTTGGAATGGAGATCACTATATCACCAATATTTGAAGACCCCTTCATATCCTTCAACTTCAGAAGCCCAACCACTTGCACTGACACTCTTTAAGGAACATTTATAACATGCTCAGATTTAGGTGTGTAAAAGTTTTGGGAATTAGAAATGGCCATAATATGCAAGGTAAGAAGATGCATTGTATGCTATTTTCAACAAGGATTGGATGTTGAAATTAATATTTTGATAATAATTTGGCGCACAATACATTTCAATTTTGCATGACTGATTGGACAAAGAGACTTTCATACTCACTCCATCAAAGGAGTGAGTAATTTGATGTAAAGTCTTTTAAACAATATCTTCATTAGTAAGATTATTGTTAAATATAAATTAAGGGTTGTATCGTATACATCACTATCAGGGACACATTTTATACATTGTATAAATGCCACCTATCTATGCATGGATGCAGAGAGCCAAGGAATATATATTAACACATGACAATTAGTTATATCTGTAACTGGTTATGTGTCTATGGGTTGGAGCAACAGTTGTAGGAGAGCGGTCTTGGTTCATTACATTATACGAATATTTATTCCTTGAATGCATGTGTAATACAATACTTCAACTCTAATATATAATAAAAATCCTCCTGCCATTATGTGTTAAAGGATGTCCATAGGTTGTTCCAAAGCTCTCATTTTTGCACAGGCAGGAAGGACGTTGGCAATTGTTGTAGAATTGGGGTTAAGAGCTACCAATTGTTCACAAGTTTCAAAAGCTTTTTCAACAAATCTATTTTTTGTTTATCCCACAATCACGGGATGCCAACAATTTTTTGCATTTTTGGGAGAGTTTCTAAATCCATTTCAACATTTTTTAAAACCTGTAAACAAAAAAATTGTCTGCCGCTTCCGCTTAAAAGTGTATAAGGCCTTCTCAACAAATCCATTTTTTTTGTGAACTCCTGCAGTCATTGCATCCCATGAGATGACATCTTGATCTCTTTGAGGCCTTCTGTTAATGATTGAGTGCCCATTTTGGCACATGTTGGGAAGACACTGGCAAGGAACTTGGATTTTTGAAGGGACACGTGCCCATTTTGGCACATGTTGAGAGATTCCTTATTTGTTATGTCCAGATTTAATTATATTTGAAATTTTTACATTGACTTCAGAAATAACAAATGAATGCTTCCATGACTTCCGTTTCTGCTTTGCATTTGTTCAGTTTTTTATTTGTATTTTAAGAATCACATGTTTATTTGTGTTATTTGATTGTGCGGGTTTTGGAATTGGCTGGAAACGCGGCAAGGGACAGCAAGAAGAATAGGATAATTCCCCGTCATTTGCTTTTGGCCGTGAGGAACGATGAGGAGCTTGGAAAGCTCTTGGGCGGTGTGACCATTGCTCATGGCGGTGTTTTGCCTAACATTAATCAAGTGCTTCTACCAAAGAAGTCTGCTGAAAAGTCCGCGGAGCCAAAGGCCCCTAAGTCGCCGAAGAAGTGAAATCTATTTTTCTGGTGTTTTTGAACACCACCTTTTAATGGAAAGGGTGATTTCTTTAGGGCTTTGTGGATTTCGATCTGGTGGACCGCGATTACATCAGCTTTCTTGGTTTGTAATTCGACAAAATAATAGGTAAATGCATTTGGCAGGTACACAGACACCTAATACTTTAAGAGAAAATTTATGGAAATTCAAAGCCATACAGGTACACATACACCATGACCAAAAAACCAAAAAAATTATTGAATAAAAACCAGGAACAACTAAGCGGTTTACTGGCGGTGCCTAAGACTTGTTTCCGGATGTGTGAGACTTGTTTCGGGCGTGAGACAAAAATGAAGCGTGAGACAATAAATGTAGGTAATAAATATAGGTACAGTACCGAGCTCACTCGGAAGGAAAAGCGTATCGGCTTAAATAGATTGTGCTACCATATCCTCTAGCTAAAATGATTTTATAAATTAAAAAGATTATAATTTTTTTTAAAGTTAATTACGCCGTAGGCGTTTCCATTTTGGAAAGCCCTGGCCTGTTTTGTTTGATCAATAGTTGGAAATTGTTTAGAAGCCAATGAATACCATTGGAGCATTGTTAGCCCTCCATCTTGCGAAACAGAACCCAAAACCATCGTTGTTTGCTGTTCATCATTTTAAAACTGACAAGAAAGATGTCTTATCATGGAGTCCACCGTTCATACAAAGTGAGATTGCTACTGAGATCATTGAGAGATTGCTACCACTCATGGATTCTACTTTTGTGCACAAGACAAAACACAACGATGTTTACTACTAGTCAGGGTATTATAGGTGGGGATTGGCCTGGAAACTGAGTATCTAAGCTGTACAAAATTTGAATTAAGGCTAATCCGTGCCTCCAAATTAACTCCCAACTCAATGTTTAAAGTTGAAATGAAGCTGAAACTATTATACACTCTTTAGAAGATCAAATTGGGAATTTTCCATTGAAAAAAATCTGTAGCATTACAAACACTCTCGAGAGAGAGAGGGAGTGAAAGAATGAATTTGGCTAGACTACAACAAATGTCCCAATGACTGTACAGACTAACTCTATGTTTGGATGACCTCTAGCTTCTTAATCCTAAACTAAACCCATCTAATAAAGCCTCTGTATGTATCCTGGAGCACTTAGACTGGCTATGTAATCTTGGTAAGGGTCACTAGTATTAGAAGTGAGTTGCATTTGATTTAATTGTATGAATGGGCTTTGGAAACCATCAAAGCTAAAGCTAAACATTGGCTGGTTAAGATCATTCTCTTGTTGCTTCATTAACTCTGCCAATCTATATCTGCTCTGCACTTCCCCTTTTTCTGTTTTGATTTTAGGAGAGGAGGGTATTGAACAACTGGAATCAGTGAAAAGTAAGGGAACCAATTTTGTGGAATTATGATTTGTCTTGTTATTGGTGTTCATAGAGCTGAAAAGTGGAGGAACTAGATCTAGAAGGTCCATTGAGGTACTGGCAACATTTGAAGTGTCCAAATTATGCTGACAAAGGTGGTTTGAGTTGCACTTATTGGAGGTTATACCAAAACCTCCCCTGTAGTTTGAAGAAGGGGCACATTTGCTTGAATCTTCAGAAGTTCTTTCTAAATGCTCCATGCTTGAGTTCATGATGGTAATCTTAGTGGGCAACATTTCGGTATCCCTTTTGTCGACTTCTGCATGAAATGATTTGATTGTTGTGTCAGTTGAACATTCTTTCTGCGCCTTTGCTAGCTTCTCAGCACTGCTCTTCTTATTGTATATTCGGCAAAGCACCCAGTCATCCAGCTGCAACAACAAAAATTATAGTCATCGGGAACATGAACAAATTCACACAAAATCCTCAAATCTAGACTTATCTTTAACACAATCCAAAAGTGCCACCAACACTGAACCATAATACTACACTACTTTCACGAGGAATGGCTTCTGTCATGACTATGTTACAATGAAATCCTATGTTCTGAAGTGTGAATTTTACTACCAATCAAGATCCATAACGCTCCATATACATAGAATGATATAAAGATAAAGAAGAGAATAATTCAGGGAGAGATGCAATACCCTTAGGCAACCCTTCTTCCTTGCAGGTCTAGTGACATCGGCAAGCAGTACTCATGCATGATCCAGTTAGTCTTGTTTCCTTTGGGTGCTTTTCCAACATAGAAAACCAAAGCCTGCCACCAATCCGAGTGGTAATGGGTTTATCTGCACATGTGGCTTTCAAATACCCAGAACTAGCAACCCTATTCAGACGAGAGCGATTTGGATACTTCCTATCCCTGGGAGTGAAGAAATACCACTCCTTTTCTGCAAACAGTGACATTTCTGCGAACATAGAATGAATGAATCATAATAGAGAAAAATAAGTTTTCTAGTAAAATCGAATTAGAGACAATACTGAGTTCACTCTCAAGGCAGAGGAACATAGAAATAGGCAGGACTGCAGTGAAGGTGATTCAACTGTTCACATATAACCACACCCAAACTCAAGAAGAATATAAACTAATCCATATATCCATACCATGGACAAGATAATTTATATTGAGGGTTTCACAAGCCCATGATGAATACTATAGGAACAAGCCATTGAACAAAAGAGACATCAAACACATAAATGGAGTCACCTTATGCATACAAAGGAATCTCCAATACCACCTATGGATTGCTCTATATGGTCCTAGTTTCAACTGTTTATCAATTTTTGCCATGAATTCACATATGATCTGGGAAATATAATCTTATAAAGGAAACCAAAATTGAAACCAAATTTTTATGAAGCAAATGCAATTGGCAGAGTAAAGCCAAACGCTGCAACCTTGTGCCAACATCCTCGTAGCTGTGACAATATGGAAGCTTATAAAAAGGGTATAACTATTTAACAGAATGCCTTAAAAAAGAGAAGACCTCTCATGGAATGCAATGATCCAAATATTCTCTGGTTGATATACTTGTAAAATATAGACACTATATGTCATCTCAGGCAAGCAATGATTTCAAGACCTACACAAAATAAATTCATAGGAAAAACATTTGAAACACAAGACCTACGAACTGTTTTACACCATCATCGCACAAAATCATGCATCGAATTCTTGGTTAACAAGAACAATAGATCCCTTTCTGTCCACACAAAGAAGATTATAAAACTGAAGGTGGCTCGACACATATACAAGCTGCAGACAAAATGATAATAGGTGGCTGATGTATTGGTTAATGCATAGCATGCATGCCATGTGGAGACTACAATTTTGGATGCATTGCAGATAGCAAAAATCAAGGACATAGTTAGCAGAGTGCTAACTTTTGACAGGATTAGTCTAGTATTGTATACCTAATTGCCTATCATGTAAGAAATTATTTAGGTAATAAGATTTCTTAATAAGTCGCTACTATTTTGTATTTATATTTAATATTATATATTTTAACTTTGTATTTTTAATTCTATTTTAGCTATAAAAAAATGATTTGAATTTGCAATTATTTTGGTTATTTATATCTAGTTTGTGAAATTAAAATTTAAAAAATGTTATTAATAGTAGTCCAATTTATAATTATTTTTTTCTATATTTATATCTATTGTATTCTAATTATATTTTGTTTTTTTATCTTAATTTATAAAAATTTAAAAAAAATCATTTCATATTTTATCATTTTAATTATCTTAAATAATTATGTTCCTAAGTATTTTTACAAGATTTTTATTATGTATTATAAATTGTTTTATAATTATAGAATAATATTTCTTTTTGTTAATAATTGAATTTGTATGTTAGGGATTGGTTCGATGGCAAGAGCTTCTTGTTATGAAACACAAGGTCGGGAGGTCCAATCTCCCCCGACCCATGTGGTACTCGAGGATGTGTCTAGCCAGCATCACCAGTCAGATTAAAAAGTTTTCAGCTCAGGCTTGTAAGCCTTTGACCCACTCTAAATGTCCCATCCGCTAATAAGCTCAGATCTGGTGCATCTTCACTTACTATCAACTAGCAAGTTCTTGCTTCAATGTCTTCAATTCCTGCCAACCAAACATACCTTCCTGGAAAATGGTGAAGCCCCATTAATGTTGTACACTCATTGGATTTTGCAGATAAGGGATTTTGCAGATATTTATGGTGTACACCATCACTGCCTTTCTTCTCTCTGGCTACAAATAGCAATATAAACATAGTCAGAGGTTACGAAAATTTTATTCTATCATCTATTATCTCCTTCACCGATCTCCCTTACTATAAAGTATAAATGCTACTTTTTTCTCTCAACTATTAACTATAAATTCCACTTTAATATCTCACTTTTAGTCTATGCCCATACACTGCACATCAAAAATTTTAATTTTATGGTGCAAACTCTGTGACACGAATAAAAATTTAACATAATATCATAGAGAAAGTAAACATAATATTGATACCTGTAACTATATATCGTCTGACAATGCCAACAATTTTAGCCCTAAATTCGCAATCCAGCAAAATGTTGTTGGATTTCTCATCGCTGAAGGGAGCAATCATAATACAGATATCTGACTCCATGGGGTGCGCTAAGAGAAATATTATAATGCATCAGTCATTACAGGGCCAAATCACTATGCAGATAGTGAAACAAACTATCGTTGGACATGAACTCATGTATCAACAACTTGCTGTCAAAATTTTCGCTTGAAATGTAACACCCGTTCTACAAAATGACCTTAAACTTTCACCATTTCTTCTCTCTAGGTATAGACACCTACTAAGTTACATGTAAAGAAATTGTTTTGCCAACACATGACATGCCAGCAAAACCATTAATGACAACAAATGATGGTTTAAACAGAGAGCAACAAGAACCAAGGAAGTCTTCAATATAAGAAGAAAACAAGGGATATAATTCCAATAAATTTGTCATGCTCAGTCAAGGCACATCCATCTGAATAAAGGAATCTCAAAAATGTCAGTCCCAAATCTTAACTCTTTTTCTTCTCTTCCATCAGAAAGTTCTTCCACATTGTAAAATTATGGATCATTTTAGGGAAAAAAGAATTATTCATTTTCTGTACAGTATAATTGAAGATCACTGTGAATTAGTTTTTCTTTTAAATTATGGAGGTGAAAGAGTTTATAAATGGGAGAAGTGTGGCTTGAGATTTTTGTGGAAGAAAGAGGTTAAATATGGGAGATAGTATTCTAATATTTGTGCTAGTACTTGTTCATTTAATGGTTAATATTTCTTTTAATAATATTAAATAAATATTTATGATTTTAAAGTTGTTATTATTGAGTGGTTATTCATAATTGAAAATTATATTTCTTAGATAAAAAAACCAACAAATCATGTGATGTCACATCAACACACCAATAAAACATCACTTAGTGCACAAGTATTGGTCTCACTTTTTTTTGGTTGACAAACAACATGTTGAAGTGGCATCGTATTTGATGATGTGACCTAGAAAATTTAGTTATTTCCATGTAAACATATGAGAACCGCAAAGGTAGCATGTTCAACTACTACATCCTCTTCCCTATGTCTTTTTCATAATTTTACTAATTGAATCCTTTCAATTCGACTAATTATCAATACTTCAACAACAATTTTATGATTTTTGTAATTGAGTCCTTTCATTTAGGAAACCTTTTAGCTATTGAATGAAAAGGTCATACTACATATTCAATGATGTAACACCACCTTTATGGAATTCAACTTACTTAAGGGCCACGAAGTACAATGTGGTCTGCATTAAAGCCTTGATGTTGTCTCTATTAAAACCTTGATGTGATGTGGTGTACAAATGTACTCCATTGTATATAGATTTTCTTTGATTAGGAGTGACAAACAAATAGACCAATACTTAAAAGACCTTTCCATAACTCTACGGCGTTCCCATTGCACACTAAAGTGCGATTGCTAGTAATAATAATTTGTATACACTAATAGTAGTAGCAATTTGAAAAGAAGTCGTGACAATGGGCTTACAACCACCCGTTTACTTCTGGCTTGAATTGACTGAAAAATCTCACCTAATTAAAACCCTGCAATTTCTGGGACCTTTGGACAAAATTTCCCATCTTTATTCAAGGCTCAGTCTGCACGTCAATTGAGATATCTGGGACCTGGGGCAATATTTTCCATCTTTATTTTTCAGCCTGGACGTTTACCCGATTTCATTTCATATTGAAAAATTTCGCTTAATTCAAACCCTGTATCTTCTGAGTCCTTGGGCAATATCAAATGGATTTAGAGGTAAAAGAGAAAGAAAAATATGAAGTACAGAACTTTCCCCCTTTTCCCTTCCAAAAGATCAACTTCTCTTCCAATCCTCCTTCTCTTCCTGTTTCTAATCAATTTTCTTTCAGTCACTTGTACCTACATATACCACACCTGTAATGAATTCCCAACTTTCACCGATGGCAGCAGCTATGCCAGAAACTTGAATTTAGTTATGAAAGATCTGTTTCAAAATGCGCCTCAAAGTTCAGGGTTTAACACTTCTTCCCATGGCCAATCTCCCAATAAGGTCTACGGTTTGCTACAGTGTACTGGAAATATAACAGCAGTGAGTTGCTCAAACTGTGCGCAGGAAGCAAATAACACTATTAAAGAGCTTTGCCCCAACGACATAGGCGGGAAAATATGGTTGGATGATTGCTTCTTGCGCTATGGCAGCTCTAATTTCATTTCAATACTTGATACTGACGGAGTTTCCATGTGGAACGGGAATGATATCGGCAGCGATATTGACGCTTTCCACTCCACAATCACTACCCTTCTGTCGGATCTGTCCAACAAAGCTTACATCCCTGCAAACAAGGGTTTCGCTGCTGGATCTGCCAACTATTCTGCTTCAGGAAAGCTTTATGGTTTAGTTCAATGTTGGAGGGATATATCAATACAAGATTGCAGAAAATGCTTTGCTAAAGCAAGGCCACAGTTGGAGTATTCTACAAAACAAGGGGTTCAGGTTAGGTATGGCAGCTGCATGGCAAGATATGAAGTATACTCATTTTTTCCTTCTGCTCAGTCGCCTTCTAATTCCCCTGGGGGAATTACTCCCCTGTCTCCCACATCAAAAAGTATGAGCTATTTCTCTATCTATTCCCCTTTGTCGTTAGGGTGTTAGGTTAAGTTCATGGGAACTTTTAGTGAAATATAAAACAGTTTCTGAGTAGAAAACTATGTAAAGATTTTGTATTCATGTATTTCAGTCACATTCCATACTACCTGAGTTATTTCTCTGTTTTCCTCTTTTTAAACTAGTAGATTAATCTTAAATTATTAAGAGTGTAACAGTAAATAATTCAAATAATTAATTGTAAAAAACAAATTGGTAATGTTACAGATCACACTTCATCATTCTAAAAACAAAAAATTGTCTTCAGTCAAAGTTAAATATAATATAAATCTACAATTTAGTAATAGCTACCTTTTACATTTTTTTCTTAATAAAAAACATATTCAGTTCATTTCATAATGTTTATTATTTTCTGTTTGGTCCATGATTGGACGGCTAGGGAAATCTTTGAAGATATTATAGTGCCACAATCCTAATTATTGAACTGTATTGTACAGAGAAGTCCTCAAAAACATTACCAATAGTTTTAGGCTTTGTGGGAGGCAGCATTCCGGTGCTACTTATTTGTCTGATTGTATGGAGAAAAGCAGTTAAATCTGCCATGTTTGGAAAGGCAATAACTACCCCTACCCCTACACCCAACCAAGGTGTTCTCTCTGAAATCCATTTCTACTTCAATATTCCTTTTGTTGTCCTGGTTCAGAGTGACAAATACTCTAAGCTTACCCATTTTACTCTTATTGCTTTCTAATGCTACAGAAAGGCGTGAATTATCCCCTGTATCTGAGTTACTTATGCACGAGCATAAATTTGTTTTTAGATTACAAGCATTGATAGAAGCCACAGAAAATTTCCATGACAACAAGAAGCTTGGACAAGGAGGGTTTGGTGCTGTGTACAAGGTAGTTTTACAGTTCATTTTAGTCTAAAGTAGAGTTAGTTTAAAAACACGTGGGGAGCACTAAATCTGTTTTTAATGTTTCAGGGAATAACTAGAGATGGGAATTTGATAGCAGTGAAGAAACTTTATGCCAAATCTACACAAGGCAAAACAGAATTTATGAATGAAGTTAAATTGGTGGCGAATGTTCAGCACAGAAACCTTGCAAGGTTGTTAGGATGTTGCATGGAGGAAAATGAAAGGTTGCTTGTGTATGAGTACTATCCCAACAAAAGTTTGGACCAATTTCTCTTTGGTAAGTTATCATAATATCTTAATTTGCTCTGGAATAGATGAAGAGGTGACTGATGTATAATGAATAGGAATAACAGATCCAGAGAAATGCAGAGAGCTAGACTGGCAAAAACGTTATAACATCATCATTGGAATTGCTCGTGGGCTTCTCTATCTTCACGAGGATTCACCTCTACGAATCATTCATAGAGATATTAAGGCAAACAACATTCTGCTTGACCACAAACTCAATCCAAAAATAGCTGACTTTGGCTTAGCAAGATTTTTCTCTGAAGATGAGACGCATATCCATACAAGAGTTGCAGGAACATGGTAAGCATCATGATGGTTATGGACTCTACCTGATTTTAAATATAGATTGATAATGGTTAATCATTTGAAGTTTGATTTTTTTTATTATATAATAATTATATTTATGCATCAGTGATTTTCCATTTGCAAATATTTAGAAAATCTTGCTTTAAATAATTTAAGTGTTTGAAATGTAAATTGTAGGATTAATATATGTTAATTCTAAATAATTAGGAAAAGCAAAAGGCATTGTTGGATGACTGATAAGTACAGATGTTTAAATTCTATGTATTGTTAAATCAGTTACAAAATTGAAAGAGAAATAAAAGAACAGAGCGATGACCCAATTGTCTGACAAACCATGTATACACATATCTGCAAAGAAATATCCACTTAACTGAATAGATCCGTGTTTAACTCCTCTCATTTTCTTAAGATAGATTCATCACTGGATGAAATCGTTGATAAAAAGAAAGAAGCAATAAACAGCAGGAAAGATACAGAACAAAACAGTACAGTAACTCAGTATATTATTCATCAACAACACAAATATATAACATTCAACTGACCTCAATAAGATCTTATGAATATACTAATAGAGATGACACTAAACTAGAGACTCTTAACAGCTAAATGAAACTGATCTATAAATCTCATTCGAATCCTGTTCCGACTCTAACTTCTAGAACATTATATTCCAACAAAATGTCAATGAAAGTGGGACTATTTAGTATCTATTAGAGAGTCACAGCCTTTAACCTGAACATACTTTTTAACTTTGTATTCTAGATCTCTTTTTCAAATACAGGAAAGACCAAAACTAAATGTGAAGACACTGAAAAGTTTGAACATATTCAAAATTGTGGTGTTACTAATATCTGGCATATCTGGTATCTTCTTTAAGGGGAAAAAAGTTAGTAATTGAGTGTATTCTAATAATTGTTATAGAACTTGTTGGTTTAATGTTCAATTTTTTTGACAATATTACATCAATAGTTATGAATTTGAAGTTGTTAGTGTTGATGACAACTACCCATGATTGAATAAAATGTATTCCTTAGATCTAAAAGTAGCCAATCATGTGATGTAACATCAGTGCACAAACAAAACATGACTTAGTGCACAAGTATGTGTCTCATTGTTTTTTGGATCTTTTTGGACACCTTGATAAAAAGCATACTGATGTGGCATCATATTTGCTGATGTGGCCTTGAAATGTTAGATATAAGCAGGGGTTCCCAAATAAGCTGTTGTAAAATTTAGGAGTGATTTGAAATTTTCACGTAAGATTTTGAGAAGCACAAAATTTGAATACTTAATTAGTAAATCCCTTCCCCCAATTTTAGACTATGATCAACAACATAATTTCAGTATTGCCAATAAACTCACCCTCCATAATATGTATGGCATAATTTCAGTAGTACCAAACATAGAAATCAATAACTAATTCTTGAACGTTTTCCTTCATGACAAACTTAAAGAATATTGCTAAAGTTATTTAAAGGTTTAAAATAGAGGGGTTCCTATTTTAGAAAGAAAGATTCCAAATAATCCTCAGCCCTTCAAAATATTTCTTATGGGACCTTCTTTACCTTAAAAATAGAACTGTAGGCCCTCCATCGGACCTTTAACACCCATCTAAAGGGATACCTTTTCATCCGCAAGAAACAAACAGATTGCTTGCCCATACTATTGTCTATCAAACACGTCCTCCGTTTCTCCTCAAATGCCACAAGCAAACTTCATACCCACAGTTTCGAAATGTCTCCAGCTGGATCATTTCCTGGCATAGTATCTGTTAATAGAATATAGAATCACCAAATCCAATTTCCTTCCTAGAAATATCCTACAACAAAATAAATGAATCCGAACACATACAAGTAACAAGCCCAAAAGTAATTCATAATTAATGGCCGTTGGGCAGGATTTTGGTCAGTCTCTGCATTAAGACAAACCCCATAGCAGTAATAAATCAGCAAGGAATCTCTATCAATCAATTGTTCAAAAGTAACAAAAGCAATAAATCCCCATTAGTGCAAATCTCTGAGGTAGAGCACATAACTTCTTAACCTTAGTTAAATATGGATGCAGATTCTTTTCAGTTATTCAAAGTACTCTTGACACAGAGAAAACTGCACAGGCATTTTATCCAAACAAATTTCAATAAACATGTATGCACTGGGGAAGCCTCAAATGTCTTAGGCCCATAATATTCTTCAAAGTACTACAATGGCTTTTGCATAGAAAAAATGCAGGGTAGAAAAGCTTCGAATTTCAGACTTTCTCCTAAAAGCAATTTAACACTATGCAGACACGCAAGGAATACAACTCTTTATTTCTTCTGCAGGCTGTCAGATAATCCTTCACAAACAATCAAATATTGTTCAAGTGTACTTCAACAATGATTAGAAAACCACACACAGGTATCCTCGAAAACCTTAAGACCACCAAAATCAGCAACTAGCTAGTAAGGAATGATATAAAACTGTCCATCATGCTTTATTTCGCCTTTCAATTATTTCCGATCAACCATTCCAAACCACAAATCAACAGAGGTAAAAAATAGTCCACTCTATACAAGGAACATTTTCACAACAGGGGCAACAAATTACTGTATATCCTAGTTTTTAGATTTTTTCTTCTTTGTAAAGAGTCTGACCCTTCTCATTCATTATTCCTGTCAAAACCGTTTGTCACAATTAAAAGATAATTACTGTATACTAGAACAATACATGGATCGATTCTGAACCATTCATTGCAAAACTCTTTCCACCACTATACCTGGTGACTTGTACATATAAATTAAATGAATACTAGCATGCCCATAAAAGAAATGACTGCTACAAAGACAAGATATACAGCAACATACACAATATATATATACAAATCTGCATCAAAAAACCACAAAAACCAGAAGAAACCAAAAAATTACAAAGATTCAAAATCCAATACAGAAAAATATAAACCCCAAAGCGCAAAAGCTAACCAATACAATATTAAGGGTCCGATTTCTCTGTTCTATTCAGTAACGGTTATGTAAATTTTATCATTCAGATGGCTCCAAATTAGAATAAGTATCAGGTAGTGGCATGTATTTGTTATTATAATACATTGTAATAGAAATATAGAAATTATTTAATAATAATTAATTTTTTAATTATCAAAAAACTAATTTTAAAACTATTAGGCTACTTAAAACATAGAGATAATTTTTCTTATATAATTATGATTATTTTCAAAACAAAAAAAATAAAATATTTTGATTGGCACAAGTGAATGCAATAGTATTGCCTACAACAAGTACAATAAATTTGAGTCCTTAATTTTGTAAAGATATAATAAGGAATATAGCTGCATCAAATTTATTTTCAACCATAAAAATAGTGACGTAAGGAGGCATCTCAGTTAATAGTTTTTTTAATTTTGACAAAGAAACTAGCTTTTTAATTGATTAGTGTTTTGTTTTTTTGGCTTTTGTTTTACTCAGGACTACAACAAAGGCTTTCTCAACTTACCATACTAAGCTTTATTGCCAATCTACTATACTTTTGGTTTAACAATTTCAATTTCAATGTAGTGGCTACATGGCACCAGAATATGTAATGCGAGGGCAGCTGTCAATAAAAGCAGACGTTTACAGTTTTGGAGTGCTGGTGCTTGAGATCGTCACTGGAAAGAAAAGCACTGGTATTCTTCTTCCATGCCAAATGGAAAGCCTCGTAGATTGGGTAAGACACTGAATTTGCCACAACTGTTACTTTTCAATTTTCGCGCCAGAGTCTTTTGGTTTAATGGCATGTGATGCAGGCATGGAAACAATTCGTGGGAGGAAATGGTTTGGGTTTGGTAGATTCAATGGTATCAGAAGTCAATCAGGAACAGGCCTTAAGATGCATTCATGTTGGGCTTTTGTGTGTACAATCTGATGCAAAACTTCGTCCAACAATGTCTAATGTTGTTATGATGCTATTTCGCAGTAATGCGAAATTGCCAAGTCCTTCAAAGCCTGCGTTTGTAAGTAGTAGCAAGAAGCATGCTTCAAAATCAAAGTCAAGCTGGGAGTTTGAGGATTATGAAAAGAGAATAGCATTCCAGACATCTGGGGCCACTAGCTCATCTTCATCAGGGATTCGTTCAGTAAATGAAGCTTCCGTTACAGAAATTGAAGCTAGATAAATTTGCATACCCTAAATTATCATGTTCCCATGAAAACAACAGGTTGACCACAGGCAGGCCGTCTAGGATCATCCAAAAGAATTAGGAGAAACATAAATCTGGATTCCAAGGTGCTTATGGTATATACCGCTTTGTGTGTAATTGTAGTTGGTCGATCTGCCAACAATTTAGTCCGGGTTAGCTCATTTCTTGTAATGCTGAATTTGCAGCGAAAAGCATTGGAAACAAGTCAGAATATATAGATTCAACTAAATGTGAGCGCCAAAGACAAACATGTGATTGGGATTGGGATTGGGATTGGGGTTGGGATTAGGATTGGGAGTAAAAATAAGAAAACGTTAGACGTAAAAATGTGAAGGGAGGAAGGTTACTTTATTTTATTGATAATTATTTGAGATAAATTGTAATTGATTTTATATTTGTGTTTTAATAATTTTTTAAGTTTTTTATTATTTATTATTGTTTATAAAAAAGCTTCTAATATGATGATCTTGTTGATTAAAAGAGAATAATTTTTTTTTTTTTTTGTAATTGAAGTTTCTACTATAGAGGTAAATTCCTTTCGTTAACAAACAAACTAATACATTTATTTGATTATGTTCAATAAACCATCAATCAATACATTGATCCTATCCAGTTGAGAGATAGAGAACAAATCTCCATAGATCCCAACATAATTCACAAATGGAGTTAAAATCGAATTCCGCTGGACCATCACATGACAAGAAAAGGGCTTCAACAACCTTTTGTTTGTTTCCCACTGCTTCAGCTTCGAATGCTCCAACAATGAATCCCTTATTAGAGTCAGCATTCATTATAGAGATAGCAACAATAACATGTATGTATTCTTCAACAATCTATGTACCATTCTGGTAGCCTTGTACTCCAACCAAGAAGGTTCCACAATTGAGGTAAAAAAAAATTTCTAAAATCAACTCATCATGGCATTGACCAACAGAGACCTACTTTGTGGCTAGTAGTAAGGCATCTTCTTGAATCTAGAATAACCTAGGAATTTGGATGCCAATCTCATTTTCAACACATCTACAATGCACTACAAAATGCTTATGCCTTGTCATGCTTTTGATAGGGATTCCCACTGTCATCCACATTTTATGGGCAACCAGCTTTCCAGAACCCTTATATAAATGCTCAGACTATATCACAAGCATTCCCTTCCTTCGAAAAATACTACCAAATCTTTGCATTCTTGATAAATCTATTGTCTAGATTAACAAATATACTCAAAATCTGCCCACCTGTATTAGTTCAGTCAAAACACCTTGTTGTCTGTTGTACTGATTATGTTTATTCTGGTCATCAAGGTAGCGCCCTAATCTGCTTGAAAGTTCTTTTTTTTTATTTTGACGGTGCACAACCACCATCCCCAATAAAGACGATACATGAACACCATACTAAAATGACACTTCAATATTGCACCTTATGAAAACTTTTAAAAAAACATGTGGTCTACACAAGTTTATTTGGATTGAAAATAGGTAAATAACAGTAACTTCTATTGAAATAAGGCAAACATATAATTACAAAAGAGAATTCTGTAAAAGAAGCAGAAAGAGAGATTCTGGGAGAATATACAAATTTTTCTTTTATAGGGTTCAAGCGTAACCCAGATTGCACATGAAGTTAAAACCCTATTGGGGCTGAGTTACAAAAGAGACCATAAAGATCTGATCTGCAAGCAAGCAAATTGGACTTAGAAGTGACAGAAAGAGTGGCTGAAATGAAAGCCCTACAAGCGAGAATGTCCACTCTGCAATAACTATGGCCTCCTAGAGTCTTTGTACCATGTCCTCTGTGACGTGTAAATCTTTTGAGAGATATGTGCAAGTGGAAAAATGGTCATGAAAGAGCTAGAAGATCATATCGATACCCTATTGAAGTAATGGCGCCATCTAGAATGAGTCAACAACAGAGGACGAACACTAGGAGTAGCTGAGAGAATTAATGCTCTGCTCTTGTTCATTCTTTATCACAGGAAGCCTCCCTAATAATATTATATGTATTTTGGCACCCAAATTGATCACGTCCCTATTAGCTATAGATTCCCCGACAAACTTTGTGTCTTGGCATTATTGAATAGTTGCCCTTGATCACCGGGCCAAGTTTCCCCAAAACCAAACCTCTTTAATTGAGCCCAAAGATCTGTCCCTGAAAGCACACAAACATCAAAGAAGCTCTAGGAAAGACATGTCGACAAACCTTGCATTCCATTGGTCTTCAAAAATTTGATATCAATGAGACTCCTAAAAGTCCTGCCGATGAATGTGTCGAGTTGCCTTTGTAACCCTAATCGATGAAACATATGTCGCTATCATCCATCAATGAAACACTTGTCGATGTCATTCGTGCATAAGCACTCCAACTGTCAATTTTAGCACGACCTACCCTGATGGGACCCATCGAGCTAGCATACATAATCAGAATGAAGGATTTCACCCCTTCTGATACCTCAATGAAACTGACATCGACAAGACTTACCCCAATGAAACCCATCGGGGTAGCATATGTAATCACACCCCTCAAAAATGTTTCTTCCTATGCCGGATGAAAAGACATCAGTGAAACCTCTTCTGATCTCCCTTGTCCTGGAAATCTAGGTTTATTTGGATTGAAAATAGGTAAATAATAGTAACTTCTATTGAAATAAGGAAAATATACAATTACAGAAGATAATTTTGTAAAAGAAGTAGAAAGAGAGATCTTGGAAGAATATACAAACTTTTCTTTTATAGAGTTCAAGTATAACCTAGATTGAACATGAAGTTAAAACCCTACTGGGTTCGAGTTACAGAAGAGACCAGAAAGATCTGATTTGCAAGAAAGCAAATTGGAATACAAAATGATAGAAAGAGTGGCTGAAATGAATGCCCTGTAAGCGTGAATGTCCACTCTGCAATAACTATGACAAATGGAAAAATGGTCATGAAAGACCTAGAAGATCAGATCAATACCTTACTAAAGTAATGGCACCACCTGGAATGAGTTGGCAGTAGAGGACGGGTGTTGGGAGTAGATTAGAGCATTAATGCTCTGCTATTATTTTCTCTTGATTGCATAAACCCTCCCTGATAACATTATGTGCATTTTGGTGCCTAAATTAATCGCAGCCCTGTCAACCAAAGCTTCCCCGATGAACTCTATGCCTTGGCATTATTGAATAGTCACCCTTGATCATCGGGCAAAGTTTCCCTAAAACTAAACCTCTTTAATTAAGCACAAATATCTGTCACTGAAAGTACACAAACATCAAAGAAGGTCCAGGAAAGTCCTGTCAATAAACCCTGCATTCCATTGGTCTTCAAAAAATGGATATTGGTGAAATTCCTAGAAAGTCATGCCGACGGATGTGTCGAGCTTCCTCTGTAACCCTTATCGGTGAAACATTTGTCGATATCATCCATCAAAGAAACACTTGATGATGTCATTCATGCATAAGGACTTGAAACTGTTAGGAACCTGTGTGTTCCTTCTGTTTATTTGGTTAGTGTAGTGTTGTTGGACGCATATGCTTTGTAAGTCATCCCGTGAGTATATTTTATTATCCCACATGCATAGGTAGTATTACTTTT
>MU224846.1:47546-108920 GCA_018584345.1 Thuja plicata | reverse complement strand
TGGGACCGGTACCCCAAATTTTCACTCTTCTGAAGTGAGCCATGTTAGGAGCCAACCCTGTTAAAGGTTACAAACACACTATTAAGTGCGACCTTGTTAGAGGATTTTCAATACATAGGTTGTCACTAAGTATCTAGCATCTACGCTGCCATCCTTGAATCAGTCTCATGACTATCAATAGGCTTTATGCAAATCTTACTACAATCCTTGAATCAGCCTCCTTCTTAGACTGTCAGTAGGCTTTAGGTAAGACCGGTGCTACTAGCATGAGTCAACCTTCTGGTAATCTGTTAGGATATACCTCAGTTACAAAAGACTGTTAAGTCCTGATCTGTTAAGAGACTTAATGCTTCAATGGTTAAACTGAAACAAAATGACCTGTTTCTAATGCAACTTAATTGCAGATTTTGAGATCTATTTACTTACAATATCTTTCTGATCAATGTATCAATACAATTCCTTTGTACTTAACTCTTTCTGCTCTGTGATGCTATGCTTTTCTATCCGTCGGTGTCTGCAGAATTCTTTAGCTCTCCCTCAGCTTGATTGATCAGGACTGCATGAAGTTAATCCTTCATCAGTTTCTCTTCAACATCTTCTATCACTTCACTCCCCCGTGTATCTGATTGCTTATCGACCACACTTAGAATGAATTATGCTTGTCTCTTAAATAGACATGATTTTCCTTAATTCTAGCTTCTTGATTCTTGGCATGAAAAATAATCCAGCCAAATTGATTTATGGCTTTAACTCTTGATTTATCTCATAGTTATCTTCTTGCCAACTGTACAAATCACTCACTTAACTGTGGTTGAATAAAAAAAATAAAACAACCAGTTAAGTCTATCATTTAGCTCTGCCAACTAAATATTTTATCATTTTCTGATCTCTCTGTTCCGTCAGTCAATTTTGCAATTCGTCGCCAGTGACAACTACCAGTTTCCATCAGTTTCGCTTTAATTAGCTTCGGGATCTCCGTCCATCGGGCACCATTGGATCTTTCTCATCGGGAAACACTATCTTTAGCTCATCGGGCATCATGTGATTTTGCTTCATCGGGAAACACTATCTTCTTCTCGTCGAGCATCACTGTGACTTTTATCTCTGTCTTTACCGATGTGTGCACTCCGCCGGTGTAGTCTATCACTTAGTGAATACTAGACTTTTATGCATTGCTGAAAACATAACCTTTATTCCATTGGTTCTCTGAAGTCTTTGGCATGACCATACAGATGATATCAAGTTGACATCAATGACAATATAAACCATTAACTGATTTAATGTCTTGCATCATCTTCAACTTAATATAGTCAATCATTTAATCAGTTACATGTCATCAAGATCAAATATGTCCAATAAAGTGAAATTGGTGTCGTGAAAGTCAAATGGATGTAGAAAATGTCATTTATACATTTATACAAAAAATATGTCTAGTAATGCCATATTGGCGTACAATGTAATCCCTAATCTATTCATTTCCTAGAAGGGGAAGAAAAAAAATCCTGGGCTGTCTTTGATCATCGCATCGATGGAGATGCAATACTCTTCTGAGTGCGCTCACTAGTCCTCCTATCTAGACTCTTCTGTAGCTCAAGCTGATAAAATAACAAGTATAAACATCAATAACTAATATACAAAGGAATTTAATTATAGGATAACATAAAATAGAATATTTTCTTATTGCTACCAAATAGTCGCTATGTACATCCACTAAAGGGGCACGCTGATGATCTAGAGTAATGAATCCCTACAACAATGATCAAAATAATATTTAAAATACATACATGAATATCATTAAAAATTTCAATACAAACTATTAAAATAAGAATTCTAATTAAGTAATCTCTTTCATACCTCGGTTAATGCATCAGAACTAGCTATAGCTACAACTACGCCATGATTCAAACTATCACGAACAAAAAGAGGAGTCTCTATTGTCATTAACTAAAAATGAAACAACAAGAGTATTATGTAGTTATCAAGAATACCTATAATATTTTACAATCTCACTAATTAATAAATGATACCTCTGTGAAGGTGTCACCGCATCCTTTAGTGTGTGGTGTCGATGTCATAGCTCCAACATTAAACTAGTGCACATGTATGGTAATTTATAAGACATCCATTAATTTATAAGAACAAACCGTTGACTTGTTAATTATAATGCATTATTACATATATACCTGTGGACTAAATGATGTCGTCACAAAGCTAGGTGAAGGAATGTGATCATTGCCATGACAACTTTGACTCTGGATTTTGATCATAATTTGTCTACTAATTTAGTTATTCATTCATTTATTAATTAAATATAATCAAGTAAATCAAATTAACATGCAAATAAACATACCTCAATGAAATGTGAATGAGGCCCTTCATTGTCTAATGTCAACGTCGATGGTCCAAAAGTGAACTAATGTACATGCACAATAAGTTATGATACAAACATCCATATAATTATAGAATAATCAAATGTATACTTTAAAAAATATTTTATTCGATACATACTTGTAGAGTTGATGACGTAGTGTATAAGGGGTCTGGGGGATCATTGCCACTGCAACCAACACTCTTTCCCTGAATTTTCATCATAAACAATAGATACTAATTTAATTTAATTCATTCATTTAAAAATGAAATATGATCAAATAAATTCAATGAACTTACAAATATTTACCTGTGTATCAATGCCAAATGTTGCATTGAGAAAATCATCATTCATCAGTCCATCATCCTCTTCCTCTCTCTCGACAATACCAAATGTGCATCGGGATCCACAAGAACGACAGTAATGACCCCTCATAGACTGACCATGGTCACCCTCGACTAGAGGAGTGACGCACTGAATGCGAGTATGTTTTAGAACACTAATCGTGCCTAGTGTGTCCATCTCCACATGTTCCTTCACATTGGAAGGAATACTAATATGATCCACATGTGTCTTGCTAGTGGGCATCCTAGGTGCATTAGGGCTACGACTTGCCATAGGTCTATCAAATGATGATCCCCCACCTCTATCCTGAGACTCTAGAAAGTCAAAATAATTTGGCACTTCCTTTAGGACAAACTCACAATAGAGTTTCCTTAGGAAATAGATAGGAACCTCATGATTGTTACAGGAAGGGGAATCAAAGACCATCCACCATCTGTCCCAAAAGTTTGTTTTTATATCTTCATTCAAGCACCAATGAATTGGGATCCTCCTTGTTGTAGGTTTAAGAGTTTCAGTTTCCCCTGGCTTTTTAAAGAGTTTGCAAATGTTAGATTTTGTTATTTCTTTTTTTTATGTGCTCATATGATAATTTATTTCCATAACATTATTTTTGTTCTGCTCTTTTGCCATGCCATAAATTTAGTTGCCCACTAACTGAACCTACGTGGGTCAAGATTAATTCTAATGATTTTGAAAGTGTTTCCCTTCTAGGATTTGTACCAATAGAATCTTTTAACCTCCTAATTAAAGATTCTATTTCTGTTTTACCTCTCTCTATTTGGTTTATCAAGTTTTCATGTGTTCCAGGAGGAGGTTTCTCGATTGGTGAAAGCGGTTGGGGTTCATTTTCTTGGTTATTTTCAACATCCATTTGTTCATGAGGAGAAGATGGAGGGTTTGGTTGAGGATTTTCTGTGGGGAGATCATTCCTTCCTGGCAATTAAAAGAAAAACTATTTTAAAAGTCTAATTCAACAAAATTTAAGACAAGAAACTTAAACAATCAAATTTGATTGAAAACTAAAAATTAAACCTAAATTTCAATACAAATAAGATACATGGTTGTAGAATCACTTACCTCTTCTTTCGGTTCGACCTTGATGACGTTGTGGAGCCATTTTTTGCTTCAATTTGATGGAGCAAAACCCACAATGAATCATGTACGCGCTGTTATAGAGAGAATTATTGGCAAGCCGCGAGTTTGGGCAAAGAAAATGAGCCACAAAAGTGGCTGCCCAAAATTTATATAAAACCTAATAGGGTGTACGCCCTATAGGGCACACACCCTATGGTTTGAATTGCTCAAGCCATAGGGCACCTGGGCTATAGGGCACACGCTCTATGGCTTGGATTACCCAAGCCATAGGGCGTGCGCCCTATGTGCATATGGGGGACCAAAAAGGTATTTGGCACCTTTTTGGTCCCCCATCTTGGTACATATACCCATTAGAAGATATAGATAATAGAATGATAGATGATAAGCATACGTACAGGAATATCAAACACACACACCTGAAGTTATATCTATTCTATGTTATTATTTATGGCAATTAATTTTTTATTAATTTCATTTTGTTAACTAGTTAATGAACAATCTAGGCTCACTCTTTACTCCTCTTGTATAACTATTTCTAGACTAAAATATAACACATGAGAGTTATTGAAGGATTAGTAGTTTGGTCTATGATTCACCATTTTCTTCCTAACAAATAGTTTTTTATTAGGGTTAAAATAGGTTTTGATGGGGCCCTGAAACCCATTAACAACCAAATTTTGAGAGGGATCTGGAACCCACCTAAAACTAGTAGTTGCTTGAGATATCACATTACATAACAACAGCTAACCATCAACACAAAACCAACAGCCTAAAATGATATTAAAAGTAAAGTACTAGCTAAGAATCTATAGGTCAAAACCTAACTAGTCTTACAACAGGTTTCCAAGGCTCCCTAAACCTTTCCTAACAAATATTTATTACCTAGAATGTGCATATTATAAAATAGCCCACTTTGAAAAAAATGTCTTATGCATGATATAAGGATTCTTTAAAAGAATTTTTAGCTTAATGTTATGCTTGAGATTTTGGGCACAAAATACTACAAGATAATTTATATTTCCTTAATAATATAAAAAACTACTGTTATTTTTCAAATCCAAATGAGCTCAATATGTTATTTTGTAAATGCACACAAATTTAACACTACAATGACTAATCCAAACACTTGTGTTTTGTACCATAGACATGCCTTTCCATTAAGAGACAAGGCTAATGGCTTGAAAGCTATGCCCTCAAAAAAATGACATTGTACATGTTGCAATTTTTTTATCAATATGAATGCGGTTATTTGTAGATGAAACAAATTCATCTCATTTGATGAAAAGTAACGAATTTAATGATAATTTAGATTTTTACTTCCATTGGTGACATTACAATTGACAATCATAATTCCAAGCTATAAATGCTATATTTTTTGCTAGGAAACAAAGGTACACATAGAAATGTCAATATAGCGTTGTCCATAAAATTGAAGAAGTGAGATTCAATATGTAGGAGAGCTACTATGTTGAGGATAAATGCTTTATGTAAACAAAATTCCCTTTTTTTAAAAATCTATTAGAATAATTGAATGAAGAACATACATCATATAAAAAAGATAAGTAACATATCTTTAGACTCATATCCCACAAAGAATACAATTTATCAATGTCCAAGATTTTACTCTAAGTAAAACCATTTACTAATGAAGCTTTCAAGAATGTAATGCTTAAAACTGTGGGATACAATTCAGAGAATGTAATGCTTAAAACTGTGGGATACAATTCAGAGAAGAACATTTTCCATTAAAAATCCAAATTTTCTTTTGGTTTTCAATAAGCTTTTATAATGTGGAAGGGAAAAACAATAACTCATAACGAAAACCTACTTTAATAAAACGATGCATTAAAAACATCATTCTAGTTGCATGAAACTTCGGACGCATGACTTATAATGAAAGGTAAGAAATAATACTTCTGCATACTTGAAGGTAAGAAGTTGTTTTAAAGGGTCATTTAATTTCAAATACATGATTCAAAATTATAAATGTATACAAAAAGAATAGGAAGAAGAAAAAAAAGACAAAGCTCATATAAACTTAACGAATCAAACATCTTATTTAGTATAAAAATAAAAAATAGTTTAATAAACGATTTTCGAACGAGTCTCAGCTCTATGCCCAAATAACCAAAGCATAAAACATATATAATACCCTCAAAAGGAATCAAAGAAGAGAAAAGACTCGAGATAAATCGAAAATGAAATAAATGCCAATAACATTTCATTGAACTTTTGCCTGATGGCCTGTTATATTAACTTTTTCGTTGGATTTCATTGCTAATACGAAACTTTCCATAACTGTTCATTATTGTTGCAATTCACGCAATATCACTGTAGAACGGTCTCTATATAGTAAATTAGTTGTAATATTATGGAGCTCTTGCTATACCAATTTCTCATTGCCCAAAATTGGTAATATTGTCTACTCTGATTCTTTATAGATTTTCTCCAATCCATTAAGATTTATCATAAGTGATATTTACGTTGAACATAGTGACTTCCACTGAAATCAAGATCTGTTCTTCTTGAAGCCGATTGATTACCATACTCACTTTCCACCCACGAGCCGCTGCCCCGTCTTTATCATCTTTATATGGATCTGAAAAGTATTGAAATAAATCTAATCATTTTATAACTATTGACACATGAGACGTTACGTTGTTTCAAATATGGAAATGAATTATAAATGACCCCTAAAGAAGCCACGAACTGGTTGAAATTCGTAAGCTGAGCATATGCACTTGAACACCACGCAATCCTCTGCAACAAAGGAAGGTGGTAGATTAAATGGCCCCACCCATGGCGACCACCAAATATATTATTCAATCAACCCACCTTTTGACTGCTTTGAATCTTAACACAATATAAATAGAGTGCAAATGGAAGCTGATATGCATTCAGATAGTCTAGTTTTCCATCAGTGAAGAAAGAGAAATATTACTGAGTAATGGCAATTAAGTCTGGCAGAGTTCTGAACTTCTATTTAGTATGGCTTCTAATGTGTGCAACTATGCAGAAAACTGCAGATTGCCACGTGTGGAAGAAAATGGTTCCAGAGCCCTCTAGGAATTTGGTGTTGTATGTTCATGATATAATCTACAATGGTCAAAATGCTGACAACGCAACTTCTGCATTGATAGCAGCGCCTCAAGGGGCTAATCTCACCATTCTGACAAATAATAATCATTTTGGAGATTTGGCTGTGTTTGACGACCCAATTACGCTGGACAAAGATCTATACTCTCCACCCGTGGGAAGAGCGCAGGGAATTTATGTGTATGACATGAAGAATTTCTTCAGCGCATGGCTTGGCTTCACATTTGTGTTGAATAGCACAGATTACAAAGGCACGATCACATTCGCAGGAGCAGATCCAGCACTTAAGCAGAGAGATATTTCTGTGGTTGGAGGGACGGGTGATTTCTTGATGGCGAAAGGAATTGCAACACTTTCTACTGATTCCGTCGAGGGAGACGTCTATTTTCGCCTGCGAGTGAATATTACTCTCTATGAATGTTACTGAAACGTTTACTTTTCATGTATTTGCACATTTATGCTTTGTTTGGTTTCACCAAATAATATTTGGTTTCAAGTCTTTCCAATTACAGGACCGAAAGGATTTTGACTTTGTCTTTCCAGTAACAAGATATATGATGAAAATGAAGTATAGGCCGTCCAGTATAATTTGGAAATGGTTGATAGAGATGTACTAAACGGAAGTTTAGTTTAATAAAAACTATGACATTTGTGGCTTTCTATTTTTTTTTTAAACAATTTTGATTTGACCTTTTGAGGTTGAAGTTTAATAGTTTTGAATAAATTAAATTGTGATTTATGATTTTCTATTTATAGCTTGCTTTTAATTTTTTTATATATATAATTTAACGACATATTTTTCAATATTATATAAAAATTAGTGATTAGTAAAGTGAGATTTAAGTATATTATGAAAAGTTCATTGATTTGTAATATTATTTAATGGCGTTATGGAATTGTTGATAAACAAATATTTATAGTTTAATTGTTCTTTTAGAAATTTTTATTATTACTTACAAGTGAATATCACCTTCTATGAATGCTATTGAAACATTGGGTGTTTTGACAACCTAAATTTTGATTTCAAGACTCTCAAATCACAAAATAAGGAGATTATCAAATGTAGATAGAAATATTTACTCTATGTTTTTCCAACAAAAAGATTGAAATTCTACAATCTACACACCACCAAATGTAAATTTGAAATGATTGATTGAGATGTACTTAACCCAACTTTATTTTATCAAAATATGATAATTTCATTGTTAAATTTACTAAATTTGATCAATTTTTTGGTTTAAAACTGTGTAATTGATTTCATATTAATTATATTGTGGTTTATGATATCATCAAGAGTATGAAGTTATGGTTATACTCTTGCTAAAGTATGGAGAAGCATAATATTCCTTCATCAAGATATATATGAGACAAGACACTCTGAATCTTAGCAAGTAGCCTCCAAAAGTTTAGCTCTTAACATTCTATAATATCAAGGTAGAAGACAACCATAAAATGAGCAACATGAACATCCATCGGTCATATATATGGATCATGCAAAAATATAAAGGTTATGGAATTTAGGACTAGTAAGATCCTCAAGTTATCAATAGGAGGAAATAAAAAATCCATGACATCTACAACTAGTGATATCCTTGAATGCTTACTTCAACTCATATTTAGTAAGATCCTTGGATACTTACTAGGAGCCATGTCCATAAGCAAAGGCAAGGCTAGCAAATTGCATTATTGTTAGCGAATCGTGCAAGTCAAGGTCTCACAAGGGATAGAAAATTGTGTAATGCTAGAGGAGCATCATGCAAACAATAATTACAATGCCAAGAAACACTCAATGTTTATTAGTAATATTGATAGGAGACTACGAAAGGGTGCTACAATGGCACAAATAAGTTCATGGTGTGTGACCAATGTGTACAAATCAATCTCATGGTGTGTTTAACAATAGACTATATAGTGAAACATATTGCCCCCACTTTAAAGTGAATAAATATATGAAATCAAGAGTAAACTGAAAGAAAAGCACATTGCAATAGTAAAATGCCCTCCAATATATGTGATTCAAGGAAATACTCATATAAAAAGGATGGAAGAGAAAATAAGGAATCCACTGATCTAGGGTGCATATATTTTGATTTGACCTCATCTCTCAAATCTAGTGGAATTACGAGTACAAATGAGAAAGAAAACACATGAAAAAGGGTATTTTGGGTCAAGATGAAAGAGGCTAGGAAAAGACTCAATGCTTTACAATATCCCAAAAGGCAACACAAATGGAAGAAACACAATTTTGTTGGTTATGGCTCCATTCCTTCTCCTATGTACTAGATTAGAGGTATGTTTGGGCTTGGCTTTTTATCAACAAGGAAGAGAGATCCCACTTTGATTCACACTTAGATATTTATTTGATATTGTTTTGATTTGTTTAATCTGTGTGTAGATGAGATAGGTAAAAATGAATAAATCTAATAGAATACAAAAAGTGGAATATGAAATTAGAAATAATAAGATAGATCTAGAATTAAGACACAAAGAAGAACCCAACATTCTAATCTAGAGCTAAGTATTCAAGAAAAAAGTACAAGGTGTCTAATTTTGAAGGATATAGATGCTTAACAAATGACCTAAAATGCAATCAAGACCTTTTGTACAACCATCACCTTATAATATAGGTTAGACTAGCACAATAGTGGTGCTAGGCATGATAGTCCTATATTTTTTTATCTATTTAAAGTTGACAATACCGATCAATATTTTCTATGTTTGTACATGTACTTTTTTCACAATAATGTTTGAACCTACACATATAGAAAATAGAGAAAATGGTTGTGTTTTTAGGGGATTGTCTGATGAAAACTCATGTGTTGATGTTCTCACCTTGATAATACCAATGAAGAGATAAAATGTGTTCCCTCACGTGTATAAAAGGTTGAGTAAATGATAAATATTTAAATGACAAGCTTAATTTAGTTATTAAACCAAAAGAAGGAATTCTACATAAGGCTTGATATATAGTTCCTTGAAGTTGTAGAAGAGGTGTGTACATGTAATGATATAAATAATGAATAAGAAGCATTAATCAATAATTGAGTTTAGCTTTGTTGTGATGATATTATAGTGTGTGATGAAATTTGTGCTCAATATGTAAATGATTAGCAATAAAATAAAACAAAATAAAAAATCAAACAAACAAACACTCAATATAAGGAAAATGTCAAGCATATAATTCAACAAAAATTAAACTATAATAAACCTCTAATTAAGTATATTTTACTATGATCGTCGATTGAATATATGCTCACTAAAAATGAGAAACATAATGGCAATAAAATGAAAAAAAGAGAGTGTAAAGTATGTGAATTAATGGTAAAGACATTGAATTACTTTGAGCAAATTGTGGGTTTGAATCCCACCAACTATACTTGTAAATTTAGTCACCATTTTTTTTAAAGAGAAGAGAGATTGGAAAAATGACCAAAATTTATGTTAGGACCATCCAATTTTGCTAAGATTTCTTATTATCTCTTTAAAAAGTAGGGTTTTAAAGAAAAAACCTACTATGGAACTCCTAAATCTAAAACCCTAAGGGCCCATTTGGGGGCTGGAATATGCCAGGAATTGGGATTATCTAATTCCCAATTTTGTAAATTCCATGTTCGTGTCCATCTAAAAAAATTAGAATTGGCATTTTGAAATTTCAATTTTGCCCAAAAAAAAGGCATATGCATCTTCCACCCAAATAGGTGGAATCCAATTCCAATTTTATACAACCAAATTAGTGAAATGATTGGGTTCGTGAGGATGATAAAATGCAAAAAATTAGGTTTTATTGATCATTCACTCATTAGTCTCTCTGGATCGCTCTCCCACTGGTCTCGCTGATTCTACTCTGCAAGCTTGTGTAGCACAATCGACACGGTTGTTTGAATTCTCCCGAGGGTAAGATTTACTCAGATTTTGCATGGTTTTTTTATTCTCCCAAGGGTTAGATTTACTTAGACAATATTTTCAAAGTATTATATCGTGTCGTGTCATTTGTGTTTTTTTTTTACCTTACTATGCGCCATTTGATTGAAGTTTTCACCGCCACATATGAATTAGATTGAAGTTTTCAAAGATGAGAAATCTTTGAGACTGTCGTGCTTGTTTATGATTATACATTTTTATTTATATATGCCAAAGCACTGGAACCTACATCAATTGTCAATGATTCCACACTTTTGAAACACGTATGTTATTTTTCAATTTTCTTGATAGTTTATAACACCATCTCAATAGATATGTTTTGTGCATATATAAATGGTCATGATAACCCATGAAACCCTATTTTGTTGAGGGAATCCATGTTGGAAATAATGGGAAGTGTGTACTAAGAAGGGAGGGGTGAATCAATACCTCTAAAACTTTTATCTCTTTTAACCTTTATCCATTGTGTAATCAATTGTATAACCAACCATTTGTTCTATACTATCTTTGTGTAAGATATATCAATTCATCAACTTAATCAAACATGTAAAAATTCATAGTAACATTCATGAAATTCATTGACTCATAACACAAGATATGGTCTAACAGAAAACCCTTGTTAGAAGGTAAAAACTGCGGTGGGATGGCACCCACAAAAAATTCACTATCTGCATATTGGAAGGGGTCGGTTAAGTCTTACAATTTGATCACTTCTGATGATCTACACTATTAGGATTATTATGTGGAGACTTATTAAGGTTTACTATGTTAAGAGATTTAGCAACACTGTTTAGTGTGCACTCGGTTAAGAGATTTACAATAGGATTGTTAAATCAACCTTTCTTGAAAGGATTTCTTCTATTTTCTACACTTGTTAGAATGCAGACAAAAATACTCATTAACCTGAGTGTATGAAATCTATCAATTGATGATTACAGATCCATTACAAATCACATGTATAAATGTATCACCTAATGTGATTGATTAATACCTTTGTTTCTCGGTAACCTCTGTTCTTGGTTCTTGATAACCAAATTCATCTTTTGTTGTTCTGCTTCTTAAAAATCTCAGTCTGATCCATAGAAGTGCTCGTTGGCTACATTCATCATCTCATCCTTTATAATGAATTATTTCAACATCTATTATAACATAGATTGACCTAATGTAGTTTCGCGTACTACAAAACTAACTCTATGATCAAAGGTTTACAACTTGACCTCAATCTCCTAGTCTGCATGTTTTTAATTAGTTAGACTAATTAAAACAATTACAATAATGTTTCTTGTTCCTCAAGTAATGGTTTTAAAACAAATCAAGACTCTATAAATAGAATATAGCTATTTTATCTGACGTGGAAGTCAGATCCACTTTTCTCAGGATATAACTGACTTTGGGTGTCTGATGCTCAGTTTTTTCTTAAATCAGTTTGACTATCTTTTGGTGTTCCTTGATTAAACTATTTGTAAGGTTCCTCTATTTTTGTTCTCTCAGTTTGCACTGTAATCTGCTCATCGGGTTCCACTTTCAGTTTACTCATATCGGGTTCCACTTTATCATCTTTGGGTTGCACTTTCAGTTTACACTGCAAAACTGTGTCGTCGGGTTTCACCTTACCTAGGAGTTTTTGTTTGAACTAAAAACCTGACTTTTGGTGTAGTGTAACTGATGGTTTGAACAACTTGTTTTCTCTTTGCATACTAATGGCAAAACTTTATGTCATCAATCTCCCCCTTTGACATTAGTATCAAAAACTGATATGTGCATAATACTAAATATTTATAGTATGAACACCTTGTATATTACCTTAGTCATTTCATGACTCCCTCTATGCATATGTCGGTATAGTATAGTATATCTGTATATTCACTTGTCTTTATACTATCTCTTCCTTTTCTCCTTTGTGCTATATTTTCCTTTTCCCCCTTTTTTCTTTTTGTACATATCATTTATCATTTTTGCCCTTTTTTATAGTAAGGGCAAAGGTGTATACTGATAGATTATCAAAAATATGAGAGTGTGAGGTCTTCATTTCCTCCATCATCTTCTCCCATTTATCCTTTAGATGTTCAAGATCCATATTCTCTTATGTAATCCGTGCATGCATGTCGTAGATGTTGTCTTCTACAGACATCTGAGGGGTGGCAATAAGTTGCATTGCTAAACTTAGGTGTGTTTGCAAAAGTGTGAGGTTCGGGAATAGTAGAGACTGTATCTCAGTTTTCTTCCTCTCTGAATTGTGATTTTACTTCCCAACTTAATCATTTTATCTCAATGATCTTCTCATAATGAAATTTGATTGCATTAAGATCAAATTAAATCTTTGCAATCTTGTCATTATTGTCCTTATTAAATTTCTCTAAAGTGCATAGATTTTGTATTAATGAAACAGCTTCAGTAATGATTGGATCTAATTCATTTGATAACTTTGAAAGCTTTACCTTATTTTCTACCACTTCTTGGCTGATCTTTTATGTCAATTTGTATTGAAACTTCTGTTATGCTCGCTCCTCAATTGTTTTTTCTGCATCTACATTCTGTGATGTGATTGCTTCGGTGAGGATGGAAAGTTGACCTAGAATGGGGGCATTGTGATCAACATCTATGTCAGGTACTATCTGACTTAAGATGTCCCTTGTGTTCTCCAGTACCAATGAATCTTGGTGTTTCTTCTTAAGATTCTCTTGCGAAGCTTTCCTTTGACATATTTCTCTGTATTCTTGGAGAGATTCAAAATATAATGTACTGTAGGATTGGAGACAAACAAATCTATAGTTCACCAAGAACACCTGCATGCAAATGACCTATTACAAGAAGTCGAAGAGACAAAAAGTAGAGCTTGGAAAATCTCAAGAAGTGAGAGCCAAAATTAAATTCCAAGATAATGAACAAATAATTTCGAGTTCAACCTATAAAGGTGAACAAAAACCTAAAAGGGAAAATCTAGGTTGCGCATTAATAATTAATACAAATATTAATTATAATGCACCTAAGAGATAGCTTAAGTAACTAGAGTAATAAACAACTTAATTAATTAAACTGATGTGATCTGATTAATAAGTGTAAACATATAATTATTCTAACAACCCCCCTTGAGTGAATCTTAGGAGGTAAGCTAACCTATCACAGCTATGAAAGTAGGAAAATGGGTCCCGACAACAAGGCCTGATCAGGTACCCAATACAAGGAAATCTCTATAAACCAGAGAAAAGGAGAAAACCCAGTGGGAAAAACCCCTCTCCAAAAAGAGATAGAACAAATATGCTGAAAAAAACATGAAGGAAGGAAGGCCTCAAGAAGCCCCCCCCAAGGACAACTTCTGTCACCCCAAGCATAGAATGCAATTGAAGATAGCGTGTCCAGATGTAAAAGGTTTAGTGAAGATGTCAGCAACCTGTGTGTCAGTGGGAATGTACTCCAAAGTGAGAACATCATCCTAATCTGCTGACAGATGAAATGTATATGAAGCTCAATGTGTTTAGTGCCCTGATACTCCACTGGGTTGCAGGAAATGTGAATAGCTCTCTGATTATCGCACCACAGAATAGTGGGACAATCATGAGGAAAACCAAACACAATCATCAATTGTCGAAGCCATAAAATATCCTGACTAGCATGCACTACAACCCTATACTCAACCTCTATAAATGAAAGTGCGTGAGCATTCTACTTCTTGCATGACCATGTAATAGGACCAGAGCCAAGAAAAAAAACAAAGCCAGAAGTAGACTTCTGATCATCAACATCACCAGCCCATCTAGGCATCTATGGAAGATCCTATGGTGGAGGTAAATGGGGATCACTAAGATCATCATCTTCATCATCCTGAAAATAATCTGGAAGAGATGAGGGAGTAGTGGTAAGTGAAGTAGATTTTGGAAGCAGGGTATCTACTGCAGGAAGGTGCTCATCAAACTGGACATCCCATCAAAATAGGACCTCTCTAGAATCAGGATCAAACAACCTGTACGCCTTAACATCCTTGTAGTAGCCAACAAAAATGAGGTGTCAGATCTTCCGCTCCATTTCTCTCCTCTAAGAATAAGGTATAAATAACCAAGCTTCACTACCAAAAACTTGGAATGAAGATACATCAGGCTTGACATGGGACCAAGCCTCCTCAGGAGTCATATGTTGAACTGCCTTGTGAGGCATCTAATTCTGAATATAGTTGGCACAATTGACTACATTTTCCCAAAAGGATGAATCCATGGACCTGGACTGAATCATATAATTAGCCATCTCCCAAAATGTTCTATTCTTTCTCTTAGCCACACCATTCTGTTGAGGGGTGTAGGGAATGGAAAACTGATGTTGTAGACCATGTTCAGAGAAACAATCCCTGAAAGCTTGGTTCACATACTCCCCCCCATTATCTGTGTGTATCCACCAAATAGAAAGACCAGATTGCTTCTCTACAAATGTCTTAAAGACTCAAAATGAATCAAAGACATCAGACTTGTACTTAAGAAAGTACACCCATGTGCGCCTCAAGAAGTCATCAATGAAAGTAAGCACATATCTGGCACCAAAAAAAGGAGTAGGAAATGACATGAGGTCACTATGAATCAACTCCAATGGTTCCAAAGCATGAGTAGCTCATCCCTGAGGAAAAGGATCCCTATGTTGTTTGCCAAGAACACAACCTTGAAAAACACCATCAGTGCAAGAAATCTGAGGAAGCCCAAGAACAAGTTCCTATGTGCTCATCTGCTGAAGATATCTGTAATTGACATGGCCCAAACGCTCATGCCAAAGTCTCCTAACTCAATCTACATGTGCTATAAGATAGGAACTTGTACCCTTAGAAGGCTCAAATCCATCAACTCTGTATAGGTGGGATGTAGAGTCAACACTCCCAGTAGCCACAATCAAATCTAAATCATGTAGGTCCCAAATAACCACATCATGTGGTGAGAACTCAACTATCTTACCAGAGCCAGAGTGGAAAATCTGAAATATGGACAATAGGTTCGTTGAGATGTCAGGGACCACAAGAACATCCTGAAGAGAGCCCTTAGCTAATGAAACAGAACCAGAACCCACAACTGAAAGATGTGATGAGTTACCAACAACAATCTGTGAAGTAGCACAAGGAGCAAGTGAGGTGACCAATTGTTGAGTGTGAGTCATGTGGTGAGAGGCACCGAAATCCAAAATCCAGGTGGGCCCAGAAGTCCTTGCTTATGCAGTAAGAGCATGACCTTTCCCTGTAGGGGAGGATGTGGATTAAGGAGAAGAAATGTAATTCTTCTGCAAGGCTTCCTCTAAAGCCTCCAAATGTTTCCAACACCTAGAAATGGGATGTCCATCCTTTCCACAAAAAATACAAGTTTCAACTGATTTCTTCTTAGTCTTGGAGGTAGACTCAGTAGACTTCAAAGAATATTTACCCTTTGAAGGGTGAGTTGGAGGTTTTGAATCAATTTTCTGTGCAGGTTTGGAGGAATACTCACTGCCTACCGAAAGTTTCTTTGATTTGTCTTTATGTTTTGGTTTCCTCTGTGAAGACTGAGCAACCAATGCTTGGCTTGAAGAGCCAAAAGCATCCATCTGTTGGATTTTTTCATGTTCCCCTGTCAACCGATCACAGAAGGTCTCAAAGGAAGGCACTGTGTGCCTGGCACCTAAAGCATCCATGGTGGCGTAGAAAGAGGAAGAAAAGATCTGATACTGTCCTCACAACTTTGAGAGTATCAGGAAGATACACTCATCATCTGTCTTGTTTCTCCCACATCCCTGCAAAACTAAATGCAGAGTCTTGAACTTCATCAAGAAGTCCTCAATAGTGGGAAAGTTGGTAGGAGTCAAAGAACTCAACTCTGCATCAAGCTATAGTACGTGAAACTCATTCACTATGCCAAACAAATCTGCAAACTTGCCCCAAATAGCCCGAGGAGTGTTCAACCCATCTAAGTGAAATAGGAGACTGTCAGAGATGTTCAGTGCAATCAAGCCCATGGCTTCATCCATTTTGTTTCTATGCTGAAGAACCTCAAAAAGGCATTGTAGAATAGGTTGGTTCTCATCTAGACATGACCATAAGCCACATGACATAAGCAGCCTAGTCATGTGTGCTTTTCAGGTGTCATAGCTGTGTGGTGTCAGTCAGGCCACAGATGGGTCTGACATTGACTGAAGAATATGGAAGAAGAAGGGTCTTTCTAAAGTAAATTACATAAAGTAAAATACACCCCCCATAATGTATAATTCTATCCCTCGTACACCAAATAAATAACTATAGAAAGCACAAAAAACAAGGAGAAAACCTAGACGCTAGATGCAGAGAAAGAGGAAACTGAAGCCTCTAATTTGATGCCAAAATCAGGAACTCAAATGCCCAAATTTGCAAATGAAACCAAAATCATGGTCTTCAGCTCGGAAAGAAATTTCAGGTGATATTTTTTTTTTTGAAAAATGATACTATATGCAAAAGTTACGGCCAAACAACCAACAACACCTCTGAAATCGAGCTCTTTGGAAAAAACCAGTCCTAGGAAAAAATTTCAAGCTCAAACGGCCATCGCACCTCCCTGGGAATAAATATGACAGCCGTATGCATGTCACTAGGCTGTCTAGCCAGAAAAAAGTGTCGATGATCAGGAAATTTTTGAAGGTCGCTGGAAAAAAAATTGTACGCCAAAAAGTGACATCAATTTCTAGTGGGTGATGTTAGCTGGGCTGACAATGGTTCCCCGATGGTGCTGTGGTGGCGGCCAAGTGGAGGTGGCTCCCTGGAGGCTCTGTGGCGGCGATTGGGTGGAGCAAGAGTCACAACGGCTGGCAGGCTGTGCTGCGGTAGCATGCCGGCTGGAACTGGGGCTGCGTGCTGGCTGCGCTTGGGTGGCACGCTGGCGACGTAGTCTCCTGCACTCAAAAAATACTTAAAAAGTGTTTTTTATTATTTTAATTTTTTTCTCGAAATGTGTGTCGTACGGCCTAGGAGGGAGAAATTTTTTCCCAGAGGTCATTGTGGCCAAATATGGAAAATGTTATATGAAAATGTGATCTCCCAAGCCTTCTGAGTGTGATGGTGGCGTTCATTTTTGCTCAAAGTGTTCCAGAAAAAATTGCCTCTTCTAGATTGAAGAAGAAACCCTACAGAAGCTTTAGTTTTTGCTCTTGAATCATGGCTTCAAAACCTCCAGACCAAGTAGCAACAGTGTGGCTCTGATACCATGTAGGATTTAAGATAGACAAATCCACAGTTCGCCAAGAACACCTGCATGCAAATGACCTGTTACAGGGGAGAAGTCGAAGAGACAAAAAGAAGAGCTTGGAAAACCTCAAGAAGTGAGAGCCAAAATTATATTCCAAGATAATGACAAATAATTACAAGTTTGACCTATAAAGGTGAACGAAACCCTAAAAGGGAAAAGCTAGGTTGCACATTAATAATTAATATAAATATTAATTATAATGTACCTAAGAGATAGCTTAAGTAACCAGAGTAATAAACAAATTAATTAATTAAACCGATGTGATCTAATTAATAAGTGTAAAAATATGATTACTCTAAAATTTGGGTCATACTTCAGTATTTCAATTATCTCATCAAGTGTGACTTCCAACTTGTTCTTCTTTGTTTTCTTCTTCTTCTTTTGTGATCCACCTGTAAGCAAAACCATAGCCAACTTTTCTGATTGGTCTGATGTTCTACTTGATGGCTTCTGAGGTGTTGTACCTTTCTCTTACTACTCGGTCTTTGCGTGTTGGTTGTCTGAGGATGTCTCCTTATCAACCTTCAGTGTTTCTATAGCTTCACCTTTTGTGTCCTTTGGCATGGTATCAACTGTCTTTTCTTGCTCATCTTTCTCTTTTTGTTGCACTTCATCAACATCTTTCATTTGTGCATCTTTCTCGGTGGTATCTCAATCTTTTTGTTCTTCATCAATCACATTCTGTTCATCGGTTGTGTCCTTCTTTTCATTAGATGTATCTTTTTTCTCATCATTACCCTTTTCCTTAGGTATGCTTGCATTGGGATCGAGGGTCTTCTCCTTTTTTGAGATTATATTGATTGCTTGAATCAATAAATGGCATTTGGCTCAGTATGTGTACATGTACAACATCAATTGATGTATCTTGATCCTTAGGTTGATCAAATGTAATAGTAATATCTTCATCTTTATTTACTTCATTTGTTGGATCATCGGTGATGTCAATAATAGTATTATCCACCGTAGTGTCAGACCATGTCTCATCTAGAACATCCATATTCTTGTTTCCTATAGTGTCTAATTCTACTTTTCTGACATCTTCATCATTGATAGTTATATGTTCGATGCTCTATTTAGCCTGATTATCCTTGTTTTGTTGATTTTTGGTAAGATCTTTTTGGGGCTCAGGACTTGTATCCTTTTTAGGAATATCAAGTATCTTTCTCCATTTAGCTTCACTCTTTCTGTCTAGGTCTAGTAGATGTCCTTGAAGCACTTGGTAGGCTCTCAACTTTGGTGAGAACCTTTGTGAGTGATTCTTCATGATCTCTTTAATCTCCTCCATTTTTTATTCGGGAGGCATGACAGATACTAGGGCTCTTTTCATAATCTCTTTCTTAGAGTGCAAGGCAAATGTCCATCTTACCGATAATCTATGTTGAAGTTTTTTTGGCATTTTATCTGCCAATTGTATTAGGAGGTATTTGAATGGGCACATCATTTTTATAATTTCCTCCTCAATCTTATTTTGATCCAAGGGATCCAATGTTAGCCATTTCTTGATCTTTCTATCATTGACTGTTCATGATTTGATAAATGAAGTACATACTTCATTAATGGTTTCACGAATCTTATCATTTTCCTTTTGAACAGATTCATCCTATTTAGTGTCCTCAATGTCTTCCCTAGTTCCCAGGAACTTTTGTCTTTTAGTTGGCCCTCTTTTCTGTGTTTGAGGTTTCCTCTTATAGGTCCTTACTTGACCTTTCCTTTTTGGTGAAGGACTTGCATTCTTGGTTGTTTAACTTCTTGTCCTTTTTGTAGCTGTAGTCATAGGCTTCTTAGCTAGTGGAGGTAATGGTGTATCTGACTCTGTTGACTCTGAATCACTCTCCTTCTCAACTTCACTAATGTGTGATTGTCCCTCAGTTTCTTTTGTGTTTTCAATTTCTTCTTTTGTAACTGACAACCTTTTCTTTAAGTTCTTGACCATCTTGTCTTTCTTTCTATCAATCTTTTGTACAACCAAGCCAATTTTAATCCTTTCTTTGGCTTCTTCATACATATCAAACTTGGGTTATGTTTTATCTAATGGATCATTTATTAATGCATCAATTGAATTAGATGCTTGATCTATGTTTACCTCATAGTCAAGTGGAGATAGCCATGTTGTTCTCAGTACAAATGGATTGATGTATGTGTAGTCAGTGTCTACCATGAAACAAATGTTAGTTTTGAACTTTTCAATTAATTGTTCTGGGATCATTACTCTCTTATGCATTCTCTCCTTGAATCCAGCAAAGTATTCATCCATTACTGACTCAAAGTTATCTCCTAGTGATTTTATAAACTCACTAATCTGTATGGTCACTGGTCTTGTAGTGTCGCATTGCATATTACCTATTGATGGGAAAGATTCTTGGAAATAGAAGAATATGCACATGATAAGTGAACCAAACTTACATGAATTTGATTTTGCATTTCTTATTGTCTTCAAGTTCTCTTCTAACTGATTGTGTAGAAGTTGTGACAGATCAAACTGAATTCCCTTCTTGACAATCTTGTATGTTATATCCACTGCTCCGGATGCAATGTTGTTCATCCTGCTAGCCTGAAAGAAATTGTATCCTAAGAGACATGCTCCAAATTTCATTTCATCATCGGTAATGGTGCATACCTTAAGTCCTCTTCCATCACATTTAGTTCTTGTATTCTTCTCAATGTTAGTTATAGGCGGGTGCTTCAATGCCTTTACCTTATCAATTATTTTATAATTAGTTACTGCATGTATAACATCTCTTGTTATCAATTTAGGCTCATCCATCCATAGCTTTTGGTCATGTATCCTTCTTAATACTAACCGAATCCATTCGGTCTTGAATTCTTTCAGGAACCATAGGGAATTTGTGAGCCCTTGTACTTAGATGTGTTTGTGCTCATCTTTGATAGTCCCATCAATGTTGCATAGCTTCTTGAAAGCTTTTTCAACTTCCAGGTCTCCAATCTCAGCTATTTTGCAATGTATATATGTTCTCACGTCTTCAATGAGAAAAACCCTAGCTGGTATTCTTGAGAATACTCTAGCATTGTTAGGTTGTGAGGCAACCTCTAGAAATATCTTATAATGTGGTTCCTCATAGGTTGAGTTCTTGATAAGATTGATCTTGTTCTTCTTAATACACCTAAGCTTAGTGGTTCTTGATGTGGTTTCCATTCATTCTAAAATTAGGGATTTCCCATAAATGATAAACAAATTTCTTAGTTTATGTTGGTACTTACTTTAACCTTTGTATCTATAAATGATCCACTTGGAGTGCTTTGAATCAGGTTGGAGTCACTCTTCAATGTTGTTACTTCGTGCTCTAGTTTCACTTTGGTCACTTCTTTCTAATCGCTTGGTGAAGAAATGAAACCCTTCTGTCATCTATTTATAGAATTTTCCCTAAGTTGAGTCATTAATGCTCAACCACTTCTCGGTGTTTGAAGATGGATTCATCGGGTGAAACACTAACTTTTCTTTCGGTGACAACGTGATGCTTCGGGGAAGCTTGTTAACTTTTTTATTTTACCGACGGGTTTTGGTGTATGGAAAAGATAATTTTGTCAACTCATATGATTACTGAAGGATCTCGGTTTGCACTAGCAACTTTAGCTTTTATATGTTAACCGACGATTCTTGATAAGTGTAGACAACTTAGCTTTGTTTGTATACTGATGCACATTTTGGTATGTATTAACTGATGAAATTGAATTCATGGAATCATAACAAGTAATACCAAAGTGCATCTATTATCATGTTCATTTGGTATATTAACTATGTATAATGGAACTGATGCAAAATATAACTTGGTATAATTTAGTTCCATACTTACTTGTTCTTCTTAGGTGGGGGTGGTGATGTCACCATATCCATAGGATAAGGTGTCACCATTTGCATTGCTTAGTATATCTTCATTAGTGTTTGTAGCTTTCCTCCATTGGAAAAGGTTCTAGTCTCTGTCATTCAGTCTTTGCAGTCTTTCTTTAGATGACCAACTTTATGATAGTGTAGACATGCCATTTCGGGGTTAGTCCATCCTCTATGATTTTTTGTCCATTGTCTCATATAGTTTGCAGCAATGTAACTAAATCTTCCACATGTTATACAATTTTCCCAAGTGTTGTAATCCCATACTTACTGGTTACCGACTCTTTTCGGTTGATTGGAAGATTCTTAATCTTTAGGCTTCCATGCTTGCTTTTTCTTCTTCCAGCATTCAAGAGTTGTGTGCCCATGCATTTTGGAAGTAGGAAAGTATTTGTCCATGTAGGTTTCCTTATTAGGTTGTTTCATCTTAGATTTACATTCATATGCTTTATTTCCTTTCTTGTTACATCTATAACAAATTCCTTTGAATGAAGGTATGGATTTAGGAATACCTTTCATTTTTATCCTACAAACATTTGATGTGTGGCCTTGCTTTCCACAGTGATTGCATGTCAGCTTTCTTGGTCTTGGATTTGCATAGACATTCTTTGGATCAACTTGATTGGGTGATTCTCCATTCTCAGTATAACCTAGTCCCGTGTTGTTGTTGGCTCTTCTTTGTCCATCAAGAAAATCGTCCATCCTTTTATTGCTTTCTTCAAGTCTCTTGAATATTTTATTATGCTGCTATTGAATTTTGAGCTCTTGTTTTAGCTTTTCATTTTCTTCCCTTAGCTCATCGATAGCTTCTATTATTTCAATCAATTCTGTATTCATTATGTTTGTCTCTTGACTCATAAGAATAATCTATTTTGTAATCTCATGATGATGTTCTGTAAGTCATTGTATTTCTGACTCTTTCTCTTGTAGCTTTTTAGTAATCTTCCTTCTATCATCAATAGCTAGTGTTATTTATTTCTCAGCTTGTCTAGCATTGTTTATGACATCAATCATTCTTACCATATGTTTCTCTTTACCAATTTGCAGAGATTTCACTTTTCCAACCAGATGTTGATTGATTTCATTTAAGCTTGTGATGCTTTCCTCTGATGTATCTGATGCTTTACTAGTTGTAGATCCTGAAGACTCAAATAGATCTGGTATTTCTTCTTCATGGTAGTCTGTTTCATTATAGAGAGATGCCATAATCTTTCTTTCATCTAACAGTTGTCTCATCTTGATTCTATCTTCTTTATACTGCTCATAGAAGATCTAAATTTCTAGCTTCTGATTCTCAATACTTTTGTCAAGTCTATACTTCTCCATTGTATGATATTTTCTCTTAAGTCTTTAAGCTTTCCAAATAATAGTTCTATCTCTGATACCAATTGTTGTAAATAATGGGAAGTGTGTACTGAGAGGGGAGGGGTGAATCAGTACCTCTAAAACTTTTCTCTTTTAACCTTTATTCATTGTGTAATCAATTGTATAACCAACCATATATTCTATATTATCTTTGTGTAAGATATATCATTTCATCAACTTAATCAAACATGTAAACATTCATAGAAACATTCATGAAATTAATTGACTCATAACACAAGATATGGTAATGCAGAAAACCCCTCTTAGAAGGTAAAAAATGCGGTGGGGATGGCACCCACAAAAACTTCACTATCTTCAAATTGGAAGGGGCCGGTTAAGGATTACAATTTTATCACTTTTGATGATCTACCCTGTTAGGATTATTATGTAGATAATTTTTAAGGTATACTCTATTAAGAGCTTAAGAAACACTGTTTAGTGTGCACTTGTTTAAGAGATTTACAATAGGATTTTTAAATCCACCTTTCTTTAAAGGATTTCTTCTATTTGCTACACTTGTTAGAATGCAGACAAAAATACTCATAGACTTGAGTGTATGCAATCTAACAATTGTTGATTACAGATCCATTACAAATCACATGTATAAATGTATCACCTAATGTGATTGATTGATACCTTTGTTTCTCGGTAGCCTTTATTCTTGGTTCTTGATAACCAAATTCATCTTTTATTGTTCTAATTTTTCAAACTCTTAGTATGATCCATAGATGTACTCGTTGGCTACATTCATCCTCTCATCCTTTATAATGAATGATTGCAACATCTATTTATAACATAGATTAACCTAATGTAGTTTCACGTATTACAAAGATAACTCTATGCTCAAAGGTTTACAACTTGACCTTGATCTCCTAGTCTGCATGTTTTTAATCAGTTAGACTGATTTAAACATTTATAGTAATGTTTCTTGTTCCTCAATTAATGGTTTTAAAACAAATCAAGACTCTATAAATAGAATATAGCTATTTTATCTAACATGGAAGTTAGATCCACTTTTCTTGGGATATAACTGAATTTCAGTGTCTAATGCTCAGTTTGTTCTGAAATCAATTTGATTTTATTTCAGTGTTCCTTGATTGAACTATCTGTTGGGTTCCTCTAATTTTTTTCTCTCAGTTTGCACTATAATCTTCTCGTTAGGTTCCACTTTTGGTTTACTCCTGTCAGGTTCCAATTTATCATCTTCAGGTTGCACTTTCGGTTTACACTGCAAAACTGTGTCGTCGGGTTTCACCTTACATAGCAGTTTTGGTTTGAACTGAAAACCTGACTTTCGGTGTAGTGTAACCGATGGTTTGAACAACTTTTTTTCTAATTGCATACTAATGGAAAAACTTTATGTCATCAATCTGTGATATAGTTTGTTTTCCTCATTTTTTCTTCTACGTCATTTTACATTTATGAAACAAAAAGTCCCTTTGCATGGTTCCATATTATTGTAGCTCAATCACTTTAAGCTTATCTCTAGGCAATGTCTATACCTAGGCTTAATTTGGAATAGGCTAAGGAATAGACTATAGTGTGATTTCTTATGTAGAGTTGGAGCATGAAAACAAATTCTTTATCACAAGTTTTTTTCGTTGATGAAGTCAGCACTAATCACCATTGAGATAGCTTCTATAATGTTATCCGTGTTGATACCAAAGACCTATCAAAACTAAATTTTGGAGATGTATCTATAGAATACCATCTCCCATTTCTTTGAATGCAGCTACAATCCATCCATTATTTGTGAGGGGAAGCAATGGATGGGCATGAAGATTCATAACCTAGAAAGAAGCCAAGATTTCCCACAACATAGAGACGATGCTTACCATATAGGAATACAAAGCTACCAACCAAAACCTTTAAAAAATAACATCAATTTCCTATGATGTTTTATGAGAATTAAAATATGTAGTTTTTAAGTTAGTCTCATTTCCCATCATTCATGAATAGTTTGTTCATAAGAAACATTTTCTCATGAGCATGAATGGTTCACTTAGCAATCATTGCATCTAGGTGATACTTATAGGGGTGAAGCATTACGGCTTCTTGGGAAATTTCCTATTTTAGTAAGCCTTGGTTCTTCATCCTTGGGATTGGTGACCTTATGAGAAGTCTTAATGCTTCACCCTTGTGAGCATCACCTAGATACAATGAGAGCTGAGTGGACTATTCATGCTCATGAGAGGTGGGTTCTTGTGAACCCCTACTTGAAAAATATGGGTCAATGAGTTTAACTCTAAGTATATAGTTGAATCCAGATATGCAAGATAGAATTTGACACATCTCACCAACTCACAAAAATATGCATCATAAGTAGGAAATCAATTAAATAAATAGTGCAAAGTCATCCCCCAACTTGAAATGACCCTTATCATAGTATTTAGTCTAGGTTGGCCATTGAGGATGAACCATGGCTCATATGAGACCTTGGGCTTGTAGAGTAACTAGGGGCCAATGTATCATGAGTATTTGAAGGCCTATTTTCATTTGTGTTCATTGATTTGACTGCTAGTAGAGGATCTAGATGTGTAGCCATAATCAAGACTTTAATGACCTTCTTCATTGTCACCATTTTATTATGATGATCCTCAACAACTAATTTAACTGGAAGTTGAATAATCCCAAACTCCAACCCTATTTTAAATTGTTAGAGTAATCCTTAGCTTGCTTATTAATTAAATCATGTTGATTTAATTAGTTAAGTTATTACTCTTCAGTGCTTAAGCTTTCTCTTAGGTGAATTAATAATTTATTATTTTATTAATTATTAATGTGCAACCTAGCTTTTTTATTTTTTAGGGTTTTGTTCACCTTTATAGGTTGAACCTTATAATTATTTTTTCATAACTTGGAATATATTTTTTCTCTCACATTTTGAGTACTTTCTGAGTTCTACTTTTTCCTCCTTTCAAATTCTCTCATGTAACAGGTTATTTTCATGCAGGTGTTCTTCGGGTTTAGTGGATTTGTGTTTCTCAAATCCTACATGGTATCAGAGACATACTACTACTGCCTAGTCTGGTGTTTTTGAAGCAATGATTCAAGGGAGAAAATCTCAACCTTTCTTGGGGTTTTTTATTCAATCTGAAAGTGACAAAATTTTTGGTACATTTTGGGTGCAAATGGACCTCACCATCACACTCAGAAGGCCTGGGAAACTACATTTTCATATAAAGTTTGTCCATTTTGGCTACAGTGGTGTCTAGCAAAAAAAAAATTCTCTCCAAGGTCGTACGACACAAATTTTGAGAAAAAAATAAAAAAGAAAAAAAAATGCTTTAAAAGCCACGTAGGCACTATGCACCGGCTACATTACCACCACATGGCCACAGCCTGGCCCACACCTGGCCTCCACCAGTGCACCACTATCAGCTCACCTGAGAGCCACCGCAGCCTGACCACCACCCAAGCTCTGCCCCTACACAACCCGCCACCCAACAGCGCCACTTGGGAGCCACCTCCGTCGACTAGACCCAGTGATGTCACCCTATCAGCCGGTGATGTCACTTTCTAGCAAGGTTCAAAATTTTCTGGCAGTTTTCAAACTTTTCTAGCAACCATTTTCTTTTCTGGTGATGATGTCATCCTAATGTTAGCGATGGCCTTGTGATGGAAAAATGACCATCAAATTTTTTTCAGTCATAGGAGACAGCCATTTGGATGTCAAATTGTTTCCCATGACTATATTTTTCCAGTGAGCTTCCCATTCTGACCTCCTGTCAGTCTTTTGGCCGTAACTTGAGCATACAATATCATTTTTCAGAAAACAAGATATCATCGGAAAGATATTTCTGAGCCGGAGACCACCATTTAGGTTTCATATGAAAATTTGGGAGTTGGGTAAATTTTTTCAGCGTCAAAGTAGCAAATTTTTTTCTCTCCTCACTACATCAAGTCACTAGGTTTTCTTCTTGTTTTTTATAAAGTAAAACAAGTTTTAAAGGGTGCCTAAAACCCAAATTAGAGCAAAAGATCAAAAATAATGCCCAAACTGAAAGGACAAAGCCAAAAAAACAAAATAGGCCACCACATGACCATAGAACCAGGTTTTGAAGGGGCCCCTGAACCCTGTACACTCATATTTTGAGGGGGAGGATCTAAAGCACCACTTAGACGATCAACTACTCAAATAAAAAATAAACTTGAAACCCAGCAGCACAGACACACCAGCCAAACACTAGCCAGGAGAAGACAACCACGTTGTCCAGAATAGGAGGGCTATAGCTTAATCCAAAACTGGGGAAGAAGTTGGCTCCCCACACCAAGACCAATAGCCACTAAAATGATAGCTAGAATGGATAATATACTTTTAAAGATATCTAGCAAAAAGAGCATTGGTTTTGACTTGGTCCCAAAAACCAAAAGAATCCCTCTAGAGGCGAACCCCAAAGAGGTAACAATGTAAGAAAAAGAAGAAAGATAATCCTTAAAAATGTCTGATCTTCCCACAAAAGAAACTATCCTTCTGCTAGTCCAGAAATCGACAAGAGAAACCCAATCCACCTCAATAGGAGTGCCACCCACCTCAATAGGGTAAATGAAGATCTCAATAATGGAAAGGAAAAGCTAGCTTCCACAAAACTCCTGGATCAAGTAGTCATGATAAAGGAGAAGCCCCAACCAGAAACCATCAATCTTTCCCACACAGCTAGTCTTCGCCTCAACAGAAGAAGCCATCACCTCAATAGGTAAGGAAGACAAGAGGGACAAAATAAAGTCAGTCTAGACCTTAAAAAGATTCACCTAAAAAATCTCCACCTCCATAGGATTACACAGGGGAAAGGGAGAAGAGAAAATAATGAAAGCCCCATAAACACGTGCTTTAAATAGCTTGGGGAAGCTCCCCACTAGCATACTCTGCTCCACAACGTAAAGAAAAGTAACATTCGAGTAGTAACATAAAACAAGGCTAAGAGGCCTCATCAACGAAGCCCCAAACCGAAGAGGAATTTACCAAGAGCCCACTCCTCCAAACCACCCAACAAAGCCCATTTGCCAAGAAAAATGGGGCAAAGGATGAATCCTGGCCAGAAGACCACAGAGCCACCCAAAGGCAAGAAAATAGAGTTGGGAGAAAAAAAAATCCCCAAAAACACCATGGAGGGCACAACCCTACCAGCCACTGTGACAAGGAAATCTTCCTCCAAAATCTAATTTTCAGCAAACAGAGATCGTGAGCAGTCCTTGCTGATGAGGCAGAAGCCCAAGTGCCCTGCACTGAAAGTTTTCCGCACAACCCACCAGGGATCCACATCACCATCGGCATCACCATCATCCTCTACCCCCACTATGATGCCTCCATCACTCCCTTCTCCACTTGAAACCCTAGCCGCTCCTCTATTCCCGCTCGGATCCATTAAATACATTTTTCCAAGTTTTCTTCTTGTTTTTTGTGCTCTCTAAAGTTATTTTTTGGTGTACGGGGGATAGTATACTACATTGTGGGGGGTGCACTTTCCTTTCTATCATTTACTTCAGAAAGGTCTTTCTTCTTCTATCTTCTTTCTCTCAATGTCAGACCCTTTAGTTGACCAGCTAACACGGCATAACTACCATACCTGGAAAGCACACATGACCAGATTGGTCATGTCACGGGACTTGTCATCTTGTCTGTATCAGAACCAACCTTTTTTGCAGCATCCTTTTGAAATTATTCACCAAAGGCACAAGATGGATGAATCCATGGGCTTAATTGCACTAAATATATCTAACAGTCTCTTGTTTCATTCAGAGAATTTACACACTCCTCGGTCCATCTGGGGAAAGTTTGCAGATCTATTTGGCACAGTGAATGACTTTCGGGCACTCCAGCTTGATGTAGATTTGACATCATTGTCTCCTAGTATTTTTTCCACCATTAAGGACTTCTTGATGAATTTTAATGCTCTCCATTCACTTTTACATGGATGCGGGAAGACCAAATCAGATAATTAGTGTATCTTCTTAATACTCTCAAAGCTTCGAGGATAGTTCCAAATCTTCTCCTCCACTTTCTATTCCACTATGGATGCTTTGGGTCCTAGGCACATTATGCCTTCATTTGCAACCTTTTTTGATTATTTGAATCGAGAGAAGTCAAAGATTTAATAGTTGAATGATACTTCTAGCTCTATGATTCATGCTTTGGTTGCTCATCCATCTTCACAGAAACTGGAGCAAAAATAGGTATCACCAACCATAGAGTTTTGGAAGGATTCTCCTTCTCAGCATTCCTCTGGCCCACCTCCTCCAAATAAGGAGAAATCTAATTCTGAGAAACCTACATGTGCTTATTGTAATAAGCCCAATCATGATGAGTCTCAGTGATTTTAGAAGAAGGTAGATGGCTATGCCCTAGATTTCTGATTTGATAGCTCTTCTTCACAAGAGCAAGATTGATATTCCTTCTTCCTCTTCTCATTGGTCTTCTTCATCATCTTCTTAGGAAGATGGGTCATACAATGGAAAGGGTCATGCATTATGTGCATCTTCTATTTCTCCCTCTTCTAGATGGCTACTGGATTCAGGTGCTTCACACCACATGGCTTCTTCTTGGGGTTTATTCTCATCTTTTGAGGCCTCACCAACCCCACACATTCTGATGGGGAATAAAATTGTTATGAATGTCTATGGGAAGGGTTCTATTGAAATTTATGATGGTACATTCCATGATGTACTATGTGTTCCATCCTTGTCCTCTAACCTTCTCTCTATTTATCAGATTACTCACAGTGGAACAGGGAAGACAATTGAGTTCACTCCAAATTTAGTGCACATTAGAGATAGTGTGATAGGAAATATTTTTTCCATAGGGATAGTTGATCATGCTACCCACTTGTACTCATTCTCTCATTTTAGTCCACCATCTCCATTGTTAGAGAATCTATCTCCTACTTCACGAGTGCCTGTTGAGAAGAAGTTGGGTCACCTAAACTTGTGTTGTTCCTAAGATCAGTGGTGTGGCTTCTACACCTCCTCCTCCTATTGAGTGTACATCTTTTCAACATGATTCCTCTTCAGCAGTACCTGTTATGATTTCTCCCTGCATCGAGCCACCTACTCCTGTTGTTGAGGGAATATCCAAGGAGATTCATCTCCTCCCAGAATAGATTCAGCCCATCTATTGGCCCACCTTCATTGGAGATTCTACTATAGGAGTCTCATGCATTCTCCTTTGAGCATCAGTTAGGCCTTCCATTTTCACCTCTCATTCAGGGGTTTCCTTGTTGTTCCATGCCTTTATTTCTTCCACGTTGTAGTTCCATTGGTTCGATCATTTCCACAGGGGTTCTATCTTTCTGGGGGGCTTTGGTGTCTCATCCATCTCTCATGGTGGGGTTGGTTGTACTTATGGTTTTGACAGAGTCTCTAGAGCCATTTCTCTTCTATTTTTTCCATCTCTTTTTGGAGAAGGGTTTTTCCCACTGAGTTTTCTCCTTTGTCTCCAGTTTACAAAGATTTCCTTGTATTGGGTACCTGATGAGGCCTTGTTGTTGGGACCCATTTCCTGCAATCATAGTTGTGCTAGGTTAGCTTTCCCCCTAAGCTTAGCTTAAGGGGGGTTTTAGAGTAATCCTTAGTTTTCTTATTAATTAAATCATGTTTATTTAATTAGTTAATTTATTACTCTTTAGTGCTTAAGCTTTCTCTTAGGTGCATTAATAATTAATTCTTCTATTAATTATTAATGTGTACCCTAGATTTTTTAGTTTTTAGGGTTTTGTTCACCTTTATAGGTTGAACCTTGTAATTCTTTTTTCATAACTTGGAATATATTTTTCTCTCACATTTTGAGTACTTTTTGAGTTCTACTTTTTCCTCCCTTCAGCTTCTCTCCTATAACAGGTTATTTTCATGCAGGTGTTCTTTCGGTTCTATGAATTTGTCTTTCTCAAATCCTACATAAATTTCCTAGAGTCATGGGCCAAAAACAATTACCCTTGATCTAGTTTGGTAGCCAATGTAGAAAAAAATTCTTCCAATTCCTTGTAAATCTCCATGGTCACACACCTTTTTTGGGTGGCATCTAGCTCAATTACTTTTAGATTATTCTCAACACCATGCCTATATCTAGGCTTAATGTGGAATAGGCTAAGGAGTAGACTATAATGTGATTTCTTATATAGAGTTGGAGCATGAAAAAAAATTCTATATTCTAAGTCATTTCCATTAATGAAGTCAGCACTAATCACCATTGAGATAGCCTTTAAAATGTTATCCTTGTTGAGACCAAAGGCCTATCAAAACTAAATTTTGGAGATGTATCTACAGAATGTCATCTTCCATTTCTCTTAATGCAAATACACTCCCTCCATTGTTTGTGAGGAGAATAAATGGATGGGCATGAAGATTCATAACCTATAAAGGAGCCAATATTCCTCACAACATAGAGATGATGCTCACCATATAGGAATAAAAATCTACCAACCAAAAACTTTAAGAAATAACATCAATTGCTTGTGATGTTTTATGAGAATTAAAATACATAGTTTTTAAGTTAGTCAAATTTCCAATAATTCATGAATAGTGGGTTCACAAGAAACATTTTATCATGAGCATGAATGGTACAGTTAGAAATAATTTGATCTAGGTGATACTTACATGGGTGAAGCATTAGGGCTTCTTGGTAACTTGCCCATTTTATTAAGCCTTGGTGCTTCACCCTTTGGATTGGCAACCTTATGAGAAGTCTGTATGCTTTACCCTTGTGAGCATCACCTAGATGTAGTGATCACTAAGTGGACTATACATTCTCGTGAGAGGTGGGTTCTTGTGAACCCCTAATTGTGAAATATAGGTCAATGAGTTTGACTCAAAAACTATGTAGTTGAATCCTAATAAAACATTAAAGAAAACATTGCCTACTTGACAAAATCAATTTCTACCAAACCATCATGTATTAGTTTAAGGCACAAGAAAAGAGTCTTATAGTTTCCCTGCATACAAATCATGGGGTATTAATTGCAACCCAATGTAGTGAAAATGATAAATAGGCTAGCCTTATATAGGACATAGAATAAATGTGAACCCATTGAGACATGCGCATGAATAGATGAGTTTTCAATGATTCACATGAGGGACAAGATAATAGTATTCTCTCATCCTCCCAAAGTGTGATCAATTTTTCACCATGCCACATTTCAAGGGACTTTGAAGAAATGGGCCTCTTTAAGCTTGTCAATAGCAAGGCCAAAGAGTTGTACCATATTTTCCTCTTGATAGAAATGTTGGCATTCAAAGTTGACAAATGAATCAAGCAATCCCCAAGCCTCTTATAATATGTTGTCCAATTAATATTTGAGAGATAAGATCCTTTTAATTGGATTATTCTATATCATTAAATCCCCTTCAATTATAATATGCAACAAGTTTATTTGACAGGCCACTAGGAAGCTTGACATTCAATTTCTTGGATTTGGTATTTGTTCCCACCTTATGAAACAAGATAAATGTCATCTGTTATGTTACCCTTTTGGTATCTATTAGGATTTGGATCAATATTCTTATAGTAATGGATGCCTTTTTGTATGAGATCAAGGTATATGTATCATGTGATTGCTACATATGGTCCCTTTATCTACCCCTAGTGATACTTTGCATGTTTTCAATAGAACGACTAAAACATTCTCAATGTTGTATATAAATAAATTGTTGATATAGTAGGGTTTGAAAGATAAACTCTTTGATCCCTCTAGACAGATTGACTATAGAATTGCCTTTTTATTCAAGTCACCAAATTCAAACATGCCTATATTTGGGGATCACAATTTGTTTAGAAATTTTGGTCATTCTTGATGTTGCCTAGTTTGAAGGCTAGGCTGATGCAAATGCCTTGGATACCTATATTCAACAAATTGATTCACCCTTCTATATCAAGCAGGCAATGAGGAGGTGATCAAATTTTTAATTTAAAACTTTTCTAAATTTCCATGTCTTGGATGGAAATTTACCATTACTTGATATTGGAAAGGACTAGTTAGGGCTTCAAAATGATCTCTGGAAGCTCTTTGTAGTGAATTTTGATACATGAAGCATTGTAGAAACCGGATTATCTAATGGTAGTAGTTGTGTCAGAAGTATGATTCAACTATGTGGGATTTACAAGAAGCTTGTTTAGACCAATATGTTATTTTTAACACTGAGAATATTGTTGGATGTTGTTGGAATAGGTTACTACTAGTGTTGTTAGCATTCATGTTTTTTCACTGATTTCAACATATGTTTCTTTGCAGGAAGAACACACTGGTCATTACTATTGTATGATGACTAGTGTACGGATATTGTACACATGAATCAGAATGAGAAAAGAAGATGATATGTAGAAGGATGTATGGTGATTTTTTTAATTATAAGTTTTCTTGGATTAATATTATATATTGTATGAGTTACAGATTTTTTAGTGAAGACTGGATACTGGACTGTGACAGTGATGTTTGAAAAAGTGAGTCTATGTGTTTTGAGTATATCTTACGAGTGATGATGATTCAAGTTATGCAAGCTTAAGGGATGACAGAAGATATGTTAAGGAATGTTTGTTACATGGGTCACAAGTTGTATAATTGTTGGTGATGTCAGCTGTGGTGTGTATTCTAAAGGAGACCTATTTGGGGCCAACTTCAGAGATGTAGTGTGTATTGTGGATGGCGAGCATAGATTATGGATCTTGGATTATATTTGATGAATTTTAATTGATTTTTACTTGTTATAGGACCGTGTGTATCTTAGCAAGGGGTTAAATAATTATTTTTATATTGGGAAAGCTTAATTGGCCGACCTACTCAATCATTATAATAGGGTATATATGAGAGATATTTTCTTTTCAAAAGAGGCATGCATGGAAGAGGAAAATTAAGAGATAAAGAAGTGTGGAAGCTATGAGCTTGATTGTCTACTAGATGTGATTATGGTACTTCATTGGAACTAACCAAGCAAAGACAGTTGCTATCAAATAGTTCACTAGATTGTATATTTTCTATATACACTTGTGTTTCAGACTATAAGTCCTTGAGGGTGGCTTTAACCTTCTTTAGGCAGTGTGCCTGTGTAGTAAGCCCGCTATTGCTCTTGACTCCTAACATGGTTTGTCCTTTAACAAGGAATAGGTATTTTAATGCATTAATAAGCTCCTAACATGGCTAAATATTTTAATAGGGATAATATACTCTCAATACATTATTTGTGGGTGTTGATTCCCACTGGGGTTTTACCTTTAACAGGTTTTCCTCAACAACAAAGGATTATGTTATTGTGTTGGAATTTACTGTGTTACCATTTAGATTAAAGTTTTGATTTATAAAGTTTAATGTTTAATAATCTATCTCACAACTGATTCACCCCCCCTCCCTCCCCCTCTTAGTTTTGTTGGTGGACTATTATTCCTAAAAGTTGGTATTAGACCTACTAGTCCTTGGAGAGAAGTCTTAACATCTTGAGGTGATCCTGGAGATGGCTTACTATAGGAAGGATAGTCTGAAATTTGATCTTGAAAACTTTGACAGTTGGAAGAACAAGATGAGAAGACATTTGCTATGTTTGGGAATAGACTACTAGATGATTACTAAGAAGAAGGAACAAATGAAATATGAGGATGACTGGGATAAAGATACTAAAGATGAAAATGAGCTATTATCATGTAACATGGTCGCAAGAGAAGCATTGACTAGTGCACTTTTTGAAGGTGAATTTAGAGGTGAAATATTTATTTTCTGCACATGAAATTTGGACAAGATTGGAAGCACTGTATGAAGGAGATAAGTTTACAAAGCAGGAGAAGATACAGAACTAGAAGACAAAGATGGAAAAATTAAAAATCAAAGATGATGAGAACATTAGGGCATATTCATAGAGAGTTACTGAAGTTGTTACTGGCATCAGGAACTCTGGAGGTACTTACAATGAGGAATAAGTGATCGCAAAGATTCTTAGATCCCTAACACCTGTATATAGAACTAAAGTAAAAGCTATAAAAGAGATTATACCTTTGACAGTGAACTTAAACAAAGAGATGTTGATTGGGAAACTAACTACCTTTGAGGCCATAGAACTGGGAGATTCTCTACCTAAAGTTGAGTCAGCATTCAAGGTGACTATGCATAGAAACAAAAAGACCTTATCAGGAATTGTGAGCACTAGCAGTAGTGACTTAAGAGAAGAACTTGGAGAATATGTTGATGAATGGGAACAGATACAGGAAGAAGAAATAAAGCTAGATGAAATTGTGGCCCTGATCGCTAGAAGAGAAAAGAGAGGTAAGGGTAAATTTGAAGGAAATTTACCTTGGAAATGTTTTTCATGCAATAAGATAGGTCATTTTGCATCTCGATGTCCTACAAGGGTCCCAAAACATAAACCTATGTTTTATAAACTAAAGTATTTAAAGGTTAAGAGTGCTATTATGCTAGTGAAGGTGTTTCTGATGATGAAGCTATTGACTATGATGAGATTGGATTTATTGCTATTAAGGACGATGAACTTATACATGAAGAAAGAGCCTTAGTATCTCATTTTAAAAAGAAATATAAATGGGTTATAGATAGTGGTTGTTCACATCATATGACTGGAGATAAAAATAAGTTTGTTAATTTGAAAAATTATAATGGTGGTATTGTAATATTTGGTGACAATACTCCTAAGCTTATCATTGGAGTTGGGTCTATTTCTCTGGATGGAAAAACTAATAATGATAATGTATTGCTGGTTAATGAACTTAAGCATAATTTTTTGAGTGTTGGAAAGCTAGTGGACAAGGGTTATCAATTAAAATTCATTGATGGAAAATGTTCTATCATAAGTAAGTTAGGAGACATGATTGCATCTAGTACTAAATCTGTGTGGTCCTATAAGAACAAGATCTTACTACAGTGAATGGTACTTTATACTTTTTGTTGATGACTTTTCTAGGATGATGTGGGTTACATATCTGAGAGATAAATCTGAGGCATTTGAAAAATTCAAGATATTCAAAGAAAAAGTTGAGAATGAATCAGGCTTGAAGATAAAATGTTTGAGATTAGATAGAGGTGGTGAGTTTACTTCAGATTTGTTTAATACCTACTGTGAAGATCATGGAATATAAAGACAAACATCTGCTCCTAGGATACCACAATAGAATGGGATAGCATAGTGGAGAAACATAACAATATTAGATGTTGCTAGAACTATGTTGCTGGAAGGAAATGTATCACATGTTCATTGGAGAGAAGTTGTTGGTACTGCTATGTACACCTTGAAAAAAATTTAGATTAGAGAAGGTACAAGTAACACTCCTTATGAATTATGATTTAATCGCACTCCTACAATAAAATATTTTAGAATATTTAGAAGTAAATGCTATATCAAAAGAGATGATGAGATAGGGAAGTTTGATGCTAGAAGTGATGAAGGTATCTTCCTTGGTTATTCCACTAAGAGAAAAGCATTAAATGTTTCAATCTAAGATTTATGAAGATGATTGAAAGTACTAATGTGAGGATAGATGAAAGGTTTCACATTCAAGAGAGAATGTATGACTTTGATCAGACTATAGAGAGTAAGGAGGTCACTGTTGATCCTAAAGAACCTTTGGAGATTGATAATGAGATTGAAGTATGTCAAGATGAATCAAATGAGCTTACTGAAACTCCTAAGCCTCTGAGGTATGTCAAGAAGAACCATCCTAAAGATAAAATCATTGATTATGAAAATAGAGGAATGATGACAAGATCAAAATTAAGAGATGAAATTTGCTTGATTTCTCAAGTTGAACCGAAATCTAATGATGAGGCATGTAGAGATGAATCTTGGACTAAAGCTATGCAGGAAGAATTAGAAAAGATAAAGAAAAAAAACACTTGGGAATTGGTTCCAAGGCCTAATAAAAAAATTTTTATAGGAACTAAGTGGGTTTTCAAAAACAAAATGGATGAGGAAGGAATTGTGAGAAATAAGGCTAGACTGGTTTGTAAAGGCTACTCACAACAAGAAGGCATAGACTTTGTAGAAACATTTTCTCCTATTTCTAGGGTTGAAGCAGTGAGATTATTTATTGATTATGATGCACATAAATACTTTAAGGTATATTAGATGGATGTCAAATCTGCATTTTTGAATAGAGATCTAGAAGAAGAGTTATACATAGAGCAACCTAATGGATTTCCTTTGACAGAAGATGAAGACATGGTTTGCAAGTTGAAGAATTCTCTGTATAGACTTAAACAAGAATTGAGAGAATGGTATGAAAGACTAGAAAGGTATCTAATTTGTCTTGGTTTTAGAAAAGGTAATGCAGTTAGTAATTTATACTTAAGAACTAGCGAAGATGGAATTCTAATCATAGAAGTTTTTTTGATGATATCATTTTTGGAGGTAATGATGAAATGAGTAAAAATTTCTCTAAGGAGATGGAGAATGAATTTGAAAAGTCAATGATTAGTGAGATGATATTTTTCCTTGGATTGCAAATTAATCAGATTAAGAGTGGTATTTTTATATCTTAAACCAAGTATCTTAAGGAAATGTTAAACAAATTTGGAATGGAAGATTGTAAACCTATTGGGACACCCATGGTGACTGGTTATAAACTTACTAATAATGATGAAACTCAAAAAAAATTTCAAACAAAGTACATATCAATGATTGGAGGTCTACAATATCTAACTCTCACCAGACTAGATATTTCTAATGTAGTTGGAATTGTGGCAATATATCAAGCAGATCCTAACGAGACACACCTTACTGTTGTGAAAAGAATTTTTAGATACTTGAAAGGAACAATAGAGTATGGATTATGGTATGAAAAATCTGATGACTTTATTTTATATGCTTATACTGATGTTGATTAGGTAGGTAGTGTGGATAATAGAAAGATTACAAGTGGAGGAGCATTTTTCTTTGGAAAAGGGTTGGTTTCATCATTAAGTAAGAATCAGGATTGTATAGCCCAATCTACTATTGAATTTGAGTATGTTTTTGGTGCTATAAATTGTACACATATTGTTTGGATGAAACAAATGCTGAAGGACATTGGAATAACTTTTGAAGAGCCAGTGGTTATCCATTGTGACAACACTAGCACAGTGAATATGTCAAAGAATTCTATAATGCATTCAAAGACTAAAAATATTTCTAGTAAGTATCATTTATGTAGAAACAAGGTAGTAGAAAAGGAGATCAGATTGGACTATGTTAGAACAAAGGAACAAATAGCATATATATTTACAAAACCTTTGCCAAAAGATGCTTTTGAGTATCTCAGAAGCATGCTTGGGGTGAGATTCCCTCCCTATGGTTATTAATTGATGTAGGAATGCATTATTCCAGTGGATTTTAGAGCTATATCATTTTCTGGACTTTATGTATGGATCTACTCCTCAAGAGGAGTGATTGCAGGAACTCTATAGAACATATTTGGTTGATTTTGCACCTGGTTGTTGTAGACATGAAGATTTGAAAAAGTTACACCTTGCAAAAGAATGAAGAAGATTTATGGCACCCTTTGCCATTGTTTTCAAAGGGGGAGATATTCTATGAGAAAATCCCTATTGTTTAGGGAGAGTTGTGTTGAGGATATTGAGAAGATTGTACTTTTGGGTTGATGGATTTTCCCATATATTGTCATCAATTCCAAAGGGGTATATTTTTGGATGTTTTTGGTATTGGTTACTACTAATGTTGTTTTCATTCACATTTTTTCAATGATGTCAACATATGTTTATTTGGAGGAATAACCGACTGGTTATTACTGTTGTATGATGAATGACAGAAGTTTATGGATACTATACGGTTGAATCAGAATAGGAAAATATGATGATATGTAGAAGGATATATGGTGATATTATTTCTAAGTTATCTTGGCTTAATATTGTATGTTGGATGAGTTATAGATGTTTTAGTGAAGACTGGATACTGGATTGTGACAGTGATGTTTGGAGTGAGTCTCTGTGTTTGAGTATATATTATGAGCGATGATGGTTTAGGTTATGCGAGCTTAAGGGATGATAGAAGACATGTTAAGGAATGTTTTTTTATGGGTCACAAGTCATATATTTTTGGTGATGTCAATTGTGGTGTGTATTCTTAAGGAGACCTATTTGGGTCTGACTTCAGAGATGTAGCGTGTATTGTAGATTTTGAGTGTGGATTATGGATCTTGGATTATATTTGATGAATTGTAATTGATGTTTACTTGTTATAGGTACCGTGTGTATCTTAGCAAGGGGTTAAATAATTATTTGTATATTGGGAAAGCTTAATTTTATGACCTAATCAATTATTGTAATAGGGTATATGTGAGAGATTTTACTTTGAAAAGGGGCATGCATGGACGAGGAAAATTAAGATAGAGAAGTGTGGAAGCTGTGAGCTTGATTATCTACAGGATGTAGAGAAGAGGATGTGATTATCGTACTTCATTGGAACTGACCAAGGAAAGCCAGTTGCTATCAGAAAGTTCATTGGATTGTATGTTTTCTATATACACTTGTGTTTTGGACTGTAAGTCCTTGAGGGTGGCTTTAACCTTCTTTAGGTAGTGTGCCTAGGCAGTGAGCCCACTATTTCTCTTGACTCCTAACAGGGTTTGTCCTTTAATAGGGACTATGTGTAATGTATTAATAAGCTCCTAACAGGGCTAAATCTTTTAGCATGGATACTATATTTTCAGTACGTTATTTTTGGGTGATAATTCCCACTAGGGTTTTACCTTTAATAGGGTTTCCTTGACAATAAAGGATTGTGTTATTGTGTTAGCATTTACTGTGTTATCATTTGGATTAAAGTTTTGATTTATAAAGTTTAATGTTTAATAATCTATCTCACAACTAATTCACCCCCCCCACCCCTCTCAGTTCTATTGGTGGACTTTTATTCCTAACAAATACAAGAAGTGGCCGCATGTCATTATCTTGATATAGTTTAATTTTATTACAAACACTATTTGATATACTTCCAAGTATGCTGCCAAAATTGAGTATATATTTTTGGAAAAGTCTACATGAAAGAAGGAAAAATTAGCTTTAAAATAAAATACAAATATATTACATCAACTAAATCTAAAAGAGGCTTGATTACAATCTCTATTGTCAAGAGAAAAATTCATCCAATTTGACATTGTGAAAGCAACAGCATTAGAAGAAGAGTTGGTGCAAATTGTGAATGCGACACAACATGTACACAAAATTATTTTGACATTTTAGTGGAGCATTTTTTATATCCTAAACTTTGATCATTCATTATTTCCTATTTTTTATGCTCTACTCATTAACTTCATCACTATTTTATCATTCTTTGAATCATATTTAGACATAAAAAAAATAGATTTTTACTGGTGTAACATAACCAAAATTACCATTGTAATGCAACTTATTTCTTCTTATATTTCTTAGGTGAAAGATTTGCAATGCCTTATGTCATATGTTTATAGCATAGGTATCTAGACTTCATTTTAATCAAGGTCTTATACTGATATGAGATATCAAGTTATAATTTTTGGGATGTTAATGATATCTAGTTTAGAGCTCACATGACCCCCCAAATTATTTTGAGCCATGTCATATTGTGTAGCTTGTACTCTTGAAATCCTTCTATCCACCATATTTGTTTATTGAAGACCCGCTAGTTGTAGTCCAGGTGGCTTCAAATCATTCCAATCTACAAAACCAAAAGGAAAAAAAATGGTTTAAATACATAATGTTAATAAAACAAACTTCAAATCATCACTCTATAACCTAGTTTTTATAACCCAAAATCAATCCAAGTTCATGTTTAACATAAGTATTTATTCCTACTATGGTCTTGTTATCTTTTCCAAGGACCTTACGTATTCACTACAAAAATTTGATGGAACTTGGGCTTGCTCTGCACTAAGAATCTCAGTGGTTAATCACTCAGTTCCTCAAACACCCACTTATCAAACTTGTAGAAGCTTCTGAGGATCTATCTTCACTCAAAGCTCGGTACTAAGAGGGATCTATCTAGTTACCTACAGTTGTCCCACTCTTCTCTGAACAAAGACCATTTCAAAATATCACAGCAGAGATCAAGAACCCAATTTTTTATCCTAAAAATAAATTATTGTGAGCTCCTTTTTGTTGTTTCCCTCATTTGATGGAGAATAATATGAGGACATTAATTTTCCATTAGTATAAAAACAACACTTTCGGTAAGCATACACGGAAAGATAGGACATGAGAAAACCAAAGATTAAATACTAAGAGATCACTGAAGATGACTAAGTGCAAAGAGAACCGATGACACAACTTAGTGTGTAAACTGAAATCACAAAGTAGAAAGATAAAGGGGTGTGTGCACCAAGTTGTGGACCACAAAAGTGGACACATCTTTAAAAAAATTCAAATTTTATATAACCCGATCGAGTTATTGAAAATTTGAAATTGTTCTAGGCTTGGTAACCGAGCCATAACCCGATCGGGTTTTGAAAAGAAAAAAGTACTTCAAAACCCAATCAGGTTTTGAAGAAGTAAAAACTATGCATTTTATTCTCCATAACCTGAGTGGGTTATGAAGAAACTAAAATAGGCTTTTCTTCTCGAAGCCATAACTTCCACATATGGAGTCTGATTGACTCCGTTCAAAAAGTGTAGGAAATATCTTGAGATGATCTAACACATGATTAACCCAAAATAATCTTTAGTCATCAAAATTTTTTTGCCATCCATTTGAATCAATCAAGGTATAAAATAGGTACTTATTATTGCCCATACATGCAACCTATAGGAAAATGAGGATGCTCTATCTCTCTCTCTCTCTCAGAGAGAGAGAGAGAGAGAATACTCATTTTCCTATACGTTGCATGTATGGGCAATAATGAGTACCTATTTTATACCTTACTTGATTCAAATGGATGGAAAAAAATATTGATGAATAAAGATGATTTTAGGTTAATAATGTGTTAGACTATCTCAAGAAATTTCCTACACTTTTTGAATGGAGTCAATTGGACTTCGTATGTGGAAGTTATGGCTTATTGAATAAACACCTATTTTAGTTTCTTCATAACTCACTCGGGTTATGAAGAATAAAATGAATATTTTTTACTTCTTCATATTCTCTCTCTCTCTCTCTCTCTCTCTCTCTCTCTCCCAAAATATCTCTCTCTCATATTGGGAGTGGGAGATAATATGAGAGAGAGAGAGGTAAAACTTATGTATTTTATTCTCCATAACCTGATCGGGTTTTGAAGAAACTAAAATAGGCTTTGCTATGGAAGCCATAGCTTCCACATACGGAGTCTGATTGACTCCATTCAAAATGCGTAGGAAAGATATTGAGACAATCTAACTTTTTATTAACCTATGATCATCTTTAGGCATCAACATTTTTTCTACCATACATTTTAATCAAGTAAGGTATAAAATAGGTACTCATTATTGTCCATACATGCAATGTAAATCTCTCTCTCTCTATTTCTCTCTCTCTCTCTCTCTCTCATATTTGGAGAGAGAGAGAGAGAGAATACTGATTTTCCTATGTGTTGCATGTATGGGCAATAATGAGTGCCTATTTTATACCTTACTTGATTCAAATGGATGGCAGAAAAAATTTTGATGCCTAAAGATGATTATAGGTTAATAATGTGTTAGATCATTTCAATATATTTCCTACACTTTTTGAATGGAGTCAATCAGACTCCGTATGTGGAAGTTATGTCTTCCAGAGTAAAGCCTATTTTAGTTTCTTCAAAACCCACTCGGGTTATGGAGAATAAAATGCATAAGTTTTACTTCTTCAAAACCCGATCAGGTTTTGAAGTACTTTTTTCTTTTCATAACCTGATCAGGTTATTTGAAATTTAGAAACCTGATCGGGTTATGGCTTGGGAAGAGCTTTGGAAAATGACCCAAAGGCTTGGAGGCTCATTTTCCCTCCATTTATGTTCTTTTAGACATTTTTTCATCTTATAAGATGAATTCTTGAATTTATCTTCATCAAGTTTACAATTTTTCAATTAGGTATCTTTATAATTTTCACCATAATCTCATACGTCTTCTTAGCTTTCTAACCATATAAAGTTTTCTATTTTTGGACAACATTAGCATAGTAAACTTTAATTTTCTTTACCAGTGTCTTGATTGTCCTCACATACATATGTCTACCATTTTTTTAATAACTTTTGATATAATTAATAAAATTACAAATAAATTACATATTATTGTTCTACACTTGATTCTATACACTTTAAAAAAAAAAATCATTATGATTATTTTGATGCAAGTTATGTCCAACACACGAATAGGTACCAAATTTTCAGGATGTGATCAATTCAAAAAATCATAGAAAAAAAAATACTCATCGGAAAATTACAAAAAATACACAACTTCTAGATCTCACTCTTACCTATCATCCTACCAAATGGATTTAAAAAATACTAAATATAACTATATATTTTGTACCGCGCACGGAAATAGCTATGTTATGTTTTTCCAAAAAAATTAGGAACAAGTTTTCGTGCATGTGTAGTTTGACCCTCTTAATATTACCAGTTTTTAAAAACAATTAGTGTTTTAGAAACTAGATTTAGATTACTACAATTTTTATTTTTTACACATCTTCTTATTTTGAGTGCATGACCCTCAAACACCTATTCCAAGATTAGGTTTACCCGATTTCAGAAAAAATGTGTCCACTTATACCCCCCTTTTTGGTCCACAACTTGGTGCACACACCCAAAGTGGAACCCGATATGAAAGATATAGTATAGACCAAAAAGACAGTTAAAGTGCAACCGACAGAACAAAATTGAAGGACAATCAAGCATGACTGATAGACAGAACTTAAAGTCATTTGCAGCCCGCAAAAAGTGGATCTGACTTCCATGTTAGATAAAGCAAGTGTATTCTATTTATAGGATATTTATTTATTTTAAATCCATTTCTTTAGGAATAAGATACATGAATGTAAGTGCTTTAATCAGTCTAATTGATTTAAAACACATAGACTAGGAGATCTAGGTATAAGTTGTAAACCTAATCTTAGAGTTAACATTGTTTTTATCAAAACTCGATGAAGTCAATCCATCTATAAATAGATGATGCAATCATTCATTATTATGGATGAAAAATTGATGTGAAGAGAGAGGAGAATATGAATGAATTTAACGAGCACATCTATGGATCAGATTGAGAGTTTCAAGAACAGGGACATCAAAACATGAATTTGGTTAGCAAGAACCAAGAACAGAGCATACCGAGAATCAGAGGTATTATTCAATCACAATTAGGTGATAATATTTTTATGTAAACTAAATTAGATCTGTATCAGCAATAGGCAATTGCATTTACCAGGTTAATTTGTAATTTTCTATCATTCTAACAAGTGGAGAAAAGTGTAAAAATCCTTTCAAGGAAGGTGGATTTAACCATCCAACAAAAAATCTCTTAACCGAGTGCACACTTAATAGTGTTGCTAAAGCTCTTAACAGAGTAGAATTTAATAGGTCTCCACTGATACTCCTAACAGTGTAGATCGTCAGAAGTGATCAAATTGTAAGCCTTAACTGGCCCCTTCCAATCTGTAGACAGTGAATATTTTGTGAGTGCCATCCCAACCGCAGTTTTTACTTCCTCACAGGAGTTTTCTGTGATATCATATCTAGTGTTATGTGTCAATTTACTTTCATGAATGTTTCTATGAATGTTCACATGTATGTTAATGTTATGATTTGATATAACTCACATCAAGATAGTATAAATCAGATTGAATGGATATGCAATTGATTATAAAGGTTAATTGATAAAAGGGATACAAAAGTTTTAGAGGTAATGATTCACCCCTCCCCTCTCAGTACATACTTCCCATTAATCCCAACAATTGGTATCAGAGCTGAGTCTCTTCTTGGAAATATTAAAGGCTTAAGAGAAAATATCATACAATGAAGAAGTACAAACTTGATAAAAATATTGAGAATAAAAAGATTGAAATTCAGATGTTCTTTGAACAGTATAAAGAAGCTAGAATCAACATGAGACAACTGCTAAATGAAAGAAAGAATATGGCATCTCGCTATAATGAGACATATTATCATGAGGAAGAGATACTAGATTTCTTTGAGTCTTCAGGATCAACTACAAGCAAAGCATCAGATACATCAGAAGAAAGCATCACAAGCCTAACTAAAATCAATCTACACATGGCTGGAAAAGTTAAATCTCTACAAATCGGTCAAGAGACACATATGGTAAGGATGATTTATGTCATGAACAATGCTAGACAAGATGAACAAGAAAGAACACTAGCTATTGATGATAGAAGAAAGATCACTAAAAAACTACAAGAAAAGGAGTCTGAAATACAAAGACTTACAGAGCATCACCATGAGATTACAAATCAGATTATTCTTATGAGTCAATAGGAAAATAGATTAAATGTTGAACTCACTGAAAGAATAGAAGCTATTGGTGAACTGAGGGATGAGAATGAAAATTTGAAACATGATATAATAATTTAGCAACAACATAAAAAAATTATCAAATAAGATGAAGAAAGAAATAAAAGAATGGATGATTTTCTTGAAGGACAACGAAGAGTCAACAACAATACCGGTCTAGGTTTTACCGAGAATGGAGAATCATCAAATCAAACTGATCCAAAGAATGTTTACACAAATTCAAGACCAAGAAAGCTTACATAAAACCACTATGGAAATCAAGGCCATACATCAAATGTATGAAGAGGCAAAATGAAAGGTATTCCTAAATCTACATCTTCATTCATAGGATTATGTTATAAATGTAACAAGAAAGGACATAAAGCATATGATTGAATGTCTGAAATGAAACAACCAAAGAAGGAAACCTACATGGACAAATACTGTCCTACAGGAAAAATGAATGGGAACACAACTCTTAAATGTTGGAGCAAGAAAGGGCAAGCATGGAAGCCTAAAGGTCAAGAAACTCCCTATCAACCAAAGAGAGTTAGTAATCAGTATGTATGGGACTACAATACTTGGAAAAAATATACAACATGTGGAAGATATGGTCACATTGCTGCAAACTGTATGAGACAATGGAATAGAAAGTCTAGAGGCTGGACTAACCCTAGAATGGCATGCTTACATTGTCATAAAGTTGGTCATCTCAAGAAAGACTGCAGAGACTGAATGATAGAGACAAGCACATATCCCAATGGAAACACCATTGAAGATATCCGGAGGGCTAGAGATAAAATGTAGTGAAAAGCTTCAAGAAATGATGAATCTGGAACAAGCAATGCAAATGGTGACACCCCATCCAATAGATCTGGTGACATCACCACCCCCACCTAAGCAGAACAAGTAAGTATGGAACTACATTACCCCAAGCTATTATTTTACATTAGTTCCATAGTATGTTGATATAATGTCAAATTAGCATAAGAAAGATGCATCATGGTATTAATTGTTAAAATTTGTGATAACTATGCTTTCGGGCATACATACCAAAACACATAGGTATATACTCAAAATTGATACTTCCTACACTTATCGAGAAGCATTAGTTAAAATAAAAGTTGCTAAGTATAATTTGAGCCTCATCGGTAAACAAGCAAATGAACAAGTTTGGTGTGATACCAAAACCTGTTGGTAAAAGGAAGTGAATAGAGACTGCTCTGAAACGCTATAAGTGTCACTAAAGGAAAGTGAAGTCTTCACGAATGAACTCATTCTTCATACACTGAGGAGTTGGTAAGCATTTATGGCACACATTTTAGGGTAACACCTATAAATAGGGAAATAGAATGACTCATTTGTTACGACACCCAGAGTAGAGCGACCAAGGCAATTTTCAAGCAGAAAGCAACTAAGTTACAGAGAGACCATGAATTGACTACCAAGCACTCCAAAGCAGTTCAAGAATATTTGCAAACACAAATAGTAAGTTCTACGAGACTGAAAAACTCTATTTTTTATGCATTACGCAAGAAGCCCTAAATTTCTAAAAATGGCCTCGACATCAAGAACCTTGAAATCCAAGAATGCAAAGAAAGATGAGTTCAAACTCATTAAGAATTTGGCATGTGAGGAACCTAATTAAAAGATCCATCCTAAGGTTGCCTCACAACCCAATGATGCTGGTGCATTTTCACGCATCCCAGCTAGGGTTTTACTTGTGGAAGATGTTTGATCCTTCATACACTGCAAGATTACAGAGATATGAACATTAGAGGTTGAAGAATCTTATAAGAAGTTGTGCAATGAGGATGGAACACTAAAGGATGAACACAATCATATTGAATTGAAAGGGCTCACCAATGCCCTAATGTTCCCAAAGGTTTACAAAACTGAATGGATTTGGTTAGTGCTAAGTTGAATGCATAACAACAAGCTATGGCTTGATGAACCGAAGGTAATAAATCAAGATGTCATTCATGCGGTCACCAGTTACCCCATAACTGATAAAGTTAAGGCACTAAAGCATCCACCAAAGACTAAGACCGAGAAGATGAAAGGAGCCAAATGGGATGGCAAAGGACTAAAAGTTACAACAATAACTGATGATGAGATCAAGTTTGGTGCATGTATCCTAGGATAAAAATTCTTCCAAGAAAGTAGATTAAACAACATAGCATCAGGTGCAGTGGACACAACATTCAAAATTCTGAAGAAGGGAACACAAATAGATTTATCTAAACTACTCCTAAATCAGTTGAAGGACAACTTAAAGACTATCAGGAAAGCAAAGTTGAACACTTGTAAGTTTGGCTCACTAATAATGTGAATCTTCTTTTATTTTCAAGAAAAATTCCCGTTGGTTGGAGATGTTAAATGGGATAGCACCAAACCAGTCACCATCTAAATCAATGAGCACATAGCTACACTGAGAGATAACTTTGAGGCAGTCATGGATGAATGCTTCAATGTATTCAAAGATTGAATGCAAAAGAGGGTAAGAATTCCTGAGCAACTCATTGAACAATATAATGATGAGATATGCTTCATGGTTGATACTGACAATACATATATTAAGCCTATTGTACTGAGGACAACATGGTTGCAACCATTAAAGTATGAGATCAACATTGATCTAGAAACTAAGGAAATTGATGCCTGATCAATGAATCATTGGACAAGAAATAATCAAAATTTGGAACATATGAAGAGGTCAAGACAAGAATAAAATATGGCTTGGTTGTGAAGAAAATTGTCAGGAAGAAATACAAGATGGTGAATAATCTGAAGAAGATACTGTCAGCAACCGAGGAAGAAGCTGAACATGATGAAGAAGTTGAAAAGGAGGAAGAAATAGAAGAACAGTTATCTATCAGTAAAGATGAAGGAAAGGATGACTCCGAGGAAACAAAATTAGATTCACCACCTCCTCCACCAACTAAAAATCCAAGGACAATAGAAGCTTCTAGGACTAGAAGCCAAACATCAAAATATTCTACTCCTTCACCTCTAAAGAAAGGAAAGGTTAGGACTTACAAGAGGAAAGCTCTTGCACCAAAAAGAGGTCAAAACAAGAAAGGAAGGAAATTCATAAGAACCCAAGAAGATATAGAAGACACCGAGCAGGATGAAGCTGTAGAAGAAGAAAGTGTCAAGGTAAAAGAACCTGACTCTATTGATGAGATTTGTGTATATATTGGAAATTCTGGATCCATTACAGATTCAAACATTAGAAGATGTCTGAAACTAAATCTAGAAGATCAGAATAAAATTGAGGATGCCATCATAGAAAAAATGTACAACTTTAAATATGTATTGATTCAATGTGAAGGTAGTTATGTACCAAGGGAACTCTTGGATAGATTATACTCCTGTTGGACATTTGCATTGAAGAATGAAAAGGAGATAAGAGAGAGAGTACTTGTTTCTCTAATGCCACCTGAATCAAAGAAGGTAGAAATAGATGAAATGATGGATAAGTATAAAAAGAAATTCTCACCAAAAATGAGAGCATACAAATTCCTTGAAGGAAAGCTTATAGAGATTAAGTAGAATAGCCATAAGAAATGGTGCAAAATAATAAATAGACCTACTGAAGAGGACAGCCCTGACAAAGACCTTCAAACAACAAGATGTTGACAAAGCAACTCAAGATGACACATCCATTGAGTTAGAAAAAGAAGAAGATGATACAACCGGAAATAAGACTACAGATGTTGCAGATGAATCATGGCTAGATAACACAAATGACAACATTGTGGACACAAATATCATTGACATCACCGATGAACCAGAAGAGGAAGTGAATAAAGATGAAGATGTCACTATTGCAAAGGATAAAACTGGATTACAAAGACACAATAGTTGATACTGCACAAGTGAATATTCCTAGAAATATGCCAATATTGATACAAGCTATCAATATCCTACAAGAAACAAGCAAGTCACCATAGAAGGATACTCCCAAGGATACAGGGGAAGAGGAAAACAAGGATAGCAGCAATGGTCAGCAAGACATCAGAGATACATAAGATGTAGCCGACACCGATAAGGTTACAAGAGGAGATAAATAAAAGGATGAAGATTCACAAGACAAGAATGCATAAACCAAGATTGATGAAGCTAATGACACCAATGAAGGAGACAAACCTAAAGATGGTACTCCTGAGGAAACTGACAAGCATGCTACCAACGATGTTAAGGTGAATGTGGAGATGTCTGCAGACACACAAAAAGCTAAAACTGATGCCAAGTAGCAGAAAGAAGCACAACATGTCACTTCATCAAGCACAATAGAGAAGGTCAAGAAATTGGCAATGGTTTTACATTCTACTAAGTCACAGAAGAAGAAGAAGAAGAAGAAGAAGAAGAAGAAGAAGAAGAAGAAGAAGAAGAAGAAGAATAACAAATCAAAGAAGAACAAATTAGAGGTCACATTGGATGAACTTATAGAAATACAAAAGTGTGACCCTTCTACACTTGACTTTGAAGCATTACAGGATATGGAGAAATATGCCAAAGGAAATCATTGCAAGAGAAGTTGAAGAAACAACACAGGGACTCCATGGTATTGGAGACAACACGGGAAATTCTACATCAAATAGTGCCCAATGTTGATATTGATCAAAGAAAGACAATACTTGATCAATTAGCTACCCTCACTGACACAATCACAACTCAAAACATTGATCATAGAAGGTAATTGAGGAGAGAGAAGAGATGAAGTACAACAAAATATCATTGAGAACATCAGTCAAGAAGTGGCAGTAAATAAGGTAAAGCTATCTGAATTCATATCTGAATTGGATCCAATCATATCTAAAGCTATAGCCTTAATTCAAACATTTAGCACAATAGAAAAGTTCACTAAAGAGAATAGTGAAAACATTACAAAGCTGGATACCGATCTAGCAAATAGTGCACAAAGCTTAACCACCGATGGAGACAATGCAGTCAAACTGCATTATGAGAAGATCATAGAGATTAAATGGTTACAGCAAGAACTGTGGGAGGTAGAAACACATTTTAGGGAAGAATTAACTGAGTGCCAAGCTCAACTTCTACCGAATATTACACTTCTCCAACATCACATCAGTTCAGCAAGGCAATTGATTGCAACTCCTGAGATGTCTGTAGTAGACAACATCTACGAAATGCATTCAAAGATCACACTCAAGCACATGGCTCTAGAGAACCTCAAAGAACAATGGGAGAAAATAATGGAAGAGATGAATTCTTCACACTCCCACATTTTTGATAAGCTCTAAGGTAAAGACCTTTGCCCTTAATATCAAAAAAGGGGGAAAATGATATGATATGAGTACAAAATACAAAAAGAGAAAATGATATGTATTCATTCATTCATTCATATGGGAAAATGGTAGATATGTATATCTATATTCATATGAGAAAATGATATGCAGAAGGAAAGACATCATATGTACAGTTATACTGGCATATACATAGGGGGAGTCATTAAATGACTAAGGCTTATATATGTTGTATATACTTAACATTTTTGTTAGTATTTTGCACATATTAATTTTTGATACTAATGTCAAAGGGGGATAATGGTGACATTAATTTTCCATTATTATGCAAACAACACTTTTGGTAAGCATACACCAAAAGACTAGACATGAGAAAACCAAAGATTAGATACTAAGAGATCACTGAAGATGACTAAGTGCAAAGAGAATTGATGACACAACTTAGTGTGTAAACCAAAATCACAAAGCAAAAAGATAAAGTGGAACCCGACAGAGGAACCCGATATGCAAGATACAGTGCAGACCGACAAGATAGTTAAAATGAAACTGACAGAACAAAACTGAAGGATAGTCAAGCATGACCGACACACAGAACTGAAAGTCAGTTGCAACCCGCAAAAAGTGGATCTGACTTCCACATCAAATAAAGCAAGTGTATTCTATTTATAGGACATCTATTTGTTTTAAATCTATTTCTTTAGGGACAAGATACATGAATGTAAGTTCTTTAATCATTCTAATTGATTTAAAACACATAGACTAGGAGATCTAGGTATAAGTTGTAAACCTGATCTTAGAGTTAACATTGTTTTTATTAAAACTCAATGAAGTCAATCCATCTATAAATAGATGATGCAATCATTCATTATTATGGATGAAAAATTGATGTGAAGAGAGAGTATAACATGAATGAATTAGATGAGCACATCTATGGATCAGATTGAGAGTTTCAAGAACAGGGACAACAAAAGGTGAATTTGGTTAGCAAGAACCAAGAACAGAGCATACCGAGGATCAGAGGTATTATTTAATCACAATTAGGTGATAATGTTTTTATGAAAAATAAATTGGATATGTATCAGCAATAGGAGATTACATTTATCAGGTCAATTTGTAATTTGCTATCATTCTAACAAGTGGATCAAAGTGTAAAAATCCTTTCAAGGAAGGTGGATTTAACCATCCAACAATAATCTCTTAACCGAGTGCACACTTAATATTGTTGCTAAAGCTCTTAATAGAGTAGACTTTAATAGGTCTCCACCAATACTCCTAATAGGGTACATCGTCAGAAGTGATCAAATTGTAAGCCTTAACTGGCCTCTTCCAATCTATAGATAGTGAAGATTTTGTGGGTGCCATCCCCACCGCAGTTTTTACTTCCTCACAAGATTTTTCTGTGATATCATATCTTGTGTTATGTGTCAATTTACTTTCATGAATGTTTCTATGAATTTTCACATGTATGTTAATGTTATGATTTGATATAACTCACATCAAGATAGTATAAATTAGATTGAATGGATATACAATTGATAACAAAGGTTAATTGATACAAGCGATACAAAAATTTTAGAGGTACTGATTCACCCCTCCCTCTTAGTATATACTTCCCATTAATTCCAACATAATATACTTCTTTTTATAATCACATATACTCATAAACCTATATTTATGGCATATTTATGAGTATATGGCAGTAGAAAAAGAAGTATATGGAATTTGGTTTTATAAAAATTATTGAAAATGGATTATATTAGCAGACTGCCTACATCTATAATATCAACTAACAACATACCAAACACAAAACAACATAGGAGAGGAATAGGGGCTTTGTTGTGTTTGATATATATTTTTAGATGTTTATGCTTAAAATTTATTTCTTGCATACTTGTATTTGTCATTTAATTGTCCAGCTAGTTCTTTCATTATAGTTGGGTGGTTTCTTATGGATTTGCATTATGTTCCTCTCCTATGTTGTTTGGTGATTGGTTTGTTGGTATGTTTAGGTAATTGATGCATATTATCGGTGATATAAAAATTTTAAGGAGAGATTTTCAAGAGGACAAGAGTCATTCCTCTTTTTGTAGTTGTTGTTTCCACCCTTGTCGCAACCATAGCAGTGTATGCAAAAGAAAGTAGTAGAAAAATGTGTAAGCGCAAAATACATGCAATTCCTTTTAATAAGTGTATTATCAACTCCAATGAGATGGATTGCTTTGACAAAATGCGCATGAGTAGACGAGCCTTATTTCATCTATCCAATATTTTAAGGCAAAAAGGAAGCACCAGAGATACAAAAAACCTCATGTTAGAAGAACAAATAGTCATGTTCCTCCATACTATCAACCAAAATCTAAGGAATCGTAAGATTGCCCATAACTTTGGGCAGTCATGAGAGACAGTAAGCTGATACTTCCAAAAGGTCTTGAGGGATATCTTAGCACTCCATGGAGATTATTTTATATCCCTTGGTCCAAATATTCCTCTAGAAATCAGTGGCAAGAACTATTTTGATCCATTCTTCAAGGTATATCTCCTAGTGGTTCAATTTTGTTTGATTGAGTTGTAATCCTATTACTGCGTGTTCATTAGACTATGAATTTTGTAACTATAGGATTTTGTGGGAGAAATTGATGGATCCCATATACTAGTCACTGTCGATGTCAACATACAAACTAATTATCATGATACAAAAGGCAACTTGTCGCAGAATGTTATGGGAGTGTGTTCATTTGATTATAAGTTTCAATACATCCTTTCTAGTTGTGAAGGATATGTTGCAGATAGTCATGTTCTAGCTTCAACTCTCTCAAGATGTGATGCACTAGTAGTTCCCCGAGGTATGTAAAATATGATTATATAGTGAAGCATACAAAAAATAACACAACGTTATAACAATATAGTTTATTTTATGTAGGAAAATATTATTTGTTCGATGTTGGATATCTAAATGTACTTGTATTTCTCGCACCTTATCGGTGTGTACGTTACCACCTAAAATATTTTTAAAGGGTAAACCTAATAAACACACCACAAGAGTTATTTAACCATCGACACTCCTCTCTTAGGAATGTAATAGAGTGTACATTTGGGATTTTGAAGAAACTTTTTCCTATTGTAAAGCATGCAACGTCTTATCAAATCATGACACAAACAAAGATTGTTTTGGAATGTTGCATAGTACACAACTTCATTATGATAGAGGAAAACCTTCCATCCAAGGTAGAAATCAAAGAGGGAGGTGGTCGTGATAAGATAGATGTCTCAATGCTTGAGACATATGGGTTGAGCCAGCGTGAAAGAGATGATTGGGGGGAATTTCAAGATGAAATAGCAAGAAGGATGTGGGAAGACTATAGATCTCTATCTTAGTTATTTGAATAACTACTATGACAGTGTTTAAACTTTAATGCCAGATTTCATTATTTTCACAAACTGATATATCTACTTAAAAATTGATGAGTTCATTTTATATCAGTGTTGTTGTCATATATTTAGTGATTTCATGTTATATTATATTTTTTATATTTAATGTTTTCATGTTATATTTAATGTTGTTATATTTGATGTTGTTATGACATATTTAGTGTTTTCATGTTATACATCCTTGTGCTTTTCATTGGATATGTTAAAATTGCTCAAATTCATATAATGATGGCAATGCATCCCTATGCTTTTAGTTGGATATGTTACAATTTACATCATTAATAGATGGTGTGTATGATTCAGGTATGTCATACACAGATCTATTGATGAGCATGGATATTGACATTCAAATCATCCATCCACCTTCTTCTCCTTGCAAGAAGGTTATGTGGACCAAAGAAATGGAACGCTTTTTTCTAGACTTGCTCCATGAACAAGTGTAGCTTGGAAAAAAAGGTGAAGGGGGATTCAAAAAAGAAGATTGGACTGCCATTGAAATGAGGTTCAATGTGGAGTTGAAAATGAATCTATCCAAGGATAACTTCAAGAACAAGCTGAAAATATGGAAGCAAGGGTACAAAATAATGAAATACTTGAAGAATACAAATATTTTTCCATGGAATGAGAGTACTGAATCTATGGATGTTGATGATAGTGTTTGGGATGATTTATTGAAGGTAATGTGGTCTTAAAATCTCTTCTTTTAAGTTAAATATATCTTATTAACTATTGAAAGACAAATAATAAATTCAATCATTATGCCATCATATAGAGAAAGGAATTTAAAAATGCCAGTGTATAAGAGGAAGTCATTTCAATACTATAATGTATTAGCCTTCATTGTGGGGAATGACATAGCTGAGGGCACCACAAGTGCAATAGATCAAGAGATAGAAGAAGGTCACCTTATGGATGAGGTCGTCGATCTCAATGATGAGGAGGATATCACTTATCATGGTATTGATATTACATCTTTTGAGACTATTGTTGATTTGGCTGATGATGGAATCAATACACCTACATTGAACCAATCTAGTGCAAGTGGCAGATAGAACCCTTCAGCATCATCATTAAGGATGTCAAAGAGGAAGAATGAAAGCATGGTAGGTTCCTTGGATATGATTTGTGAAATGATCAGAGATCTGAGTGCAGGTGATGTAGAGCTCTCCTCTATTTAGGAAAATTTGATGTGGTATGACCTTAGGTGTCTCATCTACAACCAAAATGGATAGAAATAGTGATCTACACCTTCAAAAGGATCCTAAAGCAACTACAAAACACATTATCCTCCTAGAGGATACTAAGTCTTCTTTCATGAAAGTAACTTATACTTGATTTAAACATAAAATATGAACCTATATGTTGTAGGGGATGGAAAGGTTCCCAACAATTCAAAGGTCTCTAAAAGAGATGATTTGTAACCCTTAAAAGTGTCTAAGAAATCAGACAACAATTATGGCTTTTAGGCCTTCCTAGCTTGTAGCCCTATTGAGCAAGTTTTTAGGACTTAGATCAAAAAATTCCTAAAGGATACCTCAAAAAAAGATTAGATCTAGACACCCTTTATAGAGTTATATTAAACCCCAAAAGCATAGACTCCCAAATAGGTTGGAAAGTACCTAATTCTATTGGCAAGTAATCAATTTGGGTAATGTGATTCACTTTTTGGTTTTCATTTATAGAAACACATCTAGGTTTAAGATTGATTGTTTTGAATTTAAGTTTTGGTATGTCCAAAATTGACTAAGTATAGAAATAGAGATATGGTATTGTTTTGGATGTCGAAGATAAAGATCGATGAATTAAGGCATGTGAGCTTAGTGAAAGATAGTATGGAGTATGTATGACATACACCAAAGTTTGATTTGGTTTTGGATAACTGTACGGAGAGTTATGAGGATTTGAAGACTGACAGACAATAGAGAAAGGCGATACAGAGCAGTTGGACAGCAGCGAAGAATAAAGGAGCAAGACTTGGACCCCAGGAAATCAAAGTTGTATTTTTGTTATTGATAGTCTATACTTTGACTATGCAAGAGCACTGACTATACATTTAATGTTTACTATATTAATTGTATTTTGTATTGAAGGTCGACTTTGTACTATTTGTCATATTTATTATGAGAGCCGACTTTGTAAAGTTAAAAAGATATATATGTAAGATCTTTTTGGTAAAGATTGGGTGTTGTGAGAAAGTGAAGGTTATGTAGAGAAGACATGCGAATGGAAGAGCTATAAAGGAACTATCAAAGCATTTGTGATGCTTTTTTTTGTTCATCACTAAGAACTTTTTGTAACAGAATTACATTGTAAGAGATGTAAGCTCATTGGCCCCTAAAAGGGTGTTGTGAACCTTTAACACGGTTGTTATTCCTTTAACAAGGAAATGTACTATGTAATATTCAGCTCCTAATAGGGATAGGTCTCCATACAGGGACATTATACTTTAGTGCATGCTTGTGGGTATCATCCCCACTAGGGTTTTCCATTGGCCAGGGTTTCCTCATAAAAAAATCATGGTGTTATGAGTTATGTATTATTTGTTTATGTTCTTTCCTTTACTCCAATTGTATGTTTAATGTTCAAGTGGTTGAAGAATTTAATTAACTATTATAATACTGATTCACCCCCCCTCTCAATATTATCCAATCCTAACAATTGGTATCATAGCTTTTGGCCCTTGGAGAGAAAGCCTAACAGCTTGAGGGAGATCATAATGGATTTGAATGGTTTGCAGGAGAACTTTGAAGCTGCACTTGAAGATCTTGACAATGCTAAAGTAGAAAATGGAGAATTGAAGTTCAACCTCTGAAGAGCTGAGAAATTCATAAAGAAACTAAAAGAACAGCTTGAACTTTCCAAAAGTTAGAGAGAAGATCTTGTGGTTCAGATAAAAGAAGATTCAGATGAGGACAATTCAGATCAGGTGAAGCAACTAAAAAAAGAGATTGAGACTTTGAAGCTTGAGAACAAGAATATGGCTAAAGAAATGCAGATACAGGAGGATGCTAAGAAGAAAGCTGAAGAAACCTTGAACAATGCAATGCATTGAATCAAATGAAAGATGAAGCTGACAGCTACAAGAACAAATACTTGGAACTAGAGAAATACAATCAGATTGTGAAAGTTGAACTTACTAAAGAAAAGAAACATATTGAGAAACTTCACACCAGTAGTGACTTGATTGATGAATAGTTAGACAAGTAGAAACCTAAAGGTGACATGACTGGTATTGGCTTCAATGAAGCTGAATGTTCAAAGAATCAAGAAGAAAAATCAAATGAGAATATTGATGCTGAGAAATCATCTAGTGAAGAACCTAAAGAGTAGATCAGACCTTTTAGAGATAGATGCTTTGGTTGCAACAGATTTGGACACATGAAGAGAGATAGTAGAGGTAACACCCCTTTTAGAACTTTTTATAGTTATTGTTTTAACTATAATGGATATGGGCACAAGAAGACTAAATGCAGAAGACCTAATCAATCTGGATATAGAAAAGATAATGGAAGAGAACCTACAATGAAACCTACATGCTATAAATGTAACAATATTGGGCACATTGGGAAGTACTGTAATTTACAAGTTAATCAAGAAAGAATACCTCCTATATGTTACAAATGCAATAATCTAGGTCATATAGAAAAGTTTTGCAGGTATAATGTAGTAGACAACAGAAGAACACCACCTCCTATGAATTCACAGAAGAATGGAAATGATACTGGCAAGAGTATTGAAGATATGAAGAGTGATTTTGAAAATTTTTTTAAGAAAGCAGAAGACAAAAATAGTGGAAAGATATGGAAGATTAAATAAACTAGTGAGACATCAGTTCAATGAGAGTCAGTAGATGCTACTGGATCTTTGCCTGAAGGTAGAAAGATAGAATCGACCTAATCGACCGATCATGGCCTTAGGGGAGCATTAAATGCAACACATCAAAATCTATCATGCCCCACAAATCATGTAGTGAGCTCATGCAAGCTTGGGAATATGTTGAGCTAACATTATGGATCATATATCTAAGAGTGCATCATCAGCCAACTTGTATATTTTGATCGCGAGATTTTGTAGCCAACTAGATAGTTTGGAGTGAAAAAGAAAAGTCATAACCTAACTTGTATAAAGCATCATGTTATGATCTATTTTTCTATCATTTGACAAGGAGCGAGCTGAGGAGATCAGAGAGAAGAAGTATTCAAACATTTCTACACCTGTCGTGCATGATCGATCGAAGCATAAACTCATATTTTTGCATGTGAAAGGTATTCTACATTATCTAAGCTATGGATGCATCTGTAATTTTTTATGTTGTTGATCATCCTAGATACAAATTCAAGAAACATCCTTATAAGTCATGTGAAGAGGATCCGGAAGGATAATTTTCATAGACCCCACATGGCATACTTCATGTTGAAGATATTAGGGCTTACATTCACTGGTTCATGACCAATTCATATGGATTGGTAGCCAACCTGTGAAGATATGCAGTGACCTAATTCATGAGATTACTGGTCTTGATAACACTGGACTTGTACCTGTTGCTGAGAAACATGTTAAGAAGGAAGTCAAAACCCTAATACACTCAAAGTGGGACAGAAGGACAATGACAGTAAATGATATTTTTCAAAAAAGATGTAAGGTTGATTGCAATGATACTTGGTTACAAATTTTTCTACAGCAGCAGACCTAATTCAGTATCAGCTGGAGTTATTATGATAGCAAGGAGAATGGTAAAAGAAAACACACAGTTCAACCTATGTGAGGTATTGGGACAAAAATTCCTTGAGAACGTAAATATTGTGAAGAAAGATAGAATGAAAACCTTTAGATTTGGATCATTATTGGTACACATGTTCATTCATATTGAACATAAGTTTCTTGGTTTACATCCTAGTGGCTGGAAAACTAGAGTTCCTACTGGTATTTTGATTTTAGAGAGTTACAAGAGACAGAACACTACTTGGGTAGATGGAGAACTGTTTGCAGTGATCAAAATTCTATAAAGACAAATGAAGAGTAGATACAGACTACATGAGGACATTGTTGAGAAGTACAAGGACATAATTTGTTTTATGGTTGAAACACAATGTGTATGTTTTGAGGTAGTGACCCCTAGAAAGAAATGGTGTTACCATATGGGTTATGAAGTGAGTTCTGAAGTACTCACCATGCAAGTAGAACAAATTCTTGCATCAAAATTTGATAAATTAGAAAAGATATGGGGAACATATGAGGAAAATTCAGAGAAGGTAAGAGAAGAACAGTATAGAGGAAAGAGGAAGAGAAAGATTGCTAATCTTATTCATGACTGTGGAGTAAATGATGGTCTATGTGAGGAAGAACTGAAAGATATGAAGAAGAAGATAGCAGATAGATCCCTTGGAGTAGCTAGTGGAAGCACTAATGCCCCTTCCACCTCTGAAGTAATTATGGTTGATAACACACCTCCACCATAGTAGTAGGTAGAACAAGCAAAGGAAGTTACTCCTAGAGTAACTAGATCTAGTATGCAAACAAAAGAGAAGAGCACAGCTGAGGAAGAAGGGAAGAAAACTAAGAATAATAAAGCATGGAAACCTAACATTAAAATGCTGGAGAAAAGAGAAATTGAACAAGGAAAATTGGTTTCAATTAATAAAAATTATGACAGATATGAAGAAGCAGATAAACTAAAAATTGAAGAAATTTTAATAGAACACATGCTTAGTTTCAAGAAGACACTTTTGGAAGTTGAAGGAAGCATTCCCTCAGATTTGTATACAAAATTGGAAAGGAGAAAATGTTTGGCACAAGTTAAAGATGATCAGATTAGAAACACAGAGATTGATGACATGCTAACTGTGTTATCTATACAAGAGAGAGATACTATAGTCAAAGAATTGAAGCCCTTGTTGAGGACAAAGACAAGATTACTAAAGATAATGGTGAGGAGATATGATGAAGTGACTAAGGAAACTCTGAGGAAACTCAGAAGGAACTTGAGAAGATACTGTTGAGAACTACTTTTGTCAAGCCCCAACATCCTAAGATAGATTTACCTACACAATTGGGAATGGATGATAGCACAAAGGACATGGAGACTAATGATGAAGAGAGTAAAGAAGACACTACTGCAGATTTCTATGTTTCTGGTGTGGAAGTAACACTAGACCCCTCACAAGATGAGAAGGACCCTTTTGCAAGAACCATGGACACTTCTATTACTGATGAACTTGAGAAGGAAGAGGAGAATAAGGAAGATGAGCATAAATAGGATGAAGGACAGAAGACTGAGAAAAAAGAAGATGAGAAGGAAGAGATAACTTTACCATCTAGCTTATTGTTGGCAAGTAGTAATGTAAATGGTGATAACATGGATGAAGATGAACTGATGAAACTTGCATTCACCATATTGAACAAAGCAAAGGAGAAATCAGTACAGAAAGGAGATAAGAAAACAAAGGTGATTTCAAGAGCTATTGATACTGTGAATAAATTTCTTCTAGTACCCTTAGTATTCCAGAATAAATATGATATTGAGAACTTGAAAGTCACACTTGATGAGTTTGATGGCCATTTTGAAAATTTGCTAAAGACTGTAGAGGAGAAAGAAGAGAAAACATATGAAGAGAAGAAGCTGATAAAAGTATGCAAGTCCATCTCATGGGACTTAGGATTTGTGAAAAATTGTCTGATGAATGCAAAGAACTACATTACACATGGGAGGAAGTTATTTGGTTACAGCATGAATCCTATCAAATACATTCAGAATTTTGAAGATATTATTGCCAAGAAAAGGGAAACTTTGAACAGGTTAATGGATGGTTGTGAAACATCTTCATAGACCACTATAAAGTTAGACACAAAAGTGACAAAGATATTGGCTAAGATCATTGTATTGGAGAATGAGAAGGAGAGATTACTAAACAAATTCAATTTACTGAGGAAATTCATTACTCTGAAGCTATCAATGCTTGAGGCACATCTGACAGATTTGGAAAAGACTACAGATTCATTGGCTAAAGGCTTACCCACAGACTTGAAGAATGTTGAAACTACATCTTTTGCATTGAATGGATTGATTCATA
>MU224846.1:29857-47446 GCA_018584345.1 Thuja plicata | reverse complement strand
TTACATTGTAAGAGTTGTAAGCTCATTGGCCCCTAACAGGGTGTTGTGAACCTTTAATAGGGTTGTTATTCCTTTAACAAGGAAATGTACTATGTAATATTCAGCTCCTAATAGGGCTAGGTCTCCTTACAGGGACATTATACTTTAGTGCATGCTTTTGGGTATCATCCCCACCGGGGTTTTCCCTTGGCCAAGGTTTCCTTGTAAAAAAATCATGGTGTTATGAGTTCTATGTTATTTGTTTATGTTCTTTCCTTTACTCCAATTGTATGGTTAATGTTCAAGTGTTTGAAAAATTTAATTAACTATTATAATACTAATTCACCCCCTCTCTCAGTATTATCCAATCCTAACAAATGCTTACTGCTGTAGGAGGCCTAATTAGGCCTAGAAGGGTTAATTTATTATAGAAGTCTTCACCATTTGAACTCCTCAAGAAAGCCACCATTTTGAATTTTTAAAGGGACCTCTTAGAGACCACAATCCACCATCAGATTGATCTTTTCCACCCTCGAAGTGCTACTTCTACTTCATTCTTTTCTAGACTGAACCAAGCACATAGAGATGCTTGGCCTAGGGCTTGGAAGTAAAAATAGGAAACCCATTCCCCTTCTCCCAAGAATTTTTAATCCTATATTAAATTGACCCTACTTGAATTTCCCTAAGGTTCAAGGAATTACCATGGTGGAAAGGCAAGTTAGGGCATGATCTCTGAAAACTGCCTATCCAAGAAGGGTTTCTATGCACCCGAGAGAGATTTATTTATAACTTTTGATTCTGATCTTGGAAACTCTTCAAACCAATTGAATATATTCCCTAAATCATCCTAAATTTCAATTTATCTAGTAATTTTCTTCTTTCAATCCATACCAGACCATACACGTTCAATTTTCAAACAAAAGTTAGAGAAAATAGGAAATTTTATTGATTCTCAAATTCAAACTTACATCATTTTGTCTTCAACCTTCCTAAAAGGGCTTATGATAACCTTCTCCAATAGATCCAATCACTTTTTGAAGGTTGTGACCATTGGGAGGCAATTACATTATGTTTAGCAACTTTTTGTAAAAGTTGCTTAACAACTTTTCTTGCTTTGTGCAACTTTTTGCATTTATTGCAAAAGTGCACTTTTTTCCTAATAGGACCTAAGTCTAAGATCCTAGAGATCATGATTGAATTGAAACATAATCAAAAATCCTAAGAACCTACCTAGACTAATCTAAACACAAATCATTATAGTTGACCATAGTCAAAGCCTAAGGTTTATAAAGACAGCAAGGGTGACTAGGCCTTACAAGTTGGCTTATTACCAATGTTTGAAAAGTTCTTAAAGACCCTTAGGAATGGAGGCCCTTGGTTGAATCCTCTGAAGATATTAGAAGGATATTTGTTTTGAAGAGAGGAGGGAGGTGCTCCTGCACCATTCTCCCTTGTTTTGAAAACCCAAGTTCCACTTGAGAGAAATTGTTGAATAGAAGTTCCATACTTGTTAATACACTCTTCACTCATCCATGTGGCATCAATTTCAGGTAGCCCCTTCCATTTAACCAAGTAATATTTTTAGGTCTTGTTCCTAGTTTTCTTGACAAATTTGGAGTCAAGAATCTTTTCCAACTGAAGTGGTTTTCTAGGTGGCGAATCCTTGATCCATTCAGCCTATGTATCTTCAATATGCTACAAAGAATTATTAGATTATGCATCACCTTTAAAAGGAGTGAGATCACAAATGTTAAAGATAGGAGAAATAGAAATAGTTGGGGGTAAATAAATTTCATAAGCATTGTGACCAAATTTATGAAGTATTTGACAGGGACCAATCTTTCTCATCTGCAACTTAATGTCCCCCCTAGGTAGCCTTTCCTTGTTAAAATATGCACATACTTGATCTCCTTCTTTGAAAGTCACATGTATCTTCTTTTTATCTGCATCTTCCTTGTACTTTGTAGTATTATGATTCAATGTATCTATGAATTGATCATGAATCTATTTGATCCATGTAGATATCTCTTCACCATATCCATTGACATTAAATTCACTTGGTAAGTCTCTCAACTCCATGACTCCTCGTGGATATATTCTATAGTTCACTTGGAATGGTGTCTATCCTGTTGACCTATTTTTTGATTCATTGAAAGAAAATTATGCTTGAGGGAGGATAGCATCCCAATTCTTTCCATACTATTTTGTTAGACACCTTAGAAGGTTGCCTAATGATATGTTTACAACTTCATTTTATCCATCTATTTGTGGATGGTATGCAAAACTGAATGACAAGTTTGTTCCCAACTTTTTTCCAAAGGGTTCTACAAAAATGCCCTTGTAATTTCACATGTATGTCTGAGATAATGGATGATGGAAATCCATGAATCCTGACCACCTCCTTAAAGAACAAGTTAGCAATATGAGAAGCATCATTAGAAACTTTACAAGGAACAAAGGTTCTATTTTGCTAAATATGTCAACTATAACAAAGATGCTATCAAATCCCTGTTTAGTTCTTAGAAGTCCTAGAAAAAATTCCATGTTCACACTATCCCATGGCTTTGTTTGAATTGGGATTGGTTTATAGAGACCTCAATTTTTCCTAACTCCTTTAGCTCTTTGGAAGATTGTGCGAGCTCAACAAACTTTCTGACATCAGTGGGGAGTTTAGGCCAATGATAGTTTATCCTAATGAGTTCAAGTGTCTTATCAATCCAAAAATGACCCCCTGGTGTGACGCAATGCTTTTCTCTAATCATATTTTTATCTCATGGAGCCTTTAGGAATACAGAGTTGACCCCCTTTGAACAAAAGACCATTCTGCAATAAATATTCTGATTAAGTAATGTTATATGCATCTGAGAATGTAGAGAAAACCTTGTAGACATCACCAAATTATGAATCATCCTTGTATAGGTTCTTGAGGGCATCAATTCCCATGCTTTGGACCTATACTTCTTCAACCAAAATCACTCTTCTACTAAGAGCATCTACAAATTTATTTGAGGATGCTTTCTTATGATTTATAAAAAATGTGAATGCTTGTAGTTATTCAACCCATTTCATGTGTCTGCAACTTAACTTGTCTTCACTATTAAGAAAACTTAATGCATGATTATCTGTAAAAATAATAAATTCCTTCGGTAGCAAGTAGTGCCTCCATTTCTTCAGGGCTTGAACCATAGCATAAAGTTCCAAGTCATATGTATTGTACTTTTTCTTGGCTTCATTCAAATTTTTAGAGAAGAAATCCACTGGTCATCCATCTTGGCTAAGGACTGCACCTATGGCTAGATTACTAGCATCTGTTTCCATTGTGAACAATTTTTTGAAGGTAGTTATTGCCAAAATGGGATATTGTGCTACTCTCCCCTTCAAATACTCAAAAGTTTCATCTACTTGGGTTGTCCACTGAAATTTTATTTTCCTACCACCTTTGATGGTATCAAGTAAGGGTGCACAAATGTGACTGAAGCTTTTGACAAACTTCCTATAAAAGGTATCCAATCCATTAAATCTCCTAACTTCTCCTAGTGTCTTTTGTGTTGGCCAACTGATGATAGCCTCCACCTTTTCAGGATCCATTTTCAAGGTGCCCTTTGAGATGACAAAACCTAATAATGTCAACTCTTGTTGCATGAATGCACATTTTTATAGGTTGATAGAAAATTTATTCTCATGTAGTCTTTGGAGGACTAGTTCCAAGTGTCTCATATGTTCTCCTTTGGTGCTACTAAAGATCAAAATGTCATCCAAGTAGACTACTACAAAATTGCCTATGAAATCATGAAGCACTTCATTCATTAGCCTCATGAAAGTGTAGGAGCATTACTAAGACCAAATGGAATCACAAGCCACTCATATAATCCCTCAGTGGTTTTAAATGCAGTTTTCCACTCATCTCCAGGCCTTATCCTTATTTTATGATAGCATGATTTGAGGTCTATCTTGGAAAAATAGCATGATCCTCCAAGTTGGTCTAATAGATCCTCTATTCTTGGTATAGGGAATCTATATATGACTTTTATTTTTTTTATTGCCTTGGAGTCAGTGCATAGTCTCCATTTTCCATCTTTCTTAGGGGCTAAAACACTTGGGAATACACAAGGGCTAAGACTCTTTTGTATGATTCCTTTGGTCAACAATTCACTGATTTGTTTACTTGACCTCTGCAATTTAATTAGGGGTGATTTTATATGTAGCTTTGTTTAGTAGGGAAGCACTTGGAATGAAATCTATCTGATGACATATGTCCTTCAATGGTGGGAGTTCATCTGGTGTGTCTCCTGCAACTATTCCCTTATACTTTGATAGTAGACTATCTACTTCCTGAGGTACTTCATTGTGCACTATTTTCTCCTTTGGTTAAAGGCCTAGGGCATATCCTACCTCTAAATATTGAATAGTATTGATCATTTATTGTTCTCCTGCAAGCATGACTAATTTTTCTTTTGGTTTTTTTGTTGAGGATCAGGAAGAGGGAGCAGATTGTATTTTTGACCACCCTGATTGATTTGATACTTGTTTTTGACTCCATCATGTTTGGATTGAAGATCATACTGCCATGGACGTCCTAAAAAAAGGTGACAAAGATCCATATCTACAAAATCACAAAGGACCTTATCCTTATAGTATTTGATAGAAAAATCTACCCAATCTTGTTCATTTATAAGGGTTTGTTGTCCTTTTTTCAACCAAGAAACATGGGAGGGATTCCAAAACAAGAATCGGTTATGGCTCTTTGAGATAATTTCATATTCATGATTCTAAGTAATGGTATCAGGTTATTTATTTTAGAAGAAAATATTGATTCAAAACATGTGATATCATTTCATTATATTATGGGTTCGAATTTGGATTTCGAAGGGTATTGATTTAATTAGAAACTGATTCAAGATTTGTTTTTGTCATGGAAAAATCAGTCTCGGTGCGGAGACTATATCTCAAAATATAACCATTGGATTTTTCTATATTTTTAATATGTTGTGAATAATCACATTATGCAGAATCCCACTGAAGTGATTGAGGAAATTAGATGAGGATAAAAATATATAGGCGACTGTGTAAGGGTCTATATAAAACTCAATAATTGTTATTATTGACAGAGATAAATAGAGGCTTTGCTCATATAATGATGGGTAAGGTTGTTGAGATAATTTGATACATTGAAGTGTTTCAATTATAATTGTAAGAGAAACATAAGAGCATGAATTTGTGAAGAAGTATATCAACTTATTGTTATTGATTCAAGGAATGCAGGAAAACAAGGGGATGAATAACTAAATATGTGTTTATTGATTTTGATTTATGAAATGAATCAAGGTAGTAATGGGATCAACTACAATATTATTTTTATGTTGAAGAATTGATTAAATTGGCCTTTGATAAGAGATTTTAGGATAGAGAAATGGTGTCAATATGCAGATTTGGGAAGGTCTCAAGATGCTTTGCATCAACAGGCCTTAGAGAGCCTCTAAAAATAGATAAATATGATTTGAAAGATAATGAAGCTAATGTGTATAATGTACTAAAAGATATCCCTAATCTTACCAAAGATGTTAGCCTTGATGCATATGACAATTTTTTGCTTGACCCTGCAAGAGACAAAGGGTTCTTGAGAATGAATGAAGGGGAGAGAGTCACATATATAAGAAGGAAGTTTGGAGGACTCTATTTTTTCTATTTTTATCATTCATTTTATGTATATTCTGACAATGAAGTGTCATGAAGCCTTTACTTTATGCTGATAAATTGTATCCCAAAATTGACTATGTTGTCATATATTGCTGCTTGGATTGGCATTCTTGTTGTTTCAAATATTCATGTCATTTACATTCATTGTTTTACATTCATTCTATTTACATTGATGTTGTTTAAATTCATGTTGTTTACATTCATTCTATTTATATTGATGTTGTTTACATTCATGTTGTTTAAATTTTATTAAGGAATTTTACCACCATGCCATCCATGGATTCTAGTATTGCAGTCGCCACCATGTCTTCTAAGTAAATAGAATTTTAATAGATGAATAAATTTTATTAACAATTGGAAGGATTGAGATTGAATAAATCAAATCACAATATGATGTAGATCAAATTTGGAGATAAACCCATGTTGGCAGCAAACTCAATTCAAACACAATTTTTTAGAGAAATATTACACAGAAAAATTCAGCAACAATGTTTAAAATTATTTTATTCTTTCTCCATGTCATTAAAAATATTTTACATTATAATTTTGGCCTTGATTTCTTGGCCTTTTTCTATATTTTGAGACTCTTTCCTCTTGCAGATGAAGATTGGCATCATACAAAGTTCCTTTCTACTGTTGTATGTTCTATCAAACCATTTCTAAACTCTACAAAGTAAATTTTGTCTTTAATTGCCAATTGCTTTGTCTATTCTCTCCCAACTCTCCTATCTCTTCATTCACATCATGTACCCCCTCTTACTTTGTAATTTTTCTTGTAAACATAAACTGGTATTTATGTTGTTCTCCAACCTTTCCTGCACGCACTCTTCTTTTCTTGTTTTGGTTGTTCAAATGCTTCCCATTTTTATTAAAAAAATCTACTATTTATTTATTTGTTTTATTCTATTAACTCTCAAATTAATTTTTGGTCAACTAAATCAAATAATTTAATTAACTCTCAATTTGCTAAAATTTGGGGACATTACAAGTTTGGTATTGTGGCTACTATCTACTCCTTTTCTATGTATCTTTCTGAAATAATCAGTGGCTCTTCTCTTGGATCCCTTTGGCATACTATACTTAGCTCTTACTCAAATTGTATATTTGATAGAGATAGAGAATCATTTACACAAATTGGTGAGTTGGGAAAAAGCACATTCAGTACACATGGAGCTACCATGTAATCTTTTGTTGTTGGGAAATTTCATGATCAAGATACATTAAAAGTGTTTGTAGTTCTATTTTGGATCCAATGATCAATTGGGTGAAATAGTTTCAAAATTGAATATGCTGCCAGGTCGGGTTCCTTGTTTGTTTGGTGCTTAACTATAGTCTTGTATGGCCACTGTGAATGAATTCTCCATATATTGGTCTATGTTTTGGATATGCTTTTTTTTGTCTATTGGTTCTATTTTCTCCTTCCAGATGAACTCATATGTGATGATCATTGCTCATCTTTCATTCTAGACTGATCAAGTTATTCTAGCTACCAATAGGAAAGCATCAACATTGAGGGCCTCCTTGCTCTACATTGTTATCACAAGTAGACAAGCTTATCTAATGTTACTTACTTATTACTTGTTTTCTTTATCTTTCGAAGACAAATTTTCTTATTTTTTTTGGTGGGGTGGGGGCTGGTGGTGGGGGGGGTGGTGTATTCAACATATAGTGTTTTGGTTAATATAGTTTTATCTAACCATATTCTAATCGGTTATCAACTTTTGGATGGTTATAGGTACTAGTTGTTAGCCATTTGTGCTCCACTTGGCAACTGTCCACTCTTCAAATAAACTTTTTCTAGACAAGAGGAGGAGTCTGACCTTGGTTGATAATCTTTGGTCTAGTTTTGTAATGATTTCATGTATGAATAAATACATATTTTACTACTCTGTTTGTTCATTATTTCAAGTATTAGTTCTATTGAAAAGGAGAGTAAACAGATTCTTTTGGTGGGGAAAATAGGTAGGATAGAATTTGTTCTACTTTCTACCACAAAAAGATTGGGGATGGAGAGTCCTCATGAGGAGGAAAAGGCACTGGAAAAGTTTGAACCAGAACATGGAGAATTTTTAAAGAATTTATTTAAAACTAAAGCTAAAATTGATATTTCTGAGAAGCTAGACCAATTGATTTCATGGATGGAAGTCTATTTTAGTATTCATAATGTCATGCCACATCAACAATTTTATTCATAGGATAGAAACTTGCAGGCCATTTTGTGAAATGGTACAGAAATCTACTAATTATCTTTGGAATGTTGGAAATTAGAAAGTTGCATCCATTTATAATAGGATAACTTCAAATCTATGCTAAGGAGGCGGGTCTATCCCATTTATTGTGAAGAAGAACAAATAAAATTGTAGACATCCAAATCTGAAACATTATTAAGTCATTTAATTAATTACTCATCTTTTATAGTCTTAGGTAAATTAATTTATTTAATTTATCTAACATCGCTATCATATTTAATTAAATAAATATTTATGGTTTATTTAATTAATGATTAAATTCATATTCTTCTATGGTTACTCTGTTAATTAAATAGCCTATCTATTTAATTAATTTCCCCATTTTTACTAAATTAATTTATCTAATATTCAAAATCTATTTAATTACATAAACTTGTATATTTAATTAAATACCCCATTCCCCCTGGATAAATTAATTAAGTTTATTTTTTTAATATCCAAAATCTATTTAATTAAATAAACCTATATATCTAATTAAATACCTCATCCCCCTGGATAAATTAATTAAGTTAATTTATCTAATGTTCAAAATCCATTTAATTAAATAAACCTATGTATTTAATTAAATCCCCCACTTTCCTCTATTTTGAATTAAAATAAATTCAAAATTCAACCCAAAATATCCTCACCCACTTACATATTCCTAGTCATCCCACTTGCACCGCTTAATTCTACTTTAATTAAGCAAATATCTTATTTGGCTTAATTAATCCTTATCCTCTCGTAATCCCCATCCACTTGCATTTTCCTAATAAAGATTTAGGGAAGCAAAGTCACACTTTGCTTCTTTCATCCAAATCCTCCTCTATTTTGAATTAAAATAAATTCAAAATATCCTCATCCACTTTCCTCCATTTTGATTTAATATAAATTCAAAATTCAACTCAAAATATCCTCACCCACTTTCCTCCATTTTGAATTAAAATAAATTCAAAATTCAACTCAAAATATCCTCACCCACTTTGCTCCATTTTAAATTAAAATAAATTTAAAATTCAACCCAAAATATCCTCAACCACTTGCATTTTTCCTAAATATCCCACTTGCATTTTCCTAAATATCCTACTTGTCCGCTAATTAATCCTAATCCCTTTCCTAATAATTTGCACAATCTTAACGATAAAGATTAGGGAAGCAAAAGTCACACTTTGATTTCTTCATCCCAATCTTCAACTAAATATCTTGGACACTTGTCACAAGGCTATGAGTTTGAAGAAGCACAATCTATGTGCTCTCCCTCAAATGCATCTTGGTAATCCACAAAGTTTCAAATCCTAGCCCTTCATTTGCCCTCCTCTTTGCTTATAAATGGAACCTTCTTCCCTTCACAAATTATACATTCTTGAAGTATTGTTGTAATGCCATTTTGAAGAGCCAAAACATCAAACCATATCATCATAATGCAGAAATCATCCCAAATCATGAAGTTTGAGCTACATCTTTGAGCACACATCCAAAATCTTGTACACATCCAAATATCAAGGAAAGCTTATTGGGTGTAGGATGTTTGCATCCTTTTGATTTTATGCTTTCCTTATTTTCTAATCATATATGCTTGTTTGATTATGTACTTTGAGTGCTTTTATTTATATTTGCATTCCTTTAATCACATTTTCTCTCATACAAAAATAATGGCATTTTTTTCCATCAAAGGCAAGGACAAGGTGTATAGTAGTACAAAATTGAATTTTGAAAGAGGGTTATGTTATGCCCTGCATACCCATCCCTATATTTTGTGTGTAAAATGTTGGGTCCCCCTTTGTTTTTTTTTGCTTTTGGCTCTTGCCTTTTCTTCTTTGGTTTCCTTCCCCAAGTTTTCTTTCCCATAGTGTTGGTTTTTTTTTGTGTTTTTGTTCCTCGTGTCTCCAGGACCCAGTCCCGGAGTTGGTCATTTATTTTCCAGAAGCTGGATCCCGGACTCCGGGATTCTCTGCCACAATATCTTCTTTTCATAAGAAGGTATGGTCGCACTAAATCCCCGGGCCTGGAGTCCAGAAGTTTGCCTGTTTTGGAGTTTGTGAAGAGAGGGGTAACTTTCTTTTACCTTGGGTATAAATAGGATTTACCTGTCATTTTCACAGTTACTGCGATTAAAACACTTAGGCGATTTCAGAGTGATTTCATAGGCAATTTGAGTGAGAATTGAGTGCATGCTTCTCTAAAATTAGTGAGTAACAATGAAGTGATCTTCAGTAGTTGTATGTGATGTTAGAGGTGGAAGTTGTTGCAGAGCAGTCTAGTGCTTCTCCCTTTTGCCATTCTTTAGATTCCAGGTTAGTGTTTCTGGTTCTTTCCTTCATTTTTAGATTTTTGTTGTTGTGTTTCCTTTTTTTTTGTTTTTGCTTCGCTTTGTTTGCATTTTTGCTCTGCATCCTTGTCATCTGGTTTTCCACCTACTTGTGGGTCGGCTCTACCAGAGGGTTGTCCACCCTTTGTACGGTGTAGGATATTGTATATTTTATACATTTTCAACATTGTTTTGTTAGGGTAGTCGTTCCGCATTTTTGTTCTACTGTAAATATGATGTATATCCTTTATTTTTCATGTATATATCCTTCAGCCCCTCTATACTTAGTTGTATATTCTATGTGTATCTATTTGGTCTCATGTCGAGCTTGTCATGCTTCATTTGTATTTTGTCCAAATTTTGCAAGATCATTCTAGACAAAATACTGTCTGGTTGAAACTCAGCTCTCAGCTGGTTTCAACCAAGCAATTTTCTCTCTCCTCCATAAATTAGCCTTCATGTTTCATTTATGTCCCACATGTGCATTCAAGACTGTCCAAGTGGCCTCCACTTTTTGCATGTTCAGATTGTTGGTGCAGCTGTCACCATAACTCCCCATTTATTGCATAGCCATGTGATGCCCACGTGGGCCTGAAAACTCACTTTTCACTCACATCTTCCAACGGTTAGTTTTTCAAACCCCGGGTCCTTTGTCTTCATCCAACCCACATTTGAATTTCATTAAGTGTGCTTAAACCCTCGGACCTGAATAGTGCTAAATTTCCTAAGTCTGCATTATATATATATATATACCTTTTCAGGATTTTGGACCCAAACTAACTTTTTAGGAAAGGGACGTGTCTCGGTGGTAAGATCTTCGAATCCCAAAGTATTATTTATCTATGAATTCTAATGGTCACCTTGCCTTACAGTTTTTCAAAACAACGTGCCTTCAGTATGTCTGAGGCTTCTGCATCTTCACCACCCGGGAGTTTGGAGTTCCCCTCCACGGCCGTCACTAGGGCAGCCGTCAGATCAAAAATTGAGAGGGCCTTAGAGAAACTACCCCTCAGCATGAAATATCTGAAGGACAATGTTGTTGTGGGGTCAAAGATTGAATCCCAAGTCTAGTTGATCATCAACACCAGCGTTGGTATGTGGGCAGAGATGTAGGCCCTAGTTAAGGTAATGTTTATTCAATGATAGTCTGGGGATCCATTGGCTATCATCTTCGAGGATTCCAGGATCCTAAAGGCTACTTGTTTCCCATGTTCAATGCAGGCCCCACAGCTTATTCTCACCCTTGCGGCACATTACAACTCCTTTATCCAGGCCATCATGCTCGGCTCCCTCGTCCTGACTGGATATCCCACCCCCATGGTGTCTCTTAATGTCACCACTTTTCGGGCAGGTTTGGGGATTCCCTAGTTTGATGATCCAGTCATCATTACCAGATCTGACGCTTTGGGGCAATTTTAGCTGCTAGAGGTCATGGCCCGAATATATATGAACAACCATTGGCTCAAGACTCTAAAGAGGGACCCCAAAAAAATAAAATTAGAGATCCCCTGATCTGAGTTTAAAAAGAATATCCAAATGGGGATTATAGCACTATGTCAGATCTTCGAGCAACCCCATGCCTGAGAGTTCTCAGGGTGAATGTACTACTTTTTACTTGGCATCTCCACTGGCAAGCAATACTTTGACTGGGCCACCATTATTTCTAATCATGTAGACTCTCAATTCCTTCAAGTGGACTGAAAGCACAAATTCTATATGACCTCTTATGTTCTCTGGGGCTTAACACAGCAATGACCCGTCACCAATGGGCTGCTCACATCAGGCATACTTGAGATCGGCCCAGGTCAAAAGGCTCCTAAGGATTATTTACCACAAATTCAATTGGAGGCTAGTTTCCCCAGCTTCTGCTAGGTGAACGATGCCTTCGTCTACTACAATCTACTCACACCTACCTAGGATGCTGAGTACCGCCTCTCCAAGGAGGCAATGGATCTAGTCAAAATTTATGGCCATTACTACATCCAATTCTAGAAATATACCTATATTCAGATTACCGACTTCTCTAGGAAACCTTACTTGTTGCCCAAACATTGTAGGAACAATATAATCCTCTTAGAATATTGTAGACAAATGTTGGACTTGCATGCCTTATAAGTTCTAAAGAAGGTGGTGAATGTTCCATTCCCAATCACTTGTGGGAATTACTCGTGCAGTCTGGCAGCAGCCAAGGAGGCAGACAGCAAACTCAAGAGCCTAAACTTGGTAGAATTTTATCTAGCATGGAAGAACTTTGATCCGCTTGGAAAAATTGCATTGGCACTTCCCCGGGCATCAGAACCCCACTAATTTCACATGGAGGACTTATGGGAAGATTGTAGGAAGATGTTGAAGTCTGAAGTCGGAATTACGTCCGGATGACCATGGGAATGATGGAAAGATTGAAGCTCCAAAATTTCTGGATGACTTCTCAGACACCAGCCCCACCATAGATCCCCAGTACAAGGCAAGGGGAGTTGATAAGATGGCCCTCCCACCGATATATTGGAATGCCTAGGAGGGGCCTACCATTGAAGATATCACTCACAACATGGTCGAGCATAGCCACAAATACTTCAAGAGGGTATGCCTTGGGAGCACCCGAAGAGTTGGCTCGATGGTATAGAAGTTGACCTCCAGGGATAGAACCTCTTCACAAGGAGAGGGGAAAGGAAAGGGAATAATGGGAACTCCAACCCTGCATGAGACCCCCATAAAAGAGCAATTGAAGTAGACGTTGGCAGCCTCCCAGTAGATGAGAGATAAATTGATCACATAGTTGGCCACTCTGGTGCTCATGACCATACCTGTCTGTCCTCCCTCTTCCCCTTCACTAGTAGCATTGATGGTCAGAGTGATAGGAATGGGGGTGGAAGAAGAGAAGGCGGCCCTAAGGGATGCAGGGCCTCCTTTGGTTACCAAGAAAAAGAAAAGGCTCAATCCAAAACCAAAGATAGAATTGGAGCTTGGGATGTCGCACATCCCAAAAGTATAGATCATTTCTTCTGACTCTTTGGAGCTGGAGAAAGAGCCAGAGCGCATCCACATCCCAAAAAATCCTCCCCCCCATGAAGAATTTTATGATGTATTTAGAACTGATGAGTTTGGGAATTTGCAAGGAGACCTCACACAGTTGGAGGAAGAAATTGCCGCGCAGGAGGAAGCTTCAGAGTAGGAACCTACGTAGGAACAAGAAGCACAAATAGAAGAAGAAGAAAAGGGGGCACAATAGGAGAATACCTCTGGAGTCCTAGAAATACAGGTTATGGGAGTTTCAAGCCAACAAATGCAAAATGAACAAATGGCATCGGTTGGAGAAATTGGACCCACAAGAATAATTGTGTCCCCAACCATCGTGTTCCAAATGCCACTCCCAAAGGTAACATTCAGGGAGGTAATTACTGTGGCCCAAACATTGAGTCTTGGCCCGTTACCTCCCCCACTACCAGAATATATACCAACAGAGGAGGGCATCCCAGCCACAGAGGTTGAGGAAGAGCAGTGACAAGATGAAGAAGAGAACCTCGGGGAAACCAACGAAGATCCAAATATTGCCAAGGATATAGATAGAGGGGAAAAAGACGTAGTTATCACTGGAGAAAATGTCGTCGGTGAGTCAGAAGATACAGGGAAGGAGCTAGAAGAGGCTCATACTGTTGAAGGACCACAACAAAAACCTGGAGAGAAATCACATGAGAAAATTTTGGCTGCAAAGCCACCCCTACCACCACAGTGGTTGGTGGAATCTCAGAAGAGAAAGGCCCCAACAACACCCAAGGCTCATCTTTCTTTGGTGAAGATGATGGCTCAAGCACAAAACCCACCAAAGACTAAGAAAGCCCAGACAGTCCACACTCTTTGGACTGAGCTGGGCGGAGAAATAGTCACAGTAATTGTAACACCTTCCCCAAATGTGAATGAGGCAAAGGCTAAAGCCAAAGATTACGATGTCACAAAGGTCTCACTAGGGAAGAGAGGAAAACAAGGTGTATTGAACCTGTTGAAAGAAGCAGCCAAGGTAGTGGAGGCTCTCTACGAGAAAGAGGCCCAAAAGTTTAAGGCAGAGAAGGAGAAAAATGCAAACCTCATGGGACTGTTGGCTAAGCTAGCCCATCCCATTAGTGTTATTCCCTCGGGGGCCTCTCTGTTAGATGCACCACTTCCTCAAAGTGATATAGAATCATTACAGGCAATGAAGAGAAAGGCCCAAGTGGTTGATGAATGGGTCGCCTTACAGTTGGGAAATGTCTGGCATTTCCTGGTGTCCACACTCCCAGATCTATATGCGGCCCACCACGTCCTACACCAGGTTGAAACTACCATCTCCATATGGGAGGGAGATATCGAGAATTATGAGGCATGGAAGGTTGAGTTAGAAGAACTCATCGGCCTTGGATAGGAGATTGTCTCTGAGTCCAAAATTTTAGGAGAAGAATCATTTGATTTTGTAAGGACCCAACACTCTAGAATTGACCTCACATTGGGGGTTATTAAGAAACTGGTGGGGATCTTGCATGATAAGGTCAATGCAGTCTAATATTCTTTCAATTATAGAAGTCTTTTATTTTGAAGGTCTCCAGAGCTAATCTGTTTAGCACCAACACATGCATGCCAGAGGAATATGTTTTGGGGAAGTTTGATGAATTAATGGAATCAAGGTATCAATCCCTAGAGGTGATAGATGGAGAAAAAATGATGCGAGTTGAAGATAACCAGCTATCCCCCTCAAAAATAGTCACATCTCCCAATCAAGCCCCGCACTATCGACACCTGACTCTCACATACTTGGAGGCCTAGGGAATCTCATTTCCCTTGACAACCTTTACAGGCAAAGTTGGTTGGTACCCTGATACCTGGTGACAACTTACCTCTGTTGGCGGACCCGGTCACAAAAGTCCCATCAACAGAAACTGGAGCTAGGAGGGAATGAACTCGTCCCCCTCTCAGGATTCTGATTTTACACCTCCTGACGGTTCCCCAAGCCATATTTTTAGGATTCAAGCCTTCAATGGGATTGGGTCTTTCTCTCTAGTGAGATTTGAAAGAATCCTTAGATCAGCCCCTGATCCCAGAAGGTTTGTCAAACTTGAGCCTCTTGCTCGAAAGAAACGGACCCCAAAAATCACACCAGCCACCATTTTCTGGGGGTCTAGTGTACCATAGAATATCCAAACTTCCTAGACAATCTCTAGAATCAGCATTCAACCTACTTAAAAATCAACTCCCCAAATGGCTTCACATTTTAGGAATATCAGGTCCCCTATGGGAACTTTCCTAGGCGCAACCAACGATTTACCCTCGCACCCAGAAAATATTTCCCACGATATGAACACCTAGTCTCACGAACTGTAGAGGAACATTTGTAGGCATATAAAGATGCCATGAACTGACACCGGATCTAACATGAAGATGTTTTGACCTGTATGTTTCCCCTATGCCTAGGATAGGGTGAACTAAACTAGTACCTTAACCTTCCCACCAACTCCATCAACAGTTGGCAGGACATGGAGGATGCCTTCTTGGCTGCCTTTCGCATACACATGGACCTAGCTTGGTCCCATAGCCAGTTCATTTCCATTAAAAAGGAACCAAATGAACCCCTTACAGCATTTAATCATTAGTTCCAACATGCCTTGAAGTGGTGCATGAGCCCTTTCATCCCATCCGTAGAAGTAACCATACAGACCTATCTCAACGCGATGGACCCCTTTGTTGCCACTCTCCTTTGGAGAACAACCACCCTGGGTGACTGGGATACTTTGGAAAAAGTTTACAACCTAGCTTTAGAACTGTCCCGTGGCCTCAACAAATCCTTGGATAGGATCAGGCAGAGTACGCCATTCAACATGATCCCTGGTAGAACTACATACGCTAGGGGATATAACCCTAATCTGGAAGTGGGTGCCCCCACAATGGCCATGAATCCCCCACCATTGCCGATAGACTAGTAGGCCTGGTACGTTTATCCATCATAGACTCAAGCAATACCGGGTCTCAAATCTTTCCCTTGGAACCAACCACAGTAGAGCCAACTACAGCAAACACAACCATCCAGAGTGCCTTTCTTCTAGTCATTTGCGGCTGGAGGATTTCTGCCCTCGACTCCAACAAATATTGTTGCCTTCCTAGGGAACCAACAACAACAACCATCACATTGTGACACAAACACTTAGTTGACTATCAAGGTTGAGACCCTCTGGTGAATGTTGTCCACCCTGACTGTGGACATGGGTCAACTGAAAGCGAGGTCTTATACACCCCAAAACTCCAATTCCCAAAGAGGGAATATTTTCATTGGTCAATGAAACAATAATGTCGGGGGAAGAAATTTTTGTTGGCAAGTTGACTTCCTGAGGAAGCATGGCTTATTTTGTGTTGTCAATCATGGCAACAAAGTCATACTAAGTTTCTATCAAAGATAACTTAGAAGATAAAATGACTAAGTACAGAAAATAGGACAGACAGAGGGATACAGAGATCAGCACATCAGCTCACATGTTAGAGATCACACTAGAACATGCATGCTTAGATATATATTCTATGGTGTATATACATGTTAGATCCAAATATGCAGAGTATGGAACATCAGTACGGAAAAGTTACAGATAGATTAGTAGACCTGCAGTCCAAGAAATAGAGCATGGAAGCCAACTACAGTTTTCATCAGTGTGTATGATGTTATAATGTAATGGCTAAGCGCCTTTAGTTATAAGTTTGTAATAATGTAACTAATGTTATAGTAAACACGCTTGGGCCGACTTGTTCGGAAGCATTATGTATTTTTGTTTTACGGCCGACTAATGATTTGTTTTGGGTCGCGCCTATTTGGTTTTGAAGATATAAGTATGTAATGTAAAGATATGTTACAAGAGTCGATTATCGTGTAAGAAGAAGTTACAGAGGGACAATATAATGAAGTCAAAAGATGATGTAGCTCTTTGAAGGAGTAAGAGCATCCACACATACATGGAACTGATCAGACAATAGTGTCACTACAGCAGTTCATTTTTGATATAGTGCATATCAACATTCAGAGGGTTGCAGCCTTCATATTATTTGGGCAATGAGCCATACACCCTTAATAGGGTTTTGTAAAAGACTCCTAATAGGGTCTGACCTTTAACTAGGTCATTGTACTCAAATTGTAAAGACTGCTTCTAACAGGGCAAAGAAACTTTAACAGGTTCATTATACCTAGCACAATATTTTGTGGGTACTAATCCCCACCAAAGTTTTCCTCTGACCAAGGTTCTTTGTAATCATATCATGTGTTATGTGTTCTTGTGTTATGATTCTTTGGATGCACATTTTATATATGTTTAATTGGCTGAAATATAATTAATTGATAAACATTGATTCACCCCCCCCCCCTCTCAGTGT
>MU224845.1:2738948-2750506 GCA_018584345.1 Thuja plicata | reverse complement strand
ATCATAAGATTAGGGATTAACCCTTAGTTTTTACTTGCAACAAGCCTACTATGCTGATTGCAAAAGCTTTCTCTTCCAAAAATGATGATGGGTGCATTCTTTTAGTATAGCAATATCAATTAGTGGCATCCCATACTATTATCCCTATAAATACTCATGTAGGAATTAGAATTAAGTACAAGTAAAATATATTTTATTTCATAGAAATAGTCAAGGATATATTAGATCCTGTACCCTTTTAATGTATTAGATTATCTACCATTTTAGTATCAAACATTAGAGAAGAGGAGATGACTACTAGTTTCAATATTCATTATTTTTAAAATTAAGTTAAAAAACAAAAATACTCAATAGTTTTTTATTAATAAAAAAGGAGTTTTACATGTACCTTAAACCACAAAGTATTAGATACATAAAAAAACATTAAAGTACCCTTCAAAAAAGGATAGCTGCAGAAAAATAAAAAAACAAAAAGACAGCAGGAAGAACCAACCAAAAACTAGCAAAACAACAAAACCAGAGAATAGAAAGAAGTAACTTAAATATTTTAAAGTATCAATGACCTCAGTTTCAATATTACTCATCTCGTATGCAACCCTCTTAAGATCTTGAATCTCCTAGGTAGAATTAACAAATTTTTTCTTCAGGTTTCCTCTAGTCCTCCTTGAAGGGCCAATATATTCATTATTGTTCATGTCCTTCTCAGCCTCCAGATCCACTAATATAGTACCCTATTGAGCTTTCTTTAATTTATCAACCATGATATTCATGGTACCAATCATCCTCTTAACCACTTTGTAGCTATAGTCCATGATAGTGTTCATAGTTTCCCTATTGTTTGTAATATCTCCCTCTAAATTCTTTATTTTCTTCTCATTATTCTTTTTCATTTTATCCATAATTTCCATAGTTCTTTGAGGACACTCGGCTATATAAATATTGTCCCCTTCAGTCCAAGAGGCCCCACAATTTTTTTGCATGACCTCTTTCACTTCCACTCCTTCTCTTTTGTACTAAAAACGCTATGTTTAATGTCGAGACCCTTGATCTCATGTAACATTCATTTAGCCAATTTGAAGTAATCCAATGCCCCATTCTAGGAAATTACCAAAATATCCTTAGGGAACTCCCTTTCGACCTTGAAGTAATGGTATTTAGGTCTAAGGTCATTTGGCAACCTAGTCATGTTCTCCATGTCCATTAGAGGGTAAGAAGAGTAAGAATCATTGGTAGCCCAGGGCGCATCAGAATTGTCCTTAGGGGAATCCTTAGAGTACGAAACCAATTTTTTTTTTATCTTCCTTCAGAGAAGTTTTACCCTTGATTTTATCTTTCTTGGAAATATCAATAGGGCTCTTGATAGAACAATCTTTATGACCAGAGACTAGTAGAGGGCTTCTTGTTAACTTTGATTGAAGTGGAATCGTCCTCCTCTCTCATTTTGTATCCCAAACATCGTCGAAAAGGATAACATTAGTGTGATACTCTTTAGACTCCTAAACAGGGTTAGATGGGCATGGATTGAACTAAAATGCTCATGAATTACCAAGATAAGACTTTCATGCAAGACTGGATAATTCCTAGGGTTTTTTCTATTAGCTTTAATGCTATGTCTTAGAGAAGAGGACAAGTAGAAGGGTAAGGAAACCCTAACCTTGTAACAAATTTTGGTAGTTTTATATGTGTTATGACCTAAAAATGGTTATCTAAACCCTAGAACCCAATTGATCTCTAATCAAGAAAACCCTAATCTTGATCCCTCTAAGTCCTAAACTTAAAGGAAATTCAACATACTCAGTCTGATCTGACCTAAACTTGAGGTCCTAATCTATCATTGCACTTGATTAATTATTTAATTCCTAAATTCCAAAACTTTGGAAAATAAACCTTATGTCATTTATTTAGTTAATATTCTAGTATGTTGACTAAATAAATAGATAATTGTAAATTAAATACAAAAAGGAATTAAAATTAATAAGTTGAGTAAAAGTGCATTTCAATTATTTAAATATTCAAAAATGAATTTTTTGCTATCATTTTAGTTGACTGAACATCAAATTACAAATAAATCTTTATTGTTCAGTTAACTAAGTCTTTTCTGCTTGTCATTTTGGAAACAATCCAGTAAACTGAAAGTTGACTCAGTTAACTCCTATTTCGACTTTACAAGTTTCACCAATGACTGATTAGTCAGTTCAATTAACTGACTCTTTCAACCAATGACCTACTTTGTAAATGCACTGTGCTTCTTCAAGTCCATCTTGTCTGTTCTTTAACTTTCAACCTCAGTCATCGGTTCTAGAGATATTTCCTATAAGAGAAAGCTTCATTTCCTCACAAAGGATGGGAAGAATTTGAGTAGATTTATTATGTAGGTTTTTTCCATTAAGCATTTACGCATTTAGCATATTTTCATGTTTCAAAGAATTTGAATTCATAATCTAGGGACATTTCATTTGGGCTTTAATAATCAAACTTAGCTAAACACTAGGTTAATAATCTTTTTTACTTACATCGATAGATTAATATCATTTTCAAATCCTTCATATAGACAAAGTCAAATTACTGGGTTGACAATAGGTCAGTTTAGATTAATTTATTATTTTTGTAGTTCAATGATTTATTAGAATTAACTATGCAATGATCTATTGAAGTGTGCATTGATAGCTTAGAGGTCAACTTTTCACACACATTTTTGGTTCCCAGCGTGGGGCAAAAAATCAAACTTTTGACCTCACCATTTTCAAGTTTTCGAGTCTCAGATTTTTTTTCTGTACACTCTTCTGTCGAGACTCATATGAGTTTTCTCACCATGAAATATGAGTGAGGATGGATACTCATATGGGTTACTATATATTCTCGTATGGAGACTGAAGGATACTCATACACATTTCTATTATTTTGTTTTTAACAACAAGCATTTTTAGGGTTTTTTGACACTTTTACCATTTGTTGTTTATTGTTCTTCCGATTATCATAGCCTAACATTTGTGTACAGGAAGTTCAAAAAAGACTTCTATTCTTGAAATATTTATTTGCATGACGATTGATAAAGAATCAAATTATCAAACTACTGATGATGTCTTGTAGGTTTCCTAATCATGAATCAACTAAACATTTTGTTTGTTTTTTATTAAAGTAGGAGCCTCACATGCAAGACATTTAATTTATGAACCTCTTCTTGATGTGTTTTAAATGATAATGATGTTAGGATTTTATGCTTTCTTCCTTTTAGGGATGATTAGAAATGCAGAAGAATGGTTATCATTTCCTTTTTGCATGATCACATTGTAGAGGGTCTATCACAGTTATAAAAAGTAACTAGCTTGTGAGAAAGACCCAAGTGAGGAGGGGCTAACGTCAAGCCAGTCTAACTCATAATAAATAAATTGCTTCCTTGAGATTAAAGTCTCGGAAGATGAATACCATTTGAGCTTATACTCGGCTCTCGCCTAACACATAGTAGGGCCCTTTGGGCCTCAATCACGTTGTCATGACTACTCATGCTAAGGTGCTTTGTGGGGCTATACACCTCAATTGGGATTGCGCAGACACAAAGGATGTATTCAAACATAGACCGTTACTAAGAACTCTAGAATAGAAGCCACCCAAATCACCTCTGAAAGTTGGATAATCTAACTGCAAGGGGCATACTAACTCCCCCAAGACACTCACCATATCGTACCCCCATTAGTACTTTGATTCAGATATTACAACATCATTATACCCATTGCATGGTTTGTGGTGGTCGTTTTCTAATTAGCTCTTGGGTGTGTAACTAAGTTTGCGAGTGAGGATTTTCCACTCAGCTAATCTCCTTAGGATCTAGCATTTTCCTACTATGCTTGAGTTACTCTGATCTCTACTGTGCTAAACGTACTTGAAAACCAAAAACATCAAATCAAAAACTGAAAATTGTGCAAGAGAGAGAAGAAAATACAATTCTCACATGACCCTGCATCCTGACTCATACGAGTCATGATCATGCTCCTATTTACTCGTATCACCTAGTGAGAATGCTTGTATCACCCACTGAGAGTACTCGTATGGGAGTCTACATTTCCTGCAAATTTTTACCTATTCTGATATATCGTATGCATTTTAGTAAGAGAAACCTATTTCCTCATATCACCTGTCGAAATACTCATACACGTCTACACTCACGCATGCTGTTCCTTAAGAAATTTGTCCAAATTGTCTATTTTACCTGATTTTCTACTATCCACCAGATCTCTGGTTAGGTTTTGTATTGTATCCTAAAATTTTTATCCAGAACTATGAGCTCGTCCTAGTTCTGTCCTTTGTCATAGTCTATTGTTAGTCTAACTTCTCCTGTCACGAATCTTAGTTGGTTGTACTAGTCCATTGATTAGTCTGTCACTATCATTTCAATCATCTTTTGTCTACACTTAACTTAGTATGATTAAATTGGTTTTATGGAGGAAGTGTTAACATTTTAGCATTAATCAACTTCAACATCACATCATGTAAAGATTCAAAAAGTGGTGTAAATTTATGTGATGGTTTAAAATAAGATGATAAAGGAGCCACACCTTTGGATGCTTCTTTCACCTGTTTGTCAACATTGTTGGACTTGTTAATTTTTTATTTCTTAAATTTTGTTGAAATTTTTGGAGGCGACATCACTCTTATCGACGTAGCTATTGGAGTGTCACTTGAAAATTGACTCAGTTGAATTTGATAATTATGAACAACTGCATAAAGTTGAGTAAATGAAGTGTTAGAAGATTAATTGTTACTTGTATCTATGTATTTATTTAGGAGATTCCTATAGAATCCCTACATGTATTTTGTCCTCTAGTCCAAGTTGGAGGACATGTCATATTTTGTAATTATATTAATAAGGAAATTAATCTATCCTAAGAGGATCTTGACACTTTGCACACAAATACTATGGATGTTGGCATTCATAGATTGGTAATTTACCAGGTATCTCCTCTCCTCATCTCTATAAAAGAGATGCTCCTCTCTCTCATTTCTACTATTTGGAGTCATTGTAAATGCGTCTCTCTCTCTCTCTCTCTCTCTCTCTCTCTCTCTCTCTCTCTCTCTCTCTCTCTCTCTCTCTCTCTCTCTTAATATCACAAGGGGTTTTTCTTTTCTTTTCCCCTTTAAAATCTTCTTGTCTCCTTGTTTTGGATTTTGGATGATTGCTCCTAGTTCATGGTTTTCTCATGGTCACATTTTCATCATCATCTATCTCTCTTAGATTATTTTAATTTCCTTGCTCTTGTTATTTTATTTACATGGTATTAGATCTTCAGTTGTAAATCCTTGTTTGAGTGTAGTGTTGAAGGTTACCATCTCGGATAACTTTAAGAAATCCCTCCCTCCCGAAAAGTATAAAATCATGGTGAATCACATGTTTTTTGGAGGGAAATTTTTTAATATTTATGGCGAATTGTGTTTCAAATTAAGGATATTTGCTGGCGAATTTTTTAATAACGTATACCATTTTTATAAAAATATGGCACCTAAAAATGATTTTAATAGAAAAATTATTAATTTAATTGGCGAATCAGAGTTCCTTATATGATAAAGTATGGCAACATTATTTTCCAAATATAGCAAATAATTTATTTGTCATGGCGAAAGTTTTTCCAAAATACATATAAACTTGGGGATTTAATACAATAGTTGTAGAGTTGGTATGGCGATTTAATAATTGGATATAATTATTAAATTTTTATTCTCCTGAGTTTTCATTCTCAAAGTATGACATGTGTGATGATTCCAGAGAGATTTTTCAATAAAGGAGTTATCTATCCACATTCCTCTTGAATTGCACCTTCTACCATTCATCTCTCTTAATCCAATAGTTCTAATTTGATGTTGAAGTTGCATCGGGTCCCATCACTATGATGTCAAAGAATCACATGACCATTGGATTACAATATATCAATGACCAAAGGTGAATTTTGGGCCTATTGTTGGTATTCATAATCTTTATGGAAAACTCTCGACGAAATCATGACATGTCATATGATTGATCATACCAATAAGCCCACGATCAATCATACCACGTTTCATGATTCCACTAAGATTTTTTCTTAAAGATTATGAAGACCAAAAATAGGCCCTAAATTCACCTTTATCCCTCGATATGTTGTAATCCAATGAACGCGTGAGTCTATGACCTCATTTTTTGACACCAAAAAAATAGAATTCTTTTGGCAATCTTAAGTAATATTAGATAGAAATATTAATTAATGGTGATGAGTAGATGACATCAATTAAAGTAATGTTAATTAATGACTGCTTAGATGGAGCCTTTCATTTTTCAATGATAGATTTGTGTGACATCATTATCTATTCATTACCTCGATAGAATAATGCCTTAAAGTTAAGGCTTAAATGAAAATATCATGTCATCTAAGGACATTATTTTATGACCGTTCGATGATCTTACATCAATGGTAAAGCTTAATTTTCTGTTGTCATTTCGCATCTAACATACTTTTCTTATTAATTAGATTATGTACCATTATATCATGTGAAGATAAAACATTAAAAGGATTTTGGAACTTTGGTTTAAATGTTACAGTTAATGAAAGGTTTTTGACATTTCCTTTTTAAAAACCTATCGACTCGTAGTAATAGAGCTAAAAAGAACTTTTGAATGGTCGCTGAAGATTTCAAGACTATAATTTGTGAGAGCCTTAGCCATTCTAACTTCTATCTATCCAGATTTCAAAATTTAATTTTGGGTAAGATATCTAGCCTGATGCATCCCAATTTTGTAATGTCAAAAATTTTGTTTAACTTGATTTTGAAATTTTAATTCTTGCATGTAAAATTGGGGTTTTCTTAAATTGGGGTTTTCTTAATTAGTTAGTTATTATCTACTATTTTGTTAGTAAATATTTGTGATGCTATGTTTTTTCATTCTTTCGAAGAACAATGGGAAAGCAAAAACTCATGTGCAAGGGAAAGCAGATGGGAAAACTTTAATAGACTATAGAAAACTAGTAGAAATCCCTAGTTTCACTGATCAGTGTCATGATGTTTATGATCCTACTATCAACGGTGAAAGGAGAGTTATATAAATTTAACATACATTTTGCAGTAAGGCAACTGGGCCAAACATGTATGAATTTATAAAATTTAATCCAGCGATAGGTGCTAAAATGAATAAAGTTGCTTCGTGGGTTGTAGGTTTGGGTTGGATGTTGTTACCCAAAGTTTTTCCTTGCCCAAAAATTGTCTTGATTTGTGCAAAATATTATTTTGAAGAAAGAAAAGAAATTGTGAATAAAAATAATAAGGAAGAAATTTTATCAATAACCCAGGAAGAATTTCTCATTTTGCTAGACCTAGTATTTGACCGACAAAAATGTAATGTCCATATTAACCTTGGATTGTTGGCAAAGTAATATGAGGCAGTCGCGCCAAACACAAAATATTTTTTTATAAAGGGTCTAATAGTTGTAGAGGCAAAGGCTTCATTGGGTAAGAACCATAAGCCTCCTTATGATTTAAACATTTTTTTGCCATGGCTTCAGGATACTATATCCTCGCTAGCATTTTTCCTAGGATTGAAAAACAATAGGGAAGTGGGTTCTAGCATTCTTCAATTGATTTGGGATATCCATTGTGTCAATGAACCAATAAGATATAATTTTGTTGGACACGTGGTTCAATCGATGCAAGAACAATTAGCATTGATTAAAAGAGGCAATTCTAAGACATTTAGGTTCACAACCTACTTATGTTATCTTTTGCTAGCCAAGCATGCTGCAATATTAATGAGCAACGACAACAAGCTTGAAATTTAGATGGGTTAGGATTGACATGTACTCCAATATATAACCGGACACCTTAGATATGGATATGTGATAAGAGAAGGAATTAGAGTAATTTTGTAGACTTCTTTTTGGCACCATTGTACAAAAAATTAACAAGCACTCCATTGTCCAGATTGCCTGCTTCATGTAGGGATTGCATCCAACTTGGAAGCACAATTCAATTGGATGATTGGTACTTAATGGAAAAATACACTATGCTAAGGCTTTACGGATCAGAACTACAACCCTACAAAATTCTAATGCATGTGACATACAAGGTGTTTGTAGTATAATATGTACTACAACTAGAGAGAACATATAGACTCTTCATTTTCCAGTTAAAGAAGAGCATATTCCTTTCCTTACCTTTCTCAATTGGAGGGTTAACATTTGAGAGAAAGGCATTCAAAGTGGAAAAACAAATTTATAAATTTTTTAGTTTGATTTATAGTGGTACTAAAAGTATGATGCACTCAACTTCATCCAAACAATGCTTGTTGCTAATAAGAACTCTACAAACTTATTTCAACATGAAAATAAACCATTGCTAGAGAAGTTGAAAAACAAGGATAGCTGAGATGACGTTACAAAAGAGATGGAGAAAGTTTCCACTAAGGAAAAAATTTTAGTTGAACATTTGTCATCACAAATTATGATATCAATAAACCAGGGCATTATACAACCTAGAATGTCCTCAAAGGGTGCGACAAGAAGACAAGATCCTCAATTCTCATTGGTTGATCAAATTGAGTTGAAAGAAAATAGGATTTATTTAATTCAATCAATTAATTAAATTAACCATGTAAGAGTGAATGGGTTGGATTTGATTTTTGATTTAAAAACTATACAATTAATTGATTAAAAATCAATTATATAATTTGATTGATCCCTTTTAGGCTTGAACTTGATTATTTGATTTCATTATTAATTAATCCTTTGATTTTAATTTGATTTTGTCCAATTTCCTTGATAAATGTCCATTTAATTTGATTTTAATCTATTTTGATGCATTTTTATGAGATTTAGGGCAATTGACTGAGATTTGCCAATTTGGATAATTTAACAAACACCTGGTCAATTTTAGGTGTCTACAATATTACCTGAAAGGTTATAAGATTCAGAGTACTCTAGCCTGGAAAAGGATTTATTTGAGAGGTCTAATTTTCAAGGAATTTAGATATGTCTTGGGTTTGTAACAACTAAAGGAAACATCTTTTCAATAAATATATTTTTTCATTGAAGTGATTGCATAGAAGGAAAGATTATCTAGATGTTTAGAGTAGCAGGAGGTTAAAATAGTAACCATGGGTTTTTATTAATGGGGGAAAATAGGTTTTGATGGGACCTTGAAACCCATCAACAACTAGATTTTGAGAGGGATCTAGAACCCTCCTAAAACCAACAACTGCAATGGAGATTACATTGCAAAACAACAGCTAACCATCAACACCGAATCATTATCCTAAAAGTGATCAACAACTAAAGCACCAACTTAAGAGAACTAGGCCTATGCCTAACCAATCATAGAGGAAGGTTTTCTAGGGATCCCTTAACCTTAAATATCATAATTAATAAGTTTTAATGGGCACCTAAAACCTCACAGAAACATGTGTTTTATCATGGCTCCCACAACCATAAAATTCACCATTAAAAATAAAGAAAAAAAGGAGTTTGGAAAGCTCCCTTGACCATGTTTAAACTCCTAAAAATAATAACCATCCTCAAGAAATTGTGCTAAGAAAAACCAGCTGAGAATATGTGGTTTTGGGAGGCCCCACAAACCTCCATGGCTTTTGACCTGTCTCTCACAACCATAACATATATACTCATGAGATTGCACATTGAAGTGTTCGTTCTAGATAAAATGGGTAAAAGCATGACACCCATATCTGAGAGAGGCTTTTTCAAGGCTCTCCAAACCTTCCACAAGGGATTTGACTTGGCTCCATTAACCAAAAAAATTCCAAAAGGTGAGCCACCCCCCAATTCAACAACAAATATCCCAAGCAACTCCTCTATAGGAATTTTGAAAACTTACATAATTGGTCTACCATCTTTTTGTCAATCTATGCATTCTAGAACTTACTTGTGCTTCCTATTTAGCCTTCAATATTGCATTGCTTGATTCATATCTACATGATCAAACTCAATTACCGTGGAAGATCATCAAACTCACTCTGTGCTCAAGCTAACCTGATCCTAGTGGGTCATCTTCCTTATAGTGTAACCAATGTTGTTTTGGTGTCATATAAAGGAACCACTCTAGAATCCCTTAATATCACACAAAACTAAAAATATTTTATGTTGCAATTTATTTTATGCTAGCTAGTTGTATTTCATAAAAAAATTTTATTCCTTTGGTATGAGTAGAAAGGCTAGATAGTTGTATGATAGGAAGGTTTAAGATCATACTAGTATGAGTGGAAAATTTTGATACTCTAGATAGAGAGGGGGATATATTTGGATAGTGTCAATAGGGATATCAAATTGTATTTATGAGAGGCTCATACATTAGGGTGAAAGATTTTTATAGTGGTTTTCCCCCATGAAGGAAGATACAATAGATAGTAGATTTCTCTGCCATGAAGGCATATACAATTATATAGTTGATTATCCACCAAGAAGGTATATACAACAGATCAAAAAAAAAAGTTAAAAAGAAAGTGATACAAATGTAATATTATAGAATGGAATGTGTTAGGCATAAGAGATCACGGTACATTCTAAGGGGACAAAAGATTTTTTTATATCAACATAGAAAAAGGTTTCCATGGAATATCACCTCACAATAAGTGATAGATGATATCTACAATATAAAAATATGCAAAGATTGGAGGATCCTTTTATTAGGCATCAGAAGTCATAGTTTCCTCATAGTGCTTTAGTTTTCAAATATTTAAAATATAACATGATAAAAATAAAAAATTGCCTCAAAATGCAACTTTGGCCATAGTAGGCAGAGTATTTGCCTCAAAATACTAGCTTGTGGACAATTATTATCCATTCATTAAATGGTTACTAAGTATTACCAATTAATTGAATGACTAAATAGGTAATTGGTTAAAAATATAAACTGGAAATTAACATTGCCATTAGAAACAGTAAAAAGTACATCACAACTATAAAGAAGGAAAAAAAGGGTAATATACTCTTCTACAGTAGCCTCAACATTCAGATCAAAACTGATATTTTGATCACTTTGAATACAAGGCTTTTCACACACAATCGAAGTGCTTGTTTTGTTTGAAAAATCTTCCCATTGGAAAGAGGGCTTCCATGGAGATTTACCTTGGATGACACTCCCACACTCTTGCTCTAGATGTTTTTCCCGCATTACATGAATTTTTTCCACTAGAGAAAAAAATTCAAAAAATTTAGTTCATAAAACTTGTGCATTGCATGAATTCTGTCCACGAGAGAGAAAAACTCTTGGACTTCATCTTCATTCTCATTTTCAGTTGGACGTTTCCTATACTTTTCTCCCTCATATTTCTTTCTAATAAATATAATAGATCACAAAATAATAATATTAAAGATAGATAGAAAAAATCATACAATCTAATCTTAAAAATTAGATTTTATTTGATTCTTTGATGGCTGGCAGTCCACCTCATACTTAAAATAGTATAGGAAGATTTATGGGTGCAGATTTAACAGATTTTAGCTACTGATTTCTTCTCTAATCGATGCCTTCATCTCAGGTGGAACTCATTTTTATTGAATTCCATGGTAGAAGTTTACCAGATTCGAACC
>MU224845.1:2695527-2708703 GCA_018584345.1 Thuja plicata | reverse complement strand
TGTATATGTGTCTCTCTCTCTCTCTCTCTCTCTCTCTCTCTCTCTCTCTCTCTCTCTCTCTCTCTCTCTCTCTCTCTCTCTCTCTCTCATATCACAAGGGGTTTTTCTTTTCTTTTCCCCTATAAAATCTTCTTGTCTCCTTGTTTTGGATTTTGGATGATTGCTCCTAGTTCATGGTTTTCTCGTGGTCACATTTTCTTCATCATCTATCTCTCTTGGATTATTTTAATTTCCTTGCTCTTGTTATTTTATTTACATGGTATTAGATCTTCAGTTGTAAATCCTTGTTTGAGTGTAGTGTTGAAGGTTACCATCTAGGATAACTTTAAGAAATCCCTCCCTCCCGAAAAGTATAAAATCATGGTGAATTACATGTTTTTTGGAGGGAAAATTTTTAATATTGATGGCGAATTGTGTTTCAAATTAAGGATATTTGCTGGCAAATTTTTTAATAACGTATACCATTTTTATAAAAATACGACACCTAAAAATGATTTTAATAGAAAAATTATTAATTTAATTGGCGAATCAGAGTTCCTTATATGATAAAGTATGGCAACATTATTTTCCAAATATTGCAATTAATTTATTTGTCATGGCGAATGTTTTTCCAAAATACATATAAACTTGGCGATTTAATAAAATAGTTGTAGATTTGGTATGGCGATTTAATAATTGGATATAATTATTAAATTTTTATTCTCCTAAGTTTTCATTCTCAAAGAATGACATGTGTGATGATTCCGGAGAGATTTTTCAATAAAAGAGTTATCTATCCACATTCCTCTCGAATTGCACCTTCTACCGTTCATCTCTCTTAATCCAATAGTTCTGATTTGATGCTGAAGTTGCATCGGGTCCCATCACTATGATGTTAAAGAATCACATGACCGTTGGATTACAATATATCAATGACCAAAGGTGAATTTTGGGCCTATTGTTGGTATTCATAATCTTTATGGAAAACTCTCGACGAAATCATGACACGTCATATGATTGATCATACCAATAAGCCTACGATCAATCATACCACATTTCATGATTCCACTAAGAGTTTTTCTTAAAGATTATGAAGACCAACAATAGGCCCTAAATTCACCTTTATCCATCGATATGTTGTAATCCAACGAACATGTGAGTCTGTGACCTCATTTTTTGACACCAAAAATATAGAATTCTTTTGGCAATCTTCAGTAATATTAGATAGAAATATTAGTTAATGGCGATGATTAGATGACATCAATTAAAGTAATGTCAATTAATGACTGCTTAGATGGAGCCTTTCATTTTTCAATGATATATATGTGTGACGTCATTATCTATTCATTACCTCGATATAATAATGCCTTAAAGTTAAGGCTTAAATGAAAATATCATGTCATCTAAGGACATTGTTTTATGACCGTTCGATGATCTTACATCAATGGTAAAGATTAATTTCTTGTCGTCATTTCACATCTAACATACTTTTCTTATTATTTAGATTACGTACCATTATATCATGTGAAGATAAAACATTAAAAGGATTTTGGAACTTTGGTTTAAATGTTACAGTTAACGAAAGGTTTTTGACATTTCCTTTTTAAAAACCTATCGAATCGTAGTAATAGAGATAAAAATAACTTTTGAACCGTCGCTAAAGATTTCAAGACTATAATTTGTGAGAGCCTTAGCCATTCTAACTTCTATCTATCCAGATTTCAAAATTTAGTTTTGGGTAAGATATCTAGCCTGATGCATCCCAATTTTGTAATGTCAAAAATTTTGTTTAACTTGATTTTGAAATTTTAATTCTTGCATGTAAAATTGGGGTTTTCTTAAATTGGGGTTTTCTTAATTAGTTAGTTATTATCTATGATTTTGTTAGTAAATATTTGTGATTCTGTGTTTTTTCATTCTTTTGAAGAACAATAGGAAAGCAAAAACTCATGTCCAAGGGAAAGCAGATGGGAAAACTTTAATAGACTATAGAAAACTAGTAGAAATCCCTAGTTTCACTGATAAGTGTCATGATGTTTATGATCCTACTATCAACAGTGAAAGGAGAGTTATATAAATTTAACATACATTTTGCAGTAAGGCAACTGGGCCAAACATGTATGAATTTATAAAATCTAATCCAGCGATAGGTGTAAAAATGAATAAAGTTGCTTCGTGGGTTGTAGGTTTGGGTTGGATGTTGTTACCTGAAGTTTTTCCTTGCCCAGAAATTATCTTGATTTGTGCAAAATATTATGTTGAAGAAAGGAAAGAAATTGTGAATAAAAATAATAAGGAAGAAATTTTATCGATAACCCAGGAAGAATTTCTCATTTTGCTAGACCTAGTATTTGACCGACAAAAATGTAATGTCCATATTAAACTCAGATTGTTGGCAGAGTAATATGAGGCAGTCACGCCAAAAACAAAATATTTTTTTATAAAGGGTCTGATAGTTGTAGAGGCAAAGGATTCATTGGGTAAGAACCATAAGCCTCCTTATGATTTTAACATTTTTTTGCCATGGCTTCAGGATACTATATCCTCGCTAGCATTTTTCCTAGGATTGAAAAACAATAGGGAAGTGGGTTCTAGCATTCTTCAATTGATTTGGGATATCCATTTTGTCAATGAACCAGTAAGATATAATTTGTTCGACACGTGGTTTAATCGATGCAAGAACAATTAGCATTGATTAAAAGAGGCAATTCTAAGACATTTAGGTTCACAACCTACTTGTGTTGTCTTTTGCTAGCCAAGCATGCTGCAATATTAATGAGCAATGACAACAAGCTTGAAATTTAGAGGGGACAAGATTGACATGTACTCCAATATATAACTGGACACCTTAGATACAGATGTATGATAAGAGAAGGAATTAGAGTAATTTTGTAGACTTCTTTTTGGCACCATTGTACAAAAAATTAACAAGCACTCCAATGCCCAAAATGCCTACTTCATGTAGGGATTGCATCCACCTTGGAAGCATAATTCAATTGGCTGACTGGTACTTAATGGAAAAATACACTATGCTAAGGCTTTACAGATCAGAACTACAACCCCACAAAATTCCAATGCATGTGACAGACAAGGTGTTTGCAGTAGAATATGTACTACAACTAGAGAGCACATATAGACTCTTCATTTGCCAGTTAAATAAGAGCATATTCCTTTCCTTACCTTTCTCAATTGGAGGGTTAACATTTGAGAGAAAGGCATTCAAAGTGGAAAAACAAATTTAGAAATTTTTCAATTTGATTTATAGTGGTACTGGAAGTATGATGCACTCAACTTCATCCAAACAATGCTTGTTGCTAATAAGAACTCTGCAAACTTATTTCAACATGAAAATAAACCATTGCTAGTGAAGTTGAAAAACAAGGATAGCTAAGATGACATTACAAAAGAGATGGAGAAAGTTTCTACTGAGGAAAAATTTTTAGTTGAACATTTGTCATCACAAATTATGATATCAATAAACCAGGACATTATATAGCCTAGAATGTCCTACAATTTCTATGAAAAAGATGCTCATCCATCAAACATAAAAATAGAAAAGAAAATAGCAGAAGATTGTATGCATAGAAAATGGACTCCAATGAAAATGAATGATTTTTTGAGTATGAGAAAGGATCTTGGTTAACCAAAGACTAGTGCAGATCTAGATGAAATAGATGAAGATATAGAGTTTAGCAAATTATGGAATTTGGAGCATCGTATCACGGTTTACGACAATAGTGATCCAGACAATGAGGATGATAATCCACCAATTGCATTTACTCTAAGGAGTCAGATTGGAGTCAGCGACTACCAAAAACAAACATATAGCTAAGGGGAAATCATTCTGTAAAATGGGTTATAAAGGTGGTGGTTTGGGTCCCATAGGAGAAGGCGTCTGGAATCTAATTGTCACACAAAAAATTAATCATGGTGCACGCCTTGTGTTTGGATTTGGAGTGGACCCATAAAATTCATTAGGAGCCACTATGCCCACAAGAACATCCATTGCCACATGTAGGATTGGGGAATCTACTACTACTGGGTCTGGTAGTGGCATTGGTACAAGTGGGACCAGGCAACTTATACAACAAGTTCGCTCTCTAAAAAGGCTAGTAGAATCTACACAGAATCCCATAGAAGAAGATAGTTTCAAGAACCAAAAGGTTTCCAGATCATTGACACTCGATCCTAAAGAACTATTTGCACTTTCAAGTTCATCAAAACCCTCAAAAAATTTAAATCCTCAAACATCATTAGTTAGATCAACAGGCATTGCAAGCTCTGGTTCACCTTTCAAACATTCAAATCCTTCTGCAACACCATTTATCATTTGAAAGATTTCTATAATAAATTTGCAAAAACAACAACCAAGAATAAGGAAATAAAGAAGACATTGTAGACTGGTGCCCTTACTGTGCATCCAACAAAGTTTTTCCAACATATGACCCAAACAGAGAGATGATGGAGTTCATGGTAGTTATTCCACCAAAAAAAAGGGAAACCCACTAGAGAGTCATATAGATCCATCTGAATTTCAAGTTAGCACTCTCCAAATAGATTTTTCCAAAGTTAAAAATGTGGAAAAAATAAATGTGTCAAAGTCTACAAACCAAGTGGTCTACAGTGCACTGCTAAAGCCAAAAATAGAGAAAAGTAAGCTCACAAAAAATATAGAAAAGTTACAGGCAGACATTGCCAAAGGAAAAGCAAAGAGGAAAGCTTCAGAGAATAGTTTGAAATATTTTTAGAAAAAGATTAAAAAATGGACCTCTACATCAACAAATATAGAGAAGGAACATGTGGAGGTAGTAGTGAAGGAATAGGAGTAGGAAGAGCTGAAGGCACTATGGGAAAATTGGCAGAAAATAGTAAAAAATTAGAGGAAGAAAGAGTCACTTCATAAAATTTATTTAAAACCATAGAGAGTAATGTTGCCTCCAACCGGGAATCGCAAAAGCAATTGGAATCTTAGGCGGATACAGCCAATCATTGGGAACACAAAGCAGTAGAAGAGAAAAAAAATAATTGTGAAAAAATGGCAGAAGAACTAAAGAAGCCTATTAATACAATTCAAACTTTAACAAATACTATTAATAATTTAGTGAAGATAAATAAAGAACACATTTGGGGCTAAATATTGGCGATGTCTCATAGCTTGTGTGAGTGGTTTGAAATACTTCAAAGTATGAGAGTATGCTATTTGAAGCTCCATAAGAATATTGAACAGAACATGGATGTTGTCAAGAAATAAAATAGAGCAAAAGATATTATGCAACAACTCTATAGTAAGAGTGATAATTATCTATCAAACAAGGGAATTAGCACCCGCCTTGATGCCTCAGTAAAGGTATCAAGTATCATTCAAAAATGTGAGAAGCTACAGGAAGCATGAGAATTGGATGAAAAAGCCAAGAAGAAGATCAGAGAGATAGAACAAAGGAAAGAAAATTTGGAAAGTCTAGGTTTTCCTAAGGGATTTGATGGAAATAAGTTCATTGGAATAGAAAATTCCAAAATAAGGTTGGAGGACAAAATAAATATTGATTTATGCTTTCTTCCTATAGACATATCTCCTAATACATTCATGGATTTCATCATACCAGTGAGAACTTTGAATGGGTTTTTAGAAGCAACGGTGCTGTCAAGTTACACTTCCAAATATTAATTGCTAACTAAGTTGTAGGAGTGTGACTATACTATGAACCAAATTGTTGTACCATTAGAGGATGTTTGGACTGGCCTACAAAGATTTCTCTAAATTTTGAACTACTGTAAATTCTAATGTATTACAAATGAATACAAAATAATTTGTGCTCTATCTAATTTTCATGTTTTCCAAATTAATCCACATTGACTTACTCTATTTTATTCAGCTATTCTTAGTTGATTTACTCTATTATATGGTATTGGAATACAAAATTTCATTCAAGAATTTCAAATTCAAATATGAATGATCATTGATGATACGATATAAACTACAGTAATGATACTCTTTTTTCTCAAATTTTAATGATGAAACATAATACATTCTTTCTTTTCTAAAATGAACATTGAATGATAGGATATAGAAGTTAATAAGTTGAAAAAATACCTATTGATTGCTACTACTAATTTAGCAGAAATTTACTAAATTTTCCAATTCATCTCTGCATCGTCATCATCATCTAATTCTAGTATTCCAGTTCCTTCATTGTTCTCTACATTTGCATTTGTGTCTTTGTCACTCTAACCTCATATGAATCCCACTCCCATCACCACCTGCAATTGTCCCACTTGGAGTCGGAGATTGGTTAATGGTGTTTCCCAACCCTCTTCTTTTGCATCTTTTCTTCCAGATTTTCATTGGTTTTTGATAAGGAAAAGTATTGACATCATACCTAGATGTGTAGACCCTCAAGCATGTTTCCAAATTCTTGTCTAGTTTGTTTCTTATCTTTGATTTTAGGAATCCCAAAGCACTCAAAACTCTCTCATCCTCCACCAAACCCAATATCATGGCTTGACATAGATCAGAAAGCTTAAAGAACTCTGAAATTTCATCATGCAACATTGTGCTCTATTTTAGTTCTTTCCAAAGCCTTGTTGTCGAGCCCTCTTCATGTGGGTTATGCATTAATTGATATTGATGCTTCATAGTCCTTGCAAAAGTGCCTGATTTTTGTCTAAGAAGACTCTCATCTAAAATTTAATTGATAGTCACTCCATTGAATTCTATAGATTTGCAAAATTCCTTTATGAAAATCATCAACCTATTATGATAATCTTCCTTAGAGTTTAAGCGTCAATATTGAGGAAACACAATTCCCATGGCCTCAAGAAGTTGTTCAAATGGGAATCATGATCTTATTTCAGAGGAAAATTTATAGGCTATGTCTCTTGCATTAGCTACTATAGACTCGACGATCTTGGTAATCTCTTCCCTTGTAACTCTTATAGCTCACTTCTTTGGGCACTATAGTACATTGGTATCTGAAATCCCCTTACACAAACACATAAATCTCCATTTTCAATGATCTTTAAATAATTATCAGGATTGTCCAAATCTATTAGTTTCTGCCAGTGATGGAATTTTTCATTGGATAAATTTGGGTCATTTCGATAGAGATTATTGAGGGCTTGGCATGACATTTTACACAAATGAGCATATTAGGCAATATACATGGCTCTTTTCCTGGGCTTTTTTCATAATGAACATCATTTCTTCTATAATGGGAATAAGATATGCTAAAGTCAAAAGTGTCTCTATATTGCATAACCTCTGAAGCAGGTCGCCACATCTATGATTTTCTACATTGTTGTGATTTTTGTACATATAAGTCCAATCAAAGATTGATATTCAGAAAAAAAATTGATGCACTGATCCATCCAAAGAGATCCATATGGTATCAACATCTTTTAGAATCTTGTTTCCATTGTTAAATCCATCAGCAAAGTGCTAAAATTCCCTAAAACATTTGGGACTTCAATGAAAATATGAGTACAACTCTCTTACTAAATCTTCAACCTTGTTTACTAAAGGAAACTTTATCAAAACTCTAAAAGAAAGATTCATCTTGTGGGCCATTGAGTGAATGCCATCAACATATGGTGAACAAGAAGCCTACATCTTTGTGCAAAGACCATTCCTTTGACCTTGCATTACTAAAGCTCCATCTTCTCTAACACAGATCAACTTTTTTGCTATTATCAATTCATCCATAGCTCCATATTCAATTAAATAGATCTTTACTAATTGAAATAAACTTTCCAATGTCGCATTGTCCCTCAATTTTGCAATATTTTGTAGATGTGGTTGTCGAACATTATTCTATACTGTATAAATATGCATGCATACCCACAACATATTATCCATTGTTGTAACTTCGTATAAGGACAAAGAAATTAAGGTTGACTCTTTTATTTTTCTCTGTACATCCTCTATTTCAACCTAGGAAATACAACTTGCCCATTCCCATCCACTGTTTATTGACCAATGAGTGATAGGATAGTTAGGAACTTCTAGAAAGTGTAACAAACCACTCATTTCTAGATAGTCTATCATTGGATGCCCTCTGCTCAAAATATAGAAAACATTACTTAATTGAATAGCCTTTTCACATTCTTCTTCTTCACTTGCTTTTTTAAAAATAGCATTAATAGAACCGTGAACTTCACTAGGCTTCATCTTAAATTTATGAAACAAATAATATTCCAAAGCATCCCTTTTATGTTGAAATTACTCCTTTGTTTTATATCTTACCACTTTAATTTCCTTTCCATCTACAGTTGAGGTTTCATAAATCTTACCAACATGTTTCTCTATGGTGTCTACTTTAAGCTATAACCACTTTTCATTTTTATAATTCTAACTATAGATTGTACATCTGCATTCTACTGGTGCGTTACCTACAATTGGATTGTCCACAGGTTCAATGAATGGATACTTTGCTGCACAATCAAATTTAAATCTCCTGGACATCTCCTATTGATGATCAATTTTTTCTTTTGATTTTCCTCTCCCTTTAGTATTATTGTTAATTCAACCATCATTATCGCCAAAGTCGATCGATTCATCCTGGTATTGGTTATTTACTTGAAATTCATCTTCAAGGTCATCTTCATCAGAGATATCAGGTTTTGCAACTTTGTCACCAGATTTATTAGGTTCCCCAATTTGTTGAATAGATTCCTGTGTAAGTTGATAACCTTAAAGTTGTACAGGTTCCTCTGATGATGTACCTTCCTCACTTTGACCAGCACCATTGTGTCTGCCCCCGCTAAAGTATGAAGATCTATTTCTACATTTTGTTGGCCTCTCTTAGATATCTCCACCTTCAATATTCATCTTCCTATTTAACTTTGATTGTGAAATCTCCAAAAAATTAAGGCCGCAATAAAATTTTACTTGAATGAGATACTACAGACTCGTAGTCATTCTGGTTCGCTAGCAATCACAACTGTGAGCTCAGAATCAACTGAATTTTCATACTACTAAATCTCTTGAAACTATCCTTATATGCAAAATCTTATTTTGAAATATGGCGAAGGGGTCGACAATTACATATGATAACAACTAATATTTGGCAAACCCCACGTAATTTCAAGTAATTGACTAGGTGAATAGGGAGGTAATTTGGGACATGATTATTTATGATGCATGGCAAATTGGGTCCTAGTTCGAATAAAAATTTCACTTGGGACAATGGGCCTTTGGCAAATGGTGATCCTTGATAAATACACACTTCCTTAATTGATGGTGAATAATAGTAAAATATAAAATAGGAAAATGGGCGAACAACCCGAATAGCATAGTAAAATTATGTGCAAATAGTGGCCAACAACCTGACCACTATATGTTTCTTTTATAAAATCTGGGTGAATAGGTCAACCAGTATACTAAGAATTTTTTTGCAAATTTATATACGCCCGACGAGACATATTTTCCAAGTGATGAATAATGGCCAATAAAAAAATCCCTTGTTACCATTCTTTGGAGCACACCTTATTTGAGAGTCTTGTTTGAGAGAGAAGCTTGAGCTTCATTTTCTAACTCTTGTGTGGTATATTTTTCATTGTTGTTTACTCTAACCCTCTTTGGTTGGCTTGCCACAAGAGAGTTGTGTTCGGATTTTTTTCTTCATTTGGTTGGTTTACAACCAAACCTATTTCAATATGAATGTATTTTCACGTTTGTCGAGAAACCACAAGGTTTAAAATATTTCTTCTCTCATGTTTCATGTAGGTTATAGTCTAATCATTTCTGAATAACTTGTCCTCTACAGTTTTGGTTCTTGCAGGATTCACATTATATTATCTCATATTTTTATTCTATGCATGCAGGCATCTCTTTGTTCTAATTATTATTTTCATTAAAAGTTTTTCTTGCAGATTTCAATCTCTAGTGTTCTATCAAATATTATTAAATCTCTATTATATTATTGTCTGGTAGCTTGATATAGTTTTTAATTCATTTTTTTTATCTAACATTAAAACCAACTCTTTTTAATTTCAAACATTTCAGTATTTTGTTTAAAAATTTATTGTGCACCATGTCACTTAAATCTTGGCACATTTTTGGTATAGCATATCATTCTTTTTTTTGTTACCTCCTCTATAATTGTGCAGGATTCTACTTCTCTTTGCACAACTCCCTCTATCTTTTAACTATTGTTTTTAGCTTTTTATACCTTGCACAATTCTCTCCCCTTCTCTATTGTTTCCTCTGAGCACCCATTCATGATTCTTGTGCAGCCTTGTCAACTCTTTTTTGTAGCTTATCTTTTTTTTTTTCATGTTGTCTTCACTTATCTTCATTGTGTAGCTTTTGTCCCCTTCCTTTTGCAACACATTCCTCTCTCCACTATCCTCAAAGCAACCCTCACTACCTTCTTTAACAGTCCTACCACTCTCCTTAGCATCCCCTTAGCAACCTTCTCTCCTTGACTTCTTTTGCAGTTATCTCCCTCCCTTCGTAACTCCTTCCTTCATTACATAGTTTCCTCTCTCTGTCATTCCTTGCAGAGAGGTTTATGTCTCTTTCGCTGATCTTCTTCACTTATGCATCTTACCCTTCCTCATTTTCTTATGCAGGCTTACTGTTTTAGCAACCTCCCTCTCTCCTTTTCATATTCATGGGTTATTTTAAATTTGGTAGGTTATCATTATTACTATGTAGTCTTACATTATTCGAGGTTCCTTGTGATTATTGTAAAATTGTGCAGGTTATCATATGCATTTCATAGGTTATATGTTTCTTTCATACTCTTCTCTTCTATCTCCTTGCTTGTAACATGGTCAAACTCCCATTCTTAGAAGATTCTAAGGGTTGTTTACCATTTTTGTTGGTTTGGCTACCCTTCAGCCCATTATTTCGTCTGTGATTATAACTCCTTCATAGACTATCGCCTTTCCATCAATCTCTTTTCTTATCTAAATTCAATTCATTACATTATTAAGTTTTGTTCTTGTTTTTAAAATAGTTTGTATTTAAATTATCTTTTTAGTATAATAAACTAATAATTTCATTTACATGCGACTTAATCACGTACTCCATTCAAGTTTTTAATATATTTTTTTAATTGGTGCTTATTTAAAGTCAATACATTTTTTTAAAACCTTTTCATATTCCAATTGAAGTTTTAATTTTATGTTTATCACTTAAAATCAATTGTTTTAAAGTTTTAAATGTTTTAAAAAAAAAATCATTCTTTAATCATTCAAACATTGATTAACATTATGTTAAATTAATTTTTCAAGATATTTGTATTATATCCCCTCTCTATTGCAATCAACATTGGTTAATCTTAGCATTTCTCTTCCTTAATCATGTCAACTCTTATACTAGAAATTCAGTTATCCTAACTTATTAACAATTTTTATTTTTATTTAAACACATTAAGCAACTCACTTATCCTCGTGTTTAAAATTCAATTAAAATTCAATACATTCTATGTTTTCTGACATTATTTACTATTTTCATTATGATAGTATTCAAACTTAATGTTTGACCCAAAAACTCTTAGCAATATTCTTTGTTTAATTCAACATAACATTCGCTATTTAAATATTCATTTTTGCAAACGAGTGATAACTCTCCTTTGTGTTGAAGGATGTACCTATGTTTCATCTTTTATTTATGACATTCATACTTATGTTTATGTTCAATGGAGTTTCTTATTTATATCTATAATGTTTCTCCATCCTCTTCACTTATCAACACATTTATCTTAACTTTATTCTAGTTTTATGAGGTATCTTATGCAATTGCCTTCACTATTCATTAATTAGAATCACTTGCTATCAATTTTTATATGATTTTTTATGCGCATAGTTGCAATTTTAATATTTTAAAACATTTATTTTTACGCTCATGGTGTCATTTTATGGTTTTATACTATTTATTGATATCCATTTTATTGCATTTTCTTTGTAAATAGTATCGGGAGCCATATTTTAAACATTAACTATAGGGGACCCATCAATTCTAACTGACTCATAGTTACCTTATTCATCTAAGGGTCCCATGGAGTATCCCTCCATCTTATTTTTGGCGTGCACTTACCTTATATGGAGCTTCCCTTAATTTTGTTCCTCATAAAGAGGATTTTATTCCTGGAGTTTCCCTATTTTTTTCAAATGATATAGCTCATCTTGATCCTTTCCTCATGGTGAGTATGCCACTCTTGAAATCCTTCTTCCACTTTTTTGGATTTATTATATACATTTGTAGGCAATATGTTTTATCTCTCATTAACCTTTGTTTATGGTTCATTACGGTAAACATGCTTGGAACATCAAAATCATGACTTGATTTGGTGTTTGAGTCACATGTTCTACTAATTTATCTGTCTCCCTCATATTTATTTTCAAAATCTACTATTGTTATAATGTATCACATTCTTCAATTCTTAGATCATGGGTCGGGTAGATGGTGGATCCATGACCAATTCACTTGCAGTGAGTTGACTCATTAGTGGACTGTCTATATCCATATGATTGATGCAGTGATGATGTAAGTCTCACTAGTTGTCCTTGTCTGTGGTTATCATCTAGTTTATCTTGATATCATGTTACCTCCATTTCATTTTTTGATAATGTACCATGTATTTATTTTTATCCCTCTACGTTATTCTAAACTATAAGAGTTCTTTAATAATATTTTTGCGTGTAAAAGTTTAAAAGCATATACTAACTTGAATATCAGATGTCATTCTACTTGTTGATAGTTTCTTTGTTTCTTGTTCTATGTTTCCTTGATTCATGTGACTCGTCAAGTCACAATGACAACATCAATTTCATCTACACATTTCCTATAACTCAAGAAGACTACTTAAAGATGTGGATATCCCTCCACTTGAACACAATCATATATACCTTTGTACCATGAAGTTGGAGATTATGTTGCATATTTTTGTAAAAAATTGGGTTTGATACCCCTTGTTTTAAACTCTCCAAGTAAAGATTAAAGGGGGTGTTAGAAGACTAATATTTACTTGTATCTATGTATTTAATTAGGATATTCCTATTAAATCCCTATATGTATTTTGTCCTCTATTCTAAGTGGGAGGACATGTCATATTCAAGTAATTCCCTTAATTGTAAGGAAACTCAGGTGCGGAAACAGCTTCCTACGCTAATCTCTATAGGAAAGTATTATGCAAATTCTTTTAAATCCTTACAACTGAACAGATTCGTTAACTACTTTAACAAAGATATTGC
>MU224845.1:2614885-2695401 GCA_018584345.1 Thuja plicata | reverse complement strand
ATGTATTGATCAAAAACTATTACAGTTACAATACACTTGCAATGCAAGTTCTTTCAGAAGATTTCAAAACCCTTGAAGACAAATCACGGCAGCATAAACCATTCCAACAATACACTCGCATCGCTTCGTTTCGCAACCCTAAAAAATGCTTATATCATGCGCTTCACTTTTTAGGGCTACTCCTAACGATAACCGTATTAGGGTTTTTACCATTCTCCGAGAAAATAGGAAACCCAAGAGTGTACAGTACTCACATTTATCAGTTGCCACATGTCTTCACCTGTCATTGAATCTTCCTGACATAGCTCTTACGTGTCATAGGAATCCGTCATAACCATTTTAGCCATGATCTCCTTACACACTATTCAAGATGCCGACACATCAACATTATTTGCAAGAAATACATTTTACAAAACAAATAATAAGAATAGGAATTATCCAAGGTTGAGACACCTTATTCCTAACATTAATAAGGAAATTAGATTATCCTCCTTAAGAGGATCTTGACACTGTCCACACACCTATTATGGATGTTAGCATTCATAGATTGGTGAGTTACTTTGGTGCCAAGCACCCTCGGCTTATTCTGTAATAGCATAGTTTTCTCTACATTTTTTGTTCTGGGTTAAATTTTCCTTAAAGAATAAAGGATTGATTCCTTGGATCATCCTATTGTAAGATCTCGGTCTACTTTGTAAGGTTAAGGGTCTTAAGGTACTCTATAAACCTTAACGTCTCCTTAAGCCATTAAAACCAGAGATCTTGTCATTTTGATGTTTTTTGAAACTTAGTCCTAGGTTATGTCATGTTTAGATTCCCTCCTAAGTGTTTGGAGTCAGTTTTTTTTCCTTTACAACATTTCCTAAAAAAATATCAAAATGTTGTTGAGAAAAGTTGCATTATTTCCAAGCAACTTGCATTGTTGTTGGGCAATTTGCATAGTTGTCAAGAAAAGTTGCATGTTGTCGAGCGTCATCTTGTCAACATATTGCCAAGTAACCTAACATAGTGTCCTTTGGTATTCCATTGGTTACAAATCATAAAGGGGAAGTTGAATTTATGGTATGATGCTATAAAAATGCTCCATGGGAGAGGAGAGACAGAGAGAGAAGATAGATATGTAATAGATATGTATGGATTGACAAGTTTCAAAGGAATATGAACATTTTTATGAGGATTATGAGTGTGTACGATGTTGTGTGGATCCAGTAAGGAAAATCAGTAATGTATTTTTATAGTGTTGTGAGTTTACTTTCTATTTCAATTTGTTTCATTCAATTTAGTAGTTACTTTTAGAAGTTAGAAGTTTTTTGTAATTGTAGTCCAAAAACCCTCCTATTTTGGGTCTGTGCATAAGATGGAGCCCTAACTTGGGATTTCTCTAGTGCATCCTTATGACCACTTGAAAAATTCAAGTTAGGGACATGTAATATATAGGACTTCAGAAGCTCAGGAACTCAAAGTTGGGTCTGTGGTTTTTAAGATCAAGCCCTAGGTCAAATATCCTCATGTATTTAACTAGTCAAGTAAGAAAATGTATGAAAAGATGAATGGATTATCTGATAGGACTTGGTAGGTTGGTGTTTTTGGTATATTTGGTTAGTTGAACACTCTTGAATGATTATATCAACTCTCTTTACCCATTTATCGATAATTGCTTTGCAAACCAAGCCTAATTTGGTGAATTAGGTCTTTGTGTCTTGCAGGTGTTTAGAGGTGTTGGAATAGAGTTGGTCTCTGTGAATTTTTGGTTTATTGTAACTTCGTAAAGGGTACCTAACTCTGTAATTTATTTTCCAAGTCCCTTTACAAAAATAAAAGTTGTCTTAGGAAAAACCTTCTAGAAAAGGCTATAAGGATTTGCAGGACAATATTGGTTTTAACTTGTTTCCTGAGTTGAGCACTTGGGTTCACTTTGTGGCTTATTGCAGAATTGCTCTACATTAGGTGGTATCAAAGCAACTAAAAGAACCTTGGGAGGGACAAAGTTGGGAGACAAGACAAAAGAGTCCCCAGGGGAAGTAGTTCCTGCAAGAATAACCAATGTTGAGTTGGCTAAAATTATCAAAGAATAAGAAGAAGAAGCTTTGGAAAATCACTTTGAATGTGATGATGTCCTTGAAAATAACCTACAAAATGAAAGGGTTGAAGAAGAGAAGAATCTTGTCTCATTGTGGAGGAGAATGTTATCATGAATCAAGAAACAATTTGTACCAAAAGACTCTCAAGTTAAACTCCACAAAAAGTTGCAAAATCTTAGACAGAAGGACCTTTATGTAAGCAATTATACTGAAGAATTTCATAAGATGATACTAAAGGCCAAAGTCCCTAATAGTAAAAAATAGAAGCTTGCAAGGTACCTTAATGGGTTGAAGTTCAACATGGAAGATTAAATGAACTTCCTTAATCCAGAATCAGTGCACAAATGTTTTCAGATGGCACTTAGGATTGAGTAAAAATAGAAGACAAAAGGAGAACAAAACAATAGAGGTAGAGGAAATAATTTCAGAGGTATAGGCATATTCAATGACAAAGGTTCATATCTAAGAAACCAAGGTAAATCTATCAATCAAGAATCAGAGGGAGAGTCAAGTAACATAGGTAGGAAATCAAATAGTAGGGGACAATTTGGTGGAAGAGGAACTAGTGTTTTCATTGGTAAATGCTTCACTTGTAACCAAATTGGGCATCAATATTTTTATTGTCCTTAAAATATTTGTACAAATAGACAAGCAGGAGATAGAAGGGTGTAGTTGACACAAGAACATGACAATCAAAGTGTGTCCTCTTATCACACCACAAATTCAAGGCCTACAACACCTGAACAAGGAGAATGCATCATGTTAAACAAATCACTCTTTGAAGATGCCCATCAATAAGGAGCCACCTCAAAGGAAATCTCTTTTCAAGACCTCTTGTAAGGTAAATACCAAGGTGTGTAAAGTTATTGTTCATTCTGGTTCAACTGAGAATTTATCTTCTCTAAAAATGATTGGAAAGATTGGGTTGAAAATAATACCACATCCTAATCCATATAAAGTATCTTGGCTAACTAAGGATCAACATATCTTAGTTGATGAACATTGCTGGGTAGATTTTTAGATTGGGGAGTATAAGGATAAAGTTTTACGTGAAGTTGTAGCCATTGATGCTTGTCATATCCTATTCAAGAGACCTTGGAAATATGATACTAATTCTCAACATGATGAAGTGAGAAATGTATACGCCCTAGAGTCAAGAATGGTGTGAGTTTCACAATGACACTTTTACTAGAGGATAACAAGGATAGAACTGTGACTAATGTTATGATGTTGGTAGGTGAAAATGAGTTAATAGAGGTTCTTAAAGAGGATAAAACACCATGTTTTTCCATAATTGTTAAACCTCAAACGGAGTCCCAAAATAAACCAAAGAATGGAGAACCAAGGAGAGATGTTGGTCCTAGGGAGGTTCAAGATTTACTGAATAAGTATAAGGGAGTAGTTGCAGAAGTAGTACAAATTATTTTCCACCAAAGAGGGAAATAACTCACTATATTGACCTCATTCGTATAAGGATAAGGATGCCTATAAGTTAATTCCTCAACATAATACATAAGTGTCTAGACAGATTCAAGGATTGTTGGAAAAGGGTTTCATTAGGAAAATTATTAGTCCCTCTATTGTTCCAGTAATCCTAGCTCCTAAAAATGAAGGTACATGGAGGTTGTGCATGGACTCAAGAGTCACCCACGTGATTACTATCAGATATAGGTTCCCAGTTCCAATAATGGAAGACTTTATCAACTATTTGGGAGTTGCAAGGTACTATTCAATAATTGACTTGAAGAGTGGCTACCACCAGATTAGAATTACAGAGGGAGATGAGTGGAAGATAGCTTTCAAGACCAATGAGGGTTTGTTTGAATGGGTTGTTATGCCTTTTGGTCTTTCCAATGCACCAAGTACATTCATGAGACTCATGAATGAGGTTCTTAAACCTTTAATTAATCACTTTGTTGTTTTATATCTAGATGATGGGTGATCCCACAATAGTGGGTTACACTTTTTTGAAAGAAGAAATTCCTTACAAATCTGTGAGGTGGGAGGATTTAATCAAGTACTTTTGATAGAAAGTACTTGATTGTTTCGATCAAAACATTCATAGTTTCGTTTGAAACTACCTTTTTTGCTTAGTTTCGATCCAAACTAACCTAGTTTCGATCGAAACTAAGTTAGTTTCGATCGAAACTAGGCTAGTAAAGATTTTAGTGGGATTTTGACCCATACGCATGTTAAACTAAGAAAGTACTTTTGATAGAAAGTACTTTCGATCAAAACTAATTAGTTTTGATTGAAAGTACTTTCTATTGAAAGTACTTTCTATCAAAACCCCCAAAATTGAGGCTATCTGCAAAGGCTAACATAAATCTACAGTTTTCATGGCTTTGGGGGTCAAGCACGGGGCTCAAATGGAAGAATAGGGACACATCCTTTTGCATCACACAAGTACTCTGAACAAGCTTTCTAACAAATATAGATTTGACAAATTTTGAATTAATTAGGTCTATGTATTTTGACGTGCAATGGATGTAGGTTTTTTATCCAATATAAACTTCCACGTTTGACGTTAAATGAAAAATAGTAGAAAAGAGAAAAAAAAAATTGAAAAATAACAGTGCCCTCCGCCTTTGAGTCTTCTTTCTGTAACAAAAAAAAAATGAATTTTGATAAATATACAAGTTATCAGCTACGCAGTCAACATATGTCACAATTACGGTTTACTCTACTTCAAACCTTCATAAAATATGCAATAATCATGATAATGTCATAAAACTAATTGCATGCCCTCTGTATGGATGTTACAAAACCAAATTTGAAAGCACATTGATATCTTTTTTAGAAAAAAAGTTATGTTGTACGAAGTCATTGTACCTTTTTGAAAATGACATTTTCAGCAACATACCAATTTTAGTGGGAGAAAAAAAAACCATTAAAATCAATTCAAACAAAAATAAAAAAACTATATTTAGAATCTAGACAGAAAATTCTAAAAGACTCTAGTTTACTTCATCTTCTGATTTCAAACAGTTTAACAACAATATGCATCCGAATGTGAAAGTTTTTCTCAAAATGTAGACTTCAATGTCCGTTTAGGCAAAAAAGGGTAACCCACTATTGTGGTATCACCTTGATATTTTGATTTTCAGTAACAATAAACATGATCACCTAATGCATTTGGATATGGTGTTGAAAAGGTTACATGAAGAACAATTGAGGATCAACTTGGAGAAGTGTGTATTCTTGCAATAACTTGTGTTCCTTGGCTTTGTCATCTCAAAGGGAAACTTAAAGATGGATCCCTCCAAAGTTGAAGGTATTTTGAATTGGCCAACTCCTAAATCAGCCAGTGAGATAAAGAGTTTTCATGGACTAGATAGCTTTAATAGAAAAATCATTAAGAATTTTAGTGTGGTTATTGCACCAACGATTGATATCATAAAGGGAGGTAGGAAATGTCACATTGTTTCGAATGATGATGCACATAAGTCTTTTGAGCATTTGAAAACAAGGTTCGCACAACTACCTATACTAGTCCTTCTTGATTTCTATGTGATTTTCACAATAGTGTGTGATGCAAGAAACAGATCTATTGGTGTTTTCCTAAGCCAAGAGGATAAACCTGTGGCATTCATAGATTGGTGAATACTTGGTAACTCTCTCTCTCTCTCTCTCTCTCTCTCTCTCTCTCTCTCTCTCTCTAGCTTTTCCATATTCATAACATCACAAGGGGTTTTAATTTCTTTCACCCTTTNCTTGGTCTCTCTCTCTCTCTCTCTCTCTCTCTCTCTCTCTCTCTCTCTCTCTCTAGCTTTTCCATATTCATAACATCACAAGGGGTTTTAATTTCTTTCACCCTTTCAAAATATTCTTGTCTCCTTGTTTTGGCTTTTGGATGCTCGATTCTAGTTCATGGTTTTCTCATAGTAACATTTTCTCCATCATCTATTTCTCTTGGATTATTTTCATTTCCTTTCTCTTGCTATTTTCCATACAAGAAGATAATTCAAAAAGAGGAATATTATTTCTTATTTATTTTTGTAAATTAGAATTAAAAATTATTACATCATTATCAGGCACAAGATACGACATATAAGCAGGAAAATGCTTAGATCTACCAATAAAATCTGTCACTTTTTATTTAACTCCTTGTTTAAAATGCTTTAAGTTAGTCAATGATATTTGAGGATCGATGTTGTTTTGAAATTTTTGGATACAGGCATTAGCAAGATTGTGAAAAGAATAATTGGAATAAGGGGGGTAATGAACAAAACTATTGTAAGGCCTTATCTTGAAAGGTCCTAGTGAATAACATTGTCATAAACCATTGATCATGAGAGAAATCACTACACAATGTTTGGAATGTTTTTACATGAGTCAAATAATCACCCTTGTCATTATAATTCTCAAGATGAGGAATCTCAATGTAGTGTGGGATAACATAATGGATGATATCTAAAGACAAAGGACTATAAATGTCACATGTCAGATGTTGAATTTGGATTGCGCTAAGGAAGAAAGTTGTTGTTGCAAAGAAGACAAAGTTTGAGCTATATTGTTAATAGTTGGATCATTAGAATGAATTGGAGGAAGAGATGTCTTGGAAGTGTTTGGAATATTATTGGACATAGCAGGAATTGTGGGATATTAAAAGGGTACACTATGATAAGTAGGTATGGTTGTAGGCAATGAAACACTTGGCATGCTTGAAGGAAAAAGAGGGGCACTAGTATTTGAAAGGCTCACATGAATAGGATTGGAATGTTCAAAGGAAGTTGTGATGATAGGTGGAGCACAAGTAGAAGTGGAGGGAATTAAAGTGGGAATAGGATTCAAAATTTCAACACTAGAAGAAGGTTGAGTGTATCCTATCTCTTGATAATCTTCTTGAATTGGATTAACATTACTATGAACAACTTGAGATAAAGAACAAATGAAATAAATACCATGTTATTCATTTTTGATATATTAGTTTAAAACACCAATCAAGGCTAAAGCTTCACGATTAGATTGTTCTTTACTTAACCAATGTTCAAATTTGTCCATGTGTGTGGAGAGCTTTTGGATTTTCTCAGGTGAAACTCTTAAGGCTTCATCTTCATCATGAGAAGAGTGTGAAGAATTTTTCTCAAGGGATCAGGGAAGTTCATGGTTATGCATGCTGGTCTCACCAAGATTCAGAAAGAAAGAAGGTTCAGGAATATAAAAGCCCACATGCTTACGACTTCTCCTAACTGGAATACTGTATAAAGGAATCAAAGTAAAAATGCTCATGCAATAAATAAATGGAAAATAAATGCAGAAAATGTGTGATTAAAAGTAGGATATCTACTGTTATATTAAACATAATAGTAATTTATATGTTTAAACCAATTTTACGATAAAAATAATTAATGTATTGTTTGATTAAGGAGATATCCAAATGTATAAATTATAGAACTGCGATGTGAACACATACAACTGAGATCTAGATAACAAATGCGTAAATAATTCACATAAAAAGACCATCAATAATCACATCAGATATGAAAAGAAGATCTAACCACAAAATCAAAAGAAGGTATCATGTGTCGGGTTCACCAAAATGTATAGTAGAAAACTCGTGAGTTATGCTAAGGTAGAGATCACTTGCCAAAAAATTTCTATAACATTACAGGAAATAGAAAAACCCAACCACTTTGTATCTAAGCTTGATTAGCATATCCCAAAATGGAGGGATGAAAATACAAAACTTAGATGCAAAAGGAGGAGGATAAGGCCTACTTCTGCTAGTAAGGAATTAATGGATTTGAATAATTAATTAATAAACAAGTATAGATCCAAAAAGTAACTAAGGATGACTGATAAAATTATAGATCTAAAAGTAAATGCATGATTAGGGAAGGATTTGTACAAATTAAAATGAATTAGGAGGCTATATGCCTTGAAACTGGAATTCCCAATTTCACCAATATCACAAACTGGAACTGTTCTGGATCTGGGACCCTAGCACATGTAACTCCCAACTATGAAAATAAGAGCCTCTAAGGAACAAGCCAACTTTTTAGGTACATGTCAAGATTTGACTACAACCCTCTATTTGTGATTGTGTACTATCTAATTATGATCTTTGAGATAACCCCAAAAATTACCAAGTACAGTTCTACAGATCCCAAAACCTGTTCCTACAGACATAAAAGGGAATTTATTTGTGGAAAGGGGCTTGGCTTTGTCAAGCCCGAGTTTAGGAATTAACCTTGAAATTTATATGTAAATGAAAATGTGAAAAGGAAAGGAAGGTAAATGTTTGATTCACCTTGTGTAAAACCTTCATGAATGGATGCAGCAATCACATAAATTCATGAAGATGACTGCATTTGAAGTTGGAATGGAAATGTAGGAAGATTAAGGATGTCAACTATTGTATGAGATCCATAATCACCATCTCTAGGTCATAAATGTAGTTATGCCACTTGAAGAAGGAGCTTCCTTGCACCACTTGAGAAGCTCTCTACTTGGCCATCATGGGAGAGAAATATTGCATCAAAGGAAAGAGATTGACTTGCTTGAATGGATCGAGGAATAGGACTTGGAGACCTTAGATAGATGCCTTGCCTTCACCACTTGAATGCTTCAATGCTTGAACTATTATGCTCATATAATATTGGCATAATTTCTTAATGTATGTTCATATATTGAAAAATGAGGGGATAGAGTATCCTTTCATACTCAATTTGAGATACAAATGTGGGTAGACCGACCTAGAAAGGAAATGGGAAAGATATAGGAAGAAGGGTCCCGACATTTGGCTCTGGGCCCAATCAAGGGAAACCCATATGGGGTGAATTTGAAGTTTGACCTCTTCCATGGGGGTGTAGTCAATATTTGCCTTTACCCCTAGGTAAAAATGCATAGGACATGGTGGAGACCCATCGGGAGATGTGAAAAAGGTGCAGGGAAAAAAAAGACAAATGGGCATAACCGACTGTCAGATTTTGAAATCACCAAATGGGGTCAATAGGTCGTAAAAGATATCAAATTATGGGCACTAACTTTGTAGGACTATACAATTTTATGTTTTTTTTTTTAACAAAAGGTGTTAAGCTTGAAATTATGTTAATAAAAGTTGAATATACATAAGTAGATGTAAATTAAAACTAGATACTAAGAGTGAACCAAGTAGGAGCTCACTTAGAATTAGAAAAAAAAAAAAAACACTAAAAAATAAAAGATAACTTGGAGCTATTTGAAGGCTCAACTAGACAAACAAAGAGACAACTAAGAAAGAAAAATCTACGATAAGCTGGATTTAAGTGATCAGACAAGGACTACAAATTTCATCTTAATCCCAAGAACATTGATGCCAAATAAATAGCATCCATAACATGATATCAATTACATTATTTGAAACATTGCCGAGATAGTCAAGAAGATGATATTCCTTCCTCAGGAATCAACTCATTGCCATTGTCCTTGTGTCGCATTGAAGAACTATCTACACACAAAATATATAATATTTCTTTGTATGCTCTCAAACATTATTATATTAGATCAATAATTTTTTATGTTGTTGATGGTTTGGCGGTTCTAGAAGATGGTTCCTTCAAATAAGTGCCCTTGAAAATTTATTCCCTAGGTGCTCTATGAGGAACAAATTCTGATCCTTTTCTAGATTTGGCATTATACATTTCAAAGTTTAATAGTACATATAAATTGACTTGAACATTTTACTTTGTAGGCTATTTTGTTGGGAAATCTCCCCTTGAAAGCATACTAAGAGATTAGGTTAACAAGATTTGAGCTCTGATTGGGATTCATCTTGATGTTGTACCTTAATAGGGATTTTTATTTTCATTTTTCCGTAGCTAGTCATGTAGAGGCCTTTCTTAAACAAGGTTCTTGGTATGTCTATGTGTCCCTTTTGGATTTCTATCCTTAGTCTTGAGACTTTTCATTCTTTAATTGCCAATATTACCTTTACCTTGCTAGAGTTTTCTAACCATGATTGCTAGCATTTTGGGTAAGGTTAATTATGTTGATATTGTGGAATTTTTTGGCCCACCCACAAAACCATGCTTATGTAGAGGGAAACCTCTCTAAAGATCTCAAAAACATTGTAGATATTCAAATTGTAGGTCGTCATGTTTGTTATATCTATTTGCCAATTAGTTATTTTACATGTAAGTCCTCTAATAATAATATTAGCAAATCCCTTAGTTTTTCCTTGCAACAATTCTACCACTTAGATTGCAAAGGCTTTGTCTACCAAAAGTGATTATGGGTGCACAACATTAGTATAGGAAAATCAATTAGTGGCTTCCTATACTAATGTTTCTATAAATACTTATGTTTGAATCAAGATTAAGTACGAGTAAATACATTTTGTTTCATGTAAGTTGTCAAGGATATATTAGGTCATCCACTCTTTTAATATCAAATATTAGAAAAGGGGAGATGACTACTAGCTTAAATATTCACTTGTTTTTAAGATTAACATGATAAAATAAAATTATTTAATAATTTTACATGTACACATTAGATAGTATTTATTGGACATTATTATATTATTTTTAAATGTAAGAAAATCATACTTACATTAAGAGTTTTATATCCAACTATGAAAGTAACTTTAAAAAAAAATTTAAACAATATACTAAATTTTTAAAATACATAAATTAATATGAAAATTTTAGATGTAATTGTAGTTTAAGAACTGGAATGTTAATTATGAATGGATCAAAAATAACCTAAAATCTCAGCCCCGCCTTCGTCTGATTTGACATTTCCTTCCAAATGTCACTTTCATAATTGTTGGCGGAATGTGGATCATATTATTACATCGCCTTCGCTTTTCCTAAAATATCGGTGGGATGTAAATCCCGCGTGGGAAACCTTTAATCTCATTTGGTTGGCTGACAGCCAAATGAATGGTACGCTTTTCGCCACGTTCATTGTAAACGTAAGATGAATGATGTATCTGACATTTAATGTGAAATATGTGACACAGCGATGATAAAAGTCATTGAGCTGAGATGAAGGCATCGATTCAATTTTCCTCATCCCTGTTTGTTTTTAGTTAGAGAAGAATTCGGTAACGAGCAAAACATGGGTTCGAATCTGGTAAAGCTGAACCCATAAATTCTCAGCACTAACAAATCGGCCTATATTTAGGAGGATCACATTCTTGTCTATCATCGAGTGTTTTATAGATTTCTGTTGGTATTATCATGGAATGCAAGGAAGAGGAGCACAAGTCTGGAGAGGATGGGAAAAAGAAACGTGAAGGAGAAAAGTGGGGGAAACGTCCAGCAGAAGATGAAGTTCAAGAATTTTTTTCTCTGGTGGACAGAATTCATGAAATGCACAAGCTTTATAAACAGAGGCCAATGAATTGCCTTTCTGCAGGCAAAACATCCACATCTCGGAATGATGGTGGGAGTGTCATCCAAGGTAAATCTCCATGGAAACCCTCTTTCCAATGGGAAGATTTTTCTGCCACGGCTAGGAAAGATAGTACTTTTTATGATTGTTCAAACAAAACAAGCACTTCAGTTATGTGTGAAAAGCCTTGTATTCGAAGTGATCAAAATATGAGTGTGATGAGTTTTGATCTGAATGTTGAGGCTACTGCAGAAGAGTAGATTTCCCTTTTCTGTGTTCTTTGTAAATGTGATGTACTTGTTGCTGCTCTTAATGCCAATTATTATTTTCAATTCAATTTTTTAGCCAATTATCTATTTTATAGCCATTCAACCGATTGATACTTAAATAGAGCGGTCAAAAAACTATACAGACATGAGGGTCATGGGTCAGTAAACTAAAAGAATTTCCTAGATTTGGTTGAAGCTTTGCAACTATTGTAAAAGCAATACACAGCTCTGTACTTAAAAATTCATGTCAACTGTGGAAATGATTCAGTTTACTCAGAAAACTCAATACTTGTAACCATTTTATGAATGGACAGCGATTCTCCACAAACTAGGCTGGACTCTGAAACATACGTTGCCAAATTATGGCCTTAGAGTTCTCCATCTGAAAATAACATGAGAAAGAGATTTAGAAAGCATTCATCAGCATACGATATTGCATAAGTCAGATATTTATAAATTCATAATTTAGTCAATTTTATTTGTTAATCTACGTATATACATATATATAAATATATATACACATGTTAATAATTTGATTTGAAAAATAAATAGTGCATTTAGTCTTTAAAACTAGTAATAGTATCTCAGTGTGCAGTGGGTATGCCAAATGGGTGTAGAAGGCTAATTAGGGAAAACAAACTTTTTGTTTTTTTTCATACATTTGTGTAATATATGAGTTCAATAATTAGGCCATTTAAGAAATTATGTTTGTACAAAAAAAAAGGGCTCAATGAAGAAGTGATAGCTTCAAACAGACTATGCATCCACCCATAGGAAATCAACACATGGTTCGAATAAAACCGAGTCACGAAAAAGATAAAGAGATAGAGATAGACATGCAAATAGACATAGATATAAAAATCTAAGAAGAGAAGAGAGTGATAAATAGAAAGATAGAGGTTGAGGAAGACATAAAGATTAGGGAGATAGGGAGACGGAAAGAGAGAAAGGGAGAGATGTAGAGATATAAAGGAAGAGTGAGAGAGAAAGATAGAGAGATATATAGATGACAAGATAAAGTGACACACACATAGATAGGTGTGTGTATGTATAGACACAAATACACGTACATACATATATACATACATAAAGTTGGTCCATATAATTGTACTAAACCCTCAACACATCAAATTATCTTCTTAATGCTTCAATCACCTTCTTTCCATCCTATTACTCTATCAAAAATGTCAAATTATCTGCTCTATCAAAAATGTCAAATTATCTGCTTCAACTAGCTTTCCTACTAAACCCCTACCATTTCAATGGCCTTAAAGCACCTCCAAGTCACCAGATTGCACAATTAAAGAAAGCTTAAATAGATTGCATTTGCCACCACAATGCCTAAATTTGAAACAAAGTCACCTTGTATTGCAGACTTGGGCCTATCATCAACCTCTAAATCTTTTTTGCCCAACACTCCTCACACAAGCCAAATTTTATAATTTTCTCCAAATTAATAAAAACATTACGTATTCATACAACCCACGAGAAACACAAAAATTGAAGAGTTACCACAAAAGTCTAAAATAATTGTACTAAACAGTCAGAGCGGGGAACATGCCTGCAGACGTTTTTCCTTTTGCTTTTCATTTTCAGATATTGGACACCCTTAATTTAATCCTATTGGAATGACCACTTTGTTAGCTTGAAATTCGACCGCGAGATGCGACACATTGCAAACAAATAAGTATAAAGTACCAATCTAAATAGTAAACTCAATAGGCAAAGTGGACTGCATATTTTATGCCAAATTCTTTGAACACATTGTAGGTAGTTTGATGTGATTTTTGTTCAACGACACTGTGGTTTATTTGATGAGATTTTAATTTGTTTCTTGGTGAAAATAATTTTTTCTCTCTAATGAAGCTGATACTATATGGAAACTACAGTTCCAACTCTTGGATTCCATAAACTTTAAGGTATTGTTTATTGAAATGGTGTACTTTTTACTGTTGTTAATGGCAATTTCATGATGGTTCACGGTTTCTGCTTTAGCTGTAACTTTGTTTTGTACCCATGCCCGCCTAAAATAATTCTCTCAGAAAAATAAGGTGGACTCTGAAATAGACGGGGCTAAATTATGGCCTGAGTTTTTCGTACAATGATAGGACCCTCTGAAACTAACAAGACAAGAGGCTCTGTAAAGCAAGTTCATTGGGCCCGTTTGGTTGCACCCCATAACCGGGTTATGCAGCCCATAACTCGGTTATGGGGTGCAATTCCTTGTTTGGTGACCTCTAAATTGAATGCGAATATGGATTTGCAAATCCCCATTTGTGCAAAAATGTGGATGTCCAAATTCTTGCTAAAGAGGTGGAATGACTTTCATCTCCATGGTTTTCATAGAGATTAAAGCCATTTTAACTTTGCCGTCGGGTCCAATGCACTCCAAGGTTTGCATGATTAAATTTTTTTATATATCTTGTGGGTCCGGAGCACTGCGTCGACTTAACTGTTGGAATGTGGATTTACAAATCCATCTTCCAGGTCAACCAAACAGTCCCAAAAAATGAAAACCAGGGTTTGCATAACCAGGCTATGGATAACCATGATTTGTTTCATTTTCCAATTCCCCAACCAAACAGGCAATGTACAACATATCTATAACTAACCAGGTATAATTTAGTCAAAAGAAGGTAAAAGATAGCTGTGGGTGGGACCCAATTGAATAGCTAGAACTTTTTGCTGCTTTTTTTAAATATATACGAGAACATGTTTCTTGTGTGTTTGAATTGATTCCTTACAAATCAGTAAATAGAACGTTACAGAATCTTAAACTTTCACTTTTTTTTTGCTTTCTTGTAATTTGTATGGAACATGTTTCTTCTGTCTCTGAATTGAATCCTTATAAACCAGCGATCTTTGATTTTGTGTGCCAAAGTGATTTTGGGATTTGACTGGCCTCCAAGTGTACACGATTAATTCGCTAACAAAGGGCCGAACAGGTCTGAATATTATTCTCTTTTTAGGATGCTTTTGATCAAATGAACTCCTTTCTTTAGGAGATGGAAACGATTTGATAAAGAACAAGTTTGTATAGGAGAAACTTATTCAATTTAGGGGGGAATTTTCTTTTATGTTAATAACTTTAAAATACTCTAGCAGAGAGATTAGTTTATACTGATTTTTCTTATAAATTAGCAGATAGGTTAGTAATGTTTTATTCTTTTAATAATTATTATGATACACTTATTAATGGTTTTAAGATATAAATAAATAATATTGTGAGATATTTAAATAAAAATGGTAAATTTATTATTTGTCAATGTGTTGAGATAGGATTGCACTAGGGATTAGAGGTTAAAGTTAAATAATAAAATTTTAATGAACAAAATAATTGAAAAATTAAATAATTTTTTTTAAAATTTTGATTTTATGAGGGCATAGAAAGAAACTATGTATATTATTAATAAAAGATTAAAAAAAATTAGTAAATATTGAGTAGGTCAAATAATGAAATGTTTATGTACTATAGAGGAGTCACAATTTTATTCAAAATCAAATAATAGAAATATATATACACTAGAGGGAGAAAAATTTAATTTAGATTTTTTTTTTCATATACATCACACAAAACAATATATTTAAAATGAATAAGAAATAAACTTTCTCATGGACATGCAAAAACAAGATTTGATGACATTAAAATCTCACTTTCGAATAATAAGAAAAATCTTTTACCATTTTTAACTATTTTAATATTTTTGTTGATTTCTTATGGTGTTAAAGAATTTCAATAAATAATACTAAGAATTTTAGTTTTGATTATTTTTATTTTTTTCCAATATATCAATTAGTTACTCTTAATCTATATATATTTTATATAAATTAATAATATCAATTATTTTATTTTGATAATTTCTAATCAAAATTCATCTAGGAATTATCATTTACATTTTGAGTAATAATTACTTGAAAATGTGATTATTAAGAATATTTTAAAATTAAGTATCAAGAATATATAATAGAAAGAAGAAATATTTTATTGAGAATAAAATACTAATAAACAATTATGAAAAAAATGATATGCATATGTACACACACATATAAAATATTATTCAATTTTTTTTTTTTGTATTATATATAGTACAAACAAATAACAAGTGGTTGAAATACATCAAAAGACCCTTAGTTCACTATTCCAAACTATAGTTGACATTTGCAAAGATTATACAAAATGCAACGTATATAGTTGTCCTCTACAAAAACAACATATACAGTCAATGCTCTATATCACAAAAAAAAGATACATATAATACTATGTCTCATAGTTCTTATTTCTTCCTATTGAGCTCTATGGGTTCATGTTCTCATCTACCTTCTCAGATTCCACATCATTAGGGTTGCAAGCAAAGTGGGCTTAACCATGGAAGAAACTTAGTAGTTAAGCGTGCTTGAGGTGGACTAGTATTAGGATGGGTAGCCTTTCAAGAAAGCTTGGTGCTTCACCTCTGTGACCACCATCTAGATGCAATGAGTGCTAAGTGTTCCATTCATTCTCATGAGAGTTGGGTTCTTGTAAACCACAACTCATGAAATATGGGTCAATGAGTTTGACTAAAAAACTACACAGTTGAATCCTGATAGAAATATCACAATCATTAACCTTATTTTGTAACTCTAGTAGGTGTTTGTGGAGCAATAGGATGGTCTCTTTATCATATACCCAAGTGTGTATGTATCTCATCTTGTTCCAATTTATTGTGGTGATTTCTTCACCCAACAACTTCTCAAATATGCATGTATATATTTACATCGTAATCATGATCTATAAAACAATATTGAAGCAATAGAGTTTCTTATAATAATCGATAAAACCCTCCTTGTATCATTAAACAATTCCTTATTCCTAGTCATCCAAAGATGCCAAAGAACTTAAGTAGATATAGAAAACCAAAAGAAGTTCAGATTTTTATTAACATTGTTAAATCAACCAAATAAAGTGTGATAAATAAATCCATGCAATTAGATTCATATTTAAGAAACCCATGACAAAACAAAGTCATATTTCTCTGGCATAAAGACAGTAAAAAAAGATGTGACAAATCATTTCAGGCTTCCTACATATAGAAAAAATATTAGTATCTTCAACAAATTTCTTGTATGGTATTTTATGAAGTAACAATAACCATCTAAATAAAGTCCTCTTAGGCCGTGTAATTAAAATCCACAAAAACATCAAATTACTGTTAAAATCAACATCACAAAGTATAAAATTCGAATAAGAATTAATATGCTCAAAGGAAACATTACTATTAGCCAGGGATCTATAAACATATTTTTCCTTGAGGTTTCTCAATAATGTTCCATCAAACCATTTTAAATCAGAGAAGTTCTCATCCTCTCCTATACAAGTGACTAGGGTGTTTATAGCCTTACAAGCCTCTCTTCTATTGGATTAACATGTATGGAAGGGGATGTTTAGGAGATGGAACTCACCAAGGTAATTTATAATGGAAATAAAAAATCTCAAAAAATGCACATAAGATTGAAAAAGGTGCACACTACAATCCTTTCGTCTTACATGTACCTTTCATTTCACATGTTGGAAAATTTAAAATTCAAACACAAAGCTTAAGTAGAGAGACCTCATTTGTTTGAGAACAAAGCTAGTAGGCATATGTTGTCACCTTTCGTAATTTGACCATAATGACAAATCTAGTGGAGTTCCATTAGTTAAAGGTCTACAAAAAAACATCATATCTATTTTGTTTGTAGAATAAAGGAAATAGGTATATTCTCTCATCTTGCTTAAGGTGATCAGGATACCAGGCATGTCTTTATCTATAATTTTCTTTGAAGTAGTTCATTTTCATTTTCAAGCTATAGTAGGCCCACCTCCCAATATTTTCCTTAATGAGGCCTGTGAGAGGGGCAACCCAAAGTTACATACAATCATTTTTGTCATGGTAATACAACCCACTACAAAATGAAATGCCTTCATTATTAATGGGGTGAAGGACAAATAACATTGAACAATAGTCTTCCTCTATTAGTCCTCACAGATTGTGCAAACTCTCCCTGGTATTAGTGGGAAGCTCTTGTAAGAGAGGTAAAATCAAAAGCACTTTGAAAGAAATCTTTACTAAAACCTAGTTAAGTAGTAATCCTTCCTATTTTATCCATGTTAATCAAAAATTAACCGTAGGTATATTTTTTGAAGTGTTTTCCATGTGAAATACTCATTAAAATGATCAAGACCATACACTTTATGTGTACATTAGAAGTTGAAAACAAGTGTGTAAGATAGAAAATGATGTTAATAGAATAAGAGTGTTTTGATACTCAAATCACTTATCACCTTACAATTAATGTTTAGAGTGGAGGGATAAATAAGACATTCCCGTTTATTCTCAAATGCACAAAGAAAGGATCCAAATTGATCAACCCAAAAAGGATCAATGCATAAATGAATCAATCTATTGGAAATAAGGATAAAGAAGGAGATCCTAGGTTTCCCTCTTAAAATGTGTGGGTGTGAATGTAAATGTGAAATAGATTTAGAATTATTAAGGGTTTGAATTGAAATGGATAGGAGGAATGTACCAACCTTAAAGTATTGCAGATCAAAGAATGCTATTTTCTGAGGTTTGTACTCTGTCTCTGGAAAAACTAAAGTATGATCTGGAACCGGAACACAGAGGTGAACAAAACCCAAAAATATTTTTTCAATCTGACACCATCTTATGAAAAAGGTCGACCTTGACCCACAAATGTCAACCCTGACCCAATAATGTTGACCTTGACTTGCACAAGTCTGACAGAGAATCTATTCATGGAGCCCAACAGAAAGCCGAAAAGGGTATCTAGATCTAAGTCCAAATCTGCAGTCCTGAACCTGTACCTACAAGAAAAAGAGGTTTGTTTGTTGGGGGGGAGGGGTTTACCTTAGTCAAACCCCGATTTAGGAATTAAACTTGAAATCAATAAAGTATAGAATGCTAGCAAGCAGTAGAATTGAATCTAACAATGAAGCTATGATATTCAATGGATATGTAATTATAATTCAAATGTAAGTCAGTATGTAAATATGAAATCTTGGACTCAATAGAAACCAAAAACGTCCATGACTGTATGCTTGAAATCCACCTTGAAGAGATGATGAAAGAGTCTTGAGGATGCACAAAGGATCTTGAAGGAAGATCACACCACCATGATGGCTAGATCTAGGGTTTGAATGATGAATCTTTGATGTTTGAATGTAATCCCTTCAAAGGCTTGAAAGCTTGAATCCTTGATCTTCAATGGAGAACATGAATTCTTGAGAGGAAGAATTGAACACCTTGAGAGCTTGAAAACATGTAGAATAATGGATGCTTAAACCTTTTTCTTCTTGAAAAAACCTTGGTTAGAGCTTTTTGCACTTAGAAGACTTAGAGAAAATGAGAGAGAAAGGCTTCCTTTTACATGAAATTAGGGCACAATATTCTAAGGAGGCCGACATAGGAGAATTAAATTCAAATTAGACACATACCCCTAGAAGTGGACCTATGTTAAATATTATTTAGGAATCACCGTTTCGAAACCCGAAATAACCGACCTGAAAGTGGGAAATAACTTTTTGCAAAGACCGACATCCAGAAACTGTGGGACCCTGAGATTTGAACCCTGGGTCGAGGTCGAGGTCAACCTTGACCTAGGTCAGGGTCAAGGTCAAACTTGACCTAGGTCATTGTCAAGGTCAACATAGACCCAAAAGGTTGACCTTGACTCTAAGGTCAAAAACCTCAAATCTGCAGTCCAGGATGCCAAAAATTGGATGGAAAGAAGTGGAAAAGGAGGCAGAATAGGGGGAAAGCCAGGTCAAATTCAAGAACCAATTCAAGGTGCTTGATATGACCCCAAACCACCTACTCATAAGGCTAAACTAGTCTACCATGGAAGTGCTTCCATTTTCTGACTATACATTTAGCCCCCACTTTAGCGAGAGTATAGAAATCAAACATGCTCACGATAAAGTTAGAAGAAAGATATTGGTGGATCGCAACAAAGTAGAATATCACTAAGTCAAGGACATGAGCCCCTAGACCAAGGATTCTTACTCAACATACATACATAAAGATATGAAAGAAAAGAGAAATCAATCATAGAAAACATACATGATTACATAAGGAAGACAAGAGCAACACTATAAATAACGTAGCTACATGATTTAATCCTACTATCATGAAAGGGAAAGAGAGAAAAGAGATAGTGATTACCTCACCTAGTAAGATGCCCACCTTACCATGAATCACCAAGGATGGAGAGCCCAACAGGTTCACCCATAAATTATGCTTGTAATTGTAAATGTGTCTTCTGACGGCTTTTGAGAATATCCATAGATCCACATTCTTGTATTACTATGGAATATAAAATGCATGTCCATTTAGGATTTAACAACTTATGTGCGTTACCTTTCAAGGATTTATCATATTGTAAAATAAAAGAGTGCGTATCTCTTCAGGATTTAGCAACTTATGTGTGTTACCCTACGAGGATTTAGCAAAAATAAAAGTAAAAATGCGTGTCTCTTCAGGGTTTAGCAACTTATGTGTGTTACCTTCCAAGGATTTAGCATGCTGTAAAATGTAAATAAATTTTAACTATAGTACAAGGGAGACCCTATATATGCCCCCCTCCTTATCATGGCTACCTACTAGGCAAGATAAGAAAGAGGAAGAGGATACCTACTTCACAAGGTAAGGAGATATCCTGCTTTACAATAATGTATACCATATTCTTAGCGAAGAGTATCCAAGAGCATAGATAATCATGAAATGGATATGTCACTTATGGAAAAAGTATCCTCAAAGAGGAAGAGCTCTTATCAACAAGATCCCTGCCATAGAAGAGTGCTTAGGATAAAATGTCATCTTCTAAAGAAAAGAGGGACCAAAGATTCAATCAACAAGCCCCCTATAATCAAGAGGAAGAGGAATCTTTGGATGAAGGAATCAAAATCTAACCCAAAGTAAGAGCAAGAGTTTATTAAAATCATAGTTTACAAAATAAAGAAGCGGTGATGGCCTAGGACAATCACCTCTCATATAAGAGGGTATCCATAACCAAAACATACATCTTTATAAGGAAATAATGTAGATCCTTAGATAGAGGTAGAAGGAAAAATACCTTGCCCCCCAGTGGTGAAAGCAAGGGATATATCAAATTATATCAAGAGATATTGTAGCAAAGAGATATTATGTGAGAAGTGGGAAAGTAACCCTTGTGAGGGATATCACATTATTCAGTTTCCAAGGTGAGATATTTATCAACCATGGAAGCCCAATGTCAAACAACGAAATAAGTTATAATCAAAGACATTGATCCTTAATGCAAACCAAAATTTTCATGTATGTTGGATATCACATAATAGATAGATACTGCTTAACCAAGGGAAAAGTGAATCCCAGAAAGATAGAAAAGAAGGAGATGGTATCCTTGCCCCCCAGGTGTGGGAACAAGGATGAAAGGGGACCTATTATATTTCTCACAATACTATGCAAGACAATGAGCCCCCAAAGATTAGGCTAACATTGTTTACATAATATGGAGTTCCATAATAGGAACATAAATATTATTTAGAGAAAATAGGATTGAAATATAACTCATTTCCACATGATATATAAATAACTTCACTATCAATGAGCTTCCTAATCTTATAGTGTAAAGCTTGATATTCATTAGAATGATCATGAAATCTATGATAGAAAAAAAAAAAAAAGGAAGAATCTTCAAGTATAGAATATGTTTCCTTTTGTGTTTAGGTCTAGTAATTATCTTAACACGAAGGAGCTTAGGTAGAACAACCTCTTGGTCAAATTCCTTCATAGGGTCATCATGTTTTGAAATGTTATTTGAGATGTTGGTAACATTGATGTGTTGTTGAGGATTATATCCCAATCCATAAGAATGCTCATGCTCATGGAAATAAGAATAAAGAAGGAGATCCTAGGTTTCCCTCTTAAAATGTGTTTTGAAATGAGTGTAAATATGTGATAAATTTAGAATGATTAAGGATTTGAATTGAAATGGATAGGAGAAATGCACTAACCTTGAAATATTGCAGATCAAAGAATGTTGTTTTCTGAGGTCTGTACTCAATTTATAGAAAATCTAAAGTATGATCCGGAACCATAATGCAGAGACAAACAAAACCCAGAAATATTTTTCTAATCTGACTCCATCTTGTGAAAAGGTCAACCTTGACCCACAAATGTCGACCCTGACCCAATAATATTTAAAAAGGTTGGAAAAGGTGTAAGGAGATTATTTATTAATTATTGGTTGATTTGATTAAAGAGTGTTGATTTCCTTAACCCTAATTTACATTTAATTGAATTTTATTGATTGTATATTGCAATTGTGATTAGGGAGAAGATAAGATGCTCCTTTTCTATTCCCAAATGCACAAATGGAAGATCCAAGTTGATCAACCCAAAAGAAGGGCTAATGCACAAATGAATCAACTATTTGGAAAAGAGAATAACAAGAAGGATCTTAAATTATATTAATTATTAAGTAAAAAGGATTTATTACAGTAATTGAAAAGGATAGGAGGAAGAACTAATCTTAAAATAATGTAGATCAAAGAATGCTATTTTCTGAGCTCTGTACTCTATTTCTAGAAAAACTAAAGTATGATCTGGAACTGGAACACACAGAAAAAAAAAACCCAGAAATATTTTTTTGATCCGATGTCGTCTTATGAAAAAGGTTGACCTTGACCCAATAATGTTGACCCTGACCTGCAATAGAATAAGAGTCACGTTCACGTCGGGTTCACCAAAATGTAAGATAGAAAATAATGTTAATAGAATAAGAGTATTTTGATACTCAAATCACTTATCACCTTACATTTAATTTTTAGAGTGGAGGGATAAATAAGACATTCCCCTTTATTCTCAAATGCACAAAGGATGGATCTAAATTGATCAACCCAAAAAGGATCAATGCATAAATGAATCAATCTATTGGAAATAAGAATAAAGAAGGAGATCCTAGGTTTCCCTCTTAAAATGTGTGGGTGTGAATGTAAATGTGTGATAGATTTAGAATGATTAAGGGTTTGAATTGAAATGGATAGGAGGAATGTACCAACCTTAAAGTATTGCAGATCAAAGAATGCTATTTTCTAAGGTCTGTACTTTGTTTGTGGAAAAACTAAATATGATCCCGAACCAGAACGTAGAGAAAAACAAAACCTAGAAATATTTTTTTGATCTGACACTATCTTACAAAAAAGGTTGACCTTGACCCACAAATGTCAACCCTAACCCAATAATTTCGACCTTGACCTGCACAGCTTCGACAGAGAATCTGTTCATGAAGCCCAACAGAAAGCCGAAAAGGGTATCCGTATCTGAGTCCAAATCCACAGTCCTGAACCTGTACCTACAAGAAAAAGAGGTTTGTTTTTTGGGGGGAGGCATTTTCCTTAGTCAAACCCTGATTTAGGAATTAACCTTGAATTCAATAAAGTATAGAATGCTAGCAAGTAGTATAATTGAATCTAATAATGAAGCTATGATATTCAATGGATATGCAATTATAATTCAAATGTAAGTAAGTATGCAAATATGAAATCTTGGACTCAATAGAAACCAAAAACTACCATGATTGTATGCTTGAAATCCACCTTGAAGAGATGATGAAAGAGTCTTGAGGATGCACAAAGGATCTTGAAGGAAGATCACACCACCATGATGGCTAGATCTAGGGTTTGAATGATGAAGCTTTGATGTTTGAACCTAATCCCTTCAAAGGCTTGAAACCTTGAATCCTTGATCTTCAATGGAGAACTTGAATGCTTGAGAGGAAGACTTGAACACCTTGAGAGCTTGAAAATATGTAGAATAATGGATGCTTGAACCTTTGGCTTCTTGACAAAAGCTTGGTTAGAGCTTTTTGCACCTAGAAGACTTAAAGAAAATGAGAGAGAAAGGCTTCCTTTTATATGAAATTAGGGTACAATATTCTAAGGAGGCTAAAATAGGAGAATTAAATTCCAATTAGACACATTTCCATATAAGTGGACCTATGTTAAATATAATTTAGGAATCACCGCTTCGGAACCCGAAATAGCCGACCCGAAAGTGGGAAATAACTTTTTGCAAAGACTGACATCTAGAAACTGTGGGACCCTAAGATTTGTACCCTGGGTAAAGGTTAAGGTCAACCTTGACCTAGGTTAGGGTCGAGGTCAACCTTGACCTAGGTCAGGGTTGAGGTCGACATAGACCCAAAAGGTTGACCCTGACCCTGAGGTCAAAAACCTCAGATCTGCAGTCTAGGATGCCAAAAACTAGATGGAAAGAAGTGGAAAAAGAGGTAGAATAGGGGGAAAGATAGGTCAAATTCAAGAACCAATTCAAGGTGCTTGATATGACCCCAAACCACCTACTTAGAAGGCTAAACAAGTTTACCATGGAAGTGCTTCCATTTTTTGACTATACAAAGTGTTTGTGTATTTTTTGTTGTTGATAATCTCAGAAATCAAAATAAATAATCCATTTAGAACTAAAATAATGAAACACAATATCCAAAAATTTATGGATTAAGAGATGATCTGGCAGTAAAGAACTTGTAAACAATCAAAAAATGCCCACAAACAATGAAACAATGCATATGCAGAATTAAATAGTTCTCTCTTTCACCAGAAAAGTTGCATGACCATTAAAACAACATGCATATACTTTAAAATAATTCTTATAACTTGTCAAATCAAACAGTGATTTTTTTTTAAGGATTTTTGAGCCAAAACCAAAAGTATGTTTGGACACCCTTTTTGGATTTTGGTTTATTTTAGTGAAAATGGAGTTAAAATTAACCATCATTTGAGGTGTCAAGAAAGTTGATCCATTTACATTGAGTTTCAAAACCATCAGATCATTGTTCAAGTGTCAAATTATCATTGATTTCAGATTCCTAAATGTTCATCATCAAAGGATTTCTTTCCCTTTTTCTATAACTAAAGAGATCCTTATCATTGTCCATAGTCTTCATCATCGACAAGTGCTGAAACTTCCAACCTTATCAATTGCTTGGACAAATTTAACTTAGATTTCAAACATAGCCAATCCACTCAAAATGATCTTCATTCAAGGAGGGTCATGATTTATTTTCATGGTAGGGAGAACAAGGGTTTTTAATTAAATTTATCAATAAGATAGAACATTGTATCGTGAAGAAGAAAATCCTCAAAAAGAAACTCAATCTCCATGACCTTTCATCAAATACATCAAGTTGAGTCTAACCAACAAGAAGAACAAACAAAAACCATGAAAGCCAACTTGGAGAATGAATGGATCGATGCTAACACTTATGACAATGAAAAAAATAATAAAGAACATGTATTGATGACTGAAGAAAAGATTAAGGAAGCACAAGAAGACATTCATTTCATTAATATGACGGAGAAAGTGTTAGAAAAGGGAAAGGAAAGGTATTTATTGACCTTATCCCAATTAGGGGTTAAGCTTTGACACAATTATGATGTATCAAGACTAAAACAAGGTGAGAATGAAGTTAATCCTTTAGGGGTCCTAACTAAACACATTCAATCACTTCAAAGTCATTTGTATAATATTCAAAAGGAATATTCTCCCAATAAATACATAATTTATAAGCTATTTGTCTTTTTTCTTTTGATAAGAGCTTGGTCATGATGCATTTCTCACCTAATGTGGTATTCCCAAAATTTGCCAAATATATGGGAACAACTAACCCTCAAGACCACATTAGGAAATTTTTCACATTAAGTATGTAATTCATCCATGAACCAACATACCTAATGAGGTTATTTCCAAGGAGTTTAGGTGGACAATCCATGGAGTGGTTTTCCAAATTACCACCTAAAATTCAAAACTTTGAAGAATTAATCTCAAAATTTTTTTACCAGTACTCGTATAATATTTAATAGGAGCTAACCATGTTGCATAATTTGTGCAATATAAAACAAAGGAATGACGAATCATTTCTGAATTTCCTACTAACCATGTTGAATAATTTGTGCAATATAAAACAAAGGAATGACGAATCATTTTTGAATTTCCTACAAGGTTGGAGAAGATTTTTTTGCAAAATACCCAAGAAGTGTACTAGAAAAGTTGACGATGAACATCTTCATCAATAATTTAAACAATAAAATGAATTTCCAATTGCAACTCCAATGTCCCCTAACTTTTGACAAAATGATTGAGAGTGTAATCAAAATAGAGGATTTTTTAGTGAGGAAAGGTGAACTAAATCTATACAAGGATAACAAGAGGTTTTCAAAGAAGAATAACACCTATAAAAATAATTCAACCAACAACAATAATGATAAACACAAATTGTGGTTGAAAAACAACAACAAAAACCCAGTAAATGATGGAGTGGTGGATGAAAAAAATCTAAAACCTAAACCATTTTATCTTTGTAGTGGTTCTAAAAATGAAGAAAGAAAAATAAACCCAGCCAACAACACATCTTTCAATAACAATAATAATAACAATAACCAAGGGAAAAAAAGTCACAATTTATGTCCCAATTCACTTCTTCACCTAGAATTAAATTCACTCTGTTGAGAGAACCTCCTGAAGAAGCCTTAAAGACACTCCTTGCAAATGAAATCATAACTCTACTCGAGGAAAGAGGTTATGAACCCCCAAGTTAAGAAATCATGGTGGAATGAATGACATCATTGTGAGGAGCACATAAATAAGGGACATAAGACAAATTTTTGAATGAAATTAAAATGCCTGGTTCAAGATCTCATTTTCAATGACACTATTGAAGTAGATGGAACTAAAAACAATGAAGATCACACAACCTTCAAAATCCTTTCTTAAATAACTTGAAGAGTGAATCTTCCAATACAGACAAAAACACCAAATACGAACAAAAACACCAAATGTCACATGGAAAACCATATACCTGAAGTCCCCAAAGGTACAATGAATATTTTATAAGGGATAGTACATCAACATAGGCAAAAGAAGATAATGATATTCTAATTTGGTTGTACAAAGATGAGGAAGAGTAAAATAAAAGGGTTTAACATATTAGCATTAACACACATCAATATGGGAAGGGCTTACAAATAATTCCAAAAATGGGTTACCAAGAAAATGGTCCTCTTGGTAGGAGAAATCAATGATTGTTAGATTTTATACAAACCACTTGGAAGTCTATTCAAGAGAAAACTAGATTAGGGTACTATGAAAAAGGACATAATGAAAATAAATTTCCTCACATGTATAAGCAAATACCCATGGTAGAATCATATAGTAATGATGGTTTATCAAAATGAGAATGAGATTCCTTATCCGAAGAGTTGTGACATGCCAAGGAAGTTGATGTGATCAAGTCTTAGACACATACATCAAAGGATACACCAAGTAAAATCTATGAATGGGTGGGAGAGCCATACTTACCTACATTCTTAGAGATAAAAATATCAAGTTTTACCTTACACGAGTTAGATACACAATGCATTCAAGAATATTGTAGTGAGGAAGAAATAGATCCAAACTCTATGGAATATCTTAGAAAATCTCACGTCATACATCTTGAAGATACAATTTCATGAAACAATTTATAATGAAGTCATAAGAAAATAATACATTATATGCGAGCACATAAAATTAAGTTAATTTTGGAGATAGATCCATTAAAATATCTTCTTAGTAAATGAGCTCTAACATTCAAAGGTTAGCCAAGTGGGTCATGGTGCTAAGTGTGTTTGATATAGAATATGCAGACCAAAGAGAAACCAAAGTACAAGCTATAAAAGATCAATTAGCAGAGCCACCAATATAAAGTGAGGAACCTATACAAGTAGAATTTCTGGATGCACATATTCTTACACTTGTACCTCAAACATGGAAACTTTACTTTGATGGGTCATATACTCAACATGGCTCAGAGGTAGAATTTTTGTGTTACACCACAAACATTTACTATACCAAAGTCCTGCAAGGTTTTTTTTCCATGCACCAATAATATAGAAGAATATGAAGCACTACTTATTGGAATCAAGATGGCTTTGGAATGGAGAATGACAAAATGGCAAATCTATGTTGATTCTCAATTGATCAGTAATCAAATAAATGATAAGTATATCAAACTAAAGATGAAAAATTGATGCCTTATAAAGGGATGATCCATGATCTTAAGAAATATTTTGTGATGATCACCTTTGAAAAATTACAAAAGATGCCAGTAAAGTAATGAATTCTATGGAAACATTAGCTTCACTCCTACAAGTACCTTATTATAATTAAAGATATGAATCCTTGGTGGAATAATTGGTAAAACCTGCTTATGACCAACCTGATTCCTAAATTATTTGACTATTTGTTGTTCTTGATTACCCATTGGTCCTATCTATATGTACCTGATCAAAAACACCTTATCCTTGAATCGATCTCATAACAAAAAACTGAACATTATATGTCAGACTTCCCGTTATGTCCTTACATCTGACACATTGTATCGATCAGGTCTTGATGGAACATTGCTTAGTTGATTATAGGGTGAGGAATCTAGGATAGCCTTACAAGATGGTCATTAAGGTATTTATGGGTCACACTCAAGGGGGTTTACCTTAGCCAATAAACTCATTAGGATGGGATACTAGTGTCAAATAATGGAGAAAAATGTATGCCAATTTGTAACAATTTTCTAAAAATGTCAATTCCATGGAAACCTAATACATGTTCCTGCATAGGAGTGATATCCAATGTCCAAACCTTGGCCCTTTTATTAATGGGGATTTGATTTGATTAGGATGATCTATCACCCCTCTTCAAATGGTCATACAAACATAATAAATACAACATAATATTTCACAAAATGGGTTGAAGTTATACTCTTATCAATTGCAACAAGAAAGTGGAATTCCATTTTAATCTTGAATCACATATGGTATTCCATATTCCATTATAATAGATAATGGGAAAAAATTAAAAAGCATGGATGTCAAAGAGTTATGTGAAAAATTTATATCATTTAATATTTATCTTCAATTTATTGTTACGAAAAACATCCTTTAGATTCTTAAGATTCTAAACAAGATGAAGCATCCAAAAAAAACATCCTTTAGATTCTTAAGAAAAAAGTAGATGATTCAGGTAGGGATTGACACATTTAATTAAATCCAGCATTGTGGGCTCACAATTTTTTTACTAGAACACCTACTGGAACTACACCCTTTTCTCTAGTCTATGGAACCAAGGAAATTTCACCTTTCGAGGTTGAAATTTCATCACTTAGTGTTTCTCTACATGGCATAATGACAGATGAAGATTATAAAGTTTCTATGTTGTAAGAACTAGAATAGTTTGAGGAATCTCAACACCAAGCATATGATCACCTAAAGGTTTTTCAAAACAGGATGTCCAGGAAGTTTAATAAAAATATCAAACCTAGAGAGTTTCAAGGAGCTAATCTAGTTCTAAGAAAAACCCCAAGGAATCAGAAAGAGAGAGAAAAAAGGAAAAGTTTAGGCAAATTGGCTAGGACCCTTTGTGATCACATCATCCTATGGAACAAGAACTTGTTAACTAGTCACATGTGGTAGAGTTTATATTGAAGAAGATATAAATAGTATCCACCTTAAGAGGTTTTATACCCAATTATATGAAAGAGTGTCAGTTTGTATAGAAGAAAGTGAACCTGAAAATAAAAACTCAAAAACATAAAAAGAAAAAAAAAAGTGAAAAAATTTCCAAAAACACAAAAATGTGATAGAAAGGTAAAAAAGATTGAAATATGGATTTTGTAGAAAGCAAAAAAAATGGAAAAAGCCATGGAAAATGGTATTATTGGTGAGAACCTTACAAACACGTTCCTTGATACTACCTAAAATATGTAAAAATTCCTAAAAAATCATAATCTTAGTGAAAACCTATCAAACATACACTTTAATAATACAAAAAAATAAAAAAATAAAAAAATTGAAAAAAGAAGAGAGGAAACAATGCCTTAGTGAAAACCTAACAAATAGGCACCTTGGTCAAAAATAAAAGATAAAAGTACAATAAACCCACGTGGTGAAAACCTTGTAAATATGTACTACTTTCCATAAGTTAAGCTGCTTTATATATCAACCCTAGTTGCATTGCACTTCCATCTACATTTTTTGCTATCCTTGCACATATCCACTTGAATTCTATTATTCTATACATACTCATTATAAACCCTCAAAATATCCATTCCTCAACGAAGATTTCATCAAGGTTTGGAAATTGGTCTTAGTCCATTATCATTGTCAAATCAAACATGGGGCACATCCAAATTCAATAAAATAGACAAAAGCATGTCACACGTGAAAATAATTTTAACCAAGATCACAACTAAAAAATCAAATTGCAACATCCAAAAAAAAACCAAACATGAACGGAAGATAAAAATGAATAAAAATGGATAAAAATATTCTAATAAATGGATCACCTAACAAAGGCAAGTATATTAAAATGTTGTTTTTTTTTTAATTTTTGAATCATGTCTTTTTAGCAACTCAAGGATTTCTTGGACTAGAGGAGTGATGATAAATCATGATATTTTCTTTGTTTTCTTCTTGTAAGAATGACTGATAGAAGTATACAAATCCATCTAAGGACATGATCATCAAAAAATCATCAAGGATGGTTGCATATGAAAGGGATTAGTTCTTTGTCTGTTTATGCAAAAGAATGCCTTGGACATTTAGATTTTCCATATTTTAATGCCATGGTTCACTTGCAACATTTAAATTGACAAAAGTGGTATTCATACCACCATAGTTGAAAATATAATGAGTGAGGGTTGTACCAATTTCAATATTCCACCCATAAAGCTCAATGATGACAATTACAAACTAAATTGATCCGATGAAAAGTGACAATACTTTAGTTGCATTTTCACGTTGCACTCATTTTAGATTAATCTTTCATTGGTAATTTTTATAGGATTTCTCAAGGGGGTGAAAAGTTAATCAAGGTTAAATCATCAAAATTTTCCTTTAGGTGGAATCTATTGGACTATAGAAAAATCAATGTACTTTCATTTAGGTTTATTTAGATTCATCATATTCTAATCATATAGTAAAGTAAACCATTCTTCATTATCATTTCATTGCATTCAAGTTTCAATTATTTTCATTCATCTAAGTTAAGTGCATTTCATTTGTAACCATACCATTAATCATTATATAGGTTTGCATATTAGGTGCATTAAATTAATCATTATCATCAAAGGAATTTAGATTCATTATCATTTTGGTTTATTATAGGTAGATATTAATATCATTAATCATTATTTAAATGGCATCATCATTTAGTTGCATTATCATTTCATTAGACATTAATGTCATAATTTAGTTGCATTATCATTTCATTGGACAATAATTTCATCATTTAGTTGCATTATCATTATATTATTCTTAGGTTTATTATCATTAAGTACACAACATTATCATTATATAAATTAGGTGTATTTCATTAATCATTACATCATTAATATCCATTTAGGTTAATTATTCCATTAAATCATTTAAGTGTATTTAGTTTCATTTTCATTATCCATTATATCATTAATTGCATTACATCATTTATTTTATTACATATACATAAGCACTGTGTCATCATAAAGACAACATGTATAATCATAAAATCAATAGATTCTATCTAAAGAGATAAAACCATCATATAAGCATTTATTAATGAATCACGGGTCAATGAGTTTGACTGAAAACCTACATAGTTGAATCTTGATAGAAATATCACAATCATTAACCTAATTCTGTAACTCTAGCAGGTGCTTGTGGAGCTCTAGGGTGGTCTCTTTGTCATATGCCCAAGTGTGTATGTATCTCATCTTGTTCCAATTTATGGTGGTGGTGATTTCATCACCCAACGACCTCTCAAATATGCATGTATATATTTACATTGTAATCATGATCTATGAAACAATATTGAAGCAATAGAGTTTCTTATAAAAATAAATAAGAACCCTCCTTGTATCATTAAACAATTCCTCATTCCTAGCCTCCCAAAGATGCCAAAGAACTTAAGTAGATAGAGAGAACAAAAATAAGTTTAGACTTGTATTAAAATACTTAAATCAACCAAATAAAGTGTGATAAATAAATCCATGCAATTAGATTCCCATTTGAGAAACCCATGAAAAAAAAAAGTCATATTTCTTTGGCATAAAGACAGTAAAAAAAGATGTGAAAAATCATTTTAGGATTCCTACATATAGAAACAATATTAGTATCTTCAACAAATTTCTTGTATGGTAGTTTATTAAGTAATAATAACCACCTAAATAAATTCTTCTTAGGCTCTGCAAGTAACTTCCACAAAAAGATCAAATTACTATTAAAATCAACATCACAAAGTTTAAAATTCCAATAAGAATTAATATGCTCAAAGATGGTCTAATATTAGTCACGGATCTATAAACATCTTTTGCCTTGAGGTTTCTCAATATTGTTCCATCAAACCATTTTAAATCGAAGAAGTGCTCATCCTCTCCTACACAAGTGAATAAGGTGTTGATAGTCTTACAAGCCTCTCTTCTATTGGATTAGCATGTGTGGAAGTGGATGCTTAGGAGATGGAACTCACCAAGGTAATATTTAATGAAAATAAAAAATCTCAAAAAATGTGCATAACTTTGAATAAGGTGCACACTACACTCCTTTCATCTTACATGTACCTTTCATTTCACATGTTGGAAAATCTAAAATTCAAACACAAAGGTTAAGTAGAGAGAGCTCATTTTTTTGTAAACAAAGCTAGTTGGCCTATGTTGTTACCTTTCTTAATGTGACCATAATCACAAATCTAGTGGAGTTTCATTAGTTAAAGGTCTAAAAATGAACATCATGTGTATTTTATTTATAGAGTAAAGGAAATAGTAATATTCTCTTTCCTTTCTTAAGGTGATCAGGATACCAGACTTGTCTTTATCTCAAATTTTCTTTGAAGTACTGAATTTTCATTTTCAAGCCATATTAGGCTCGCCTCCCGAGATTTGCATTAATGAGGCTAGTGAGACGGGCAACCCAAAGTTAGATACAATCATTTTTTGCATGATAATAAAACCCACTACAAAATTAAATGCCTTCATTATTAATGGGGTGAAGGACAAATAACTTTGAATAATAGCCTTCTTCTAGTAGTCCTCACGGATTGTGCAAAATCTCCTTGGCATTGGTGGGAAGCTCTTGTAAGAGAGGTAAAATCAAAATCTATTTGAAATAAATATATACTAAAACCAAGTTAAGTACAGTAATTCTTGCTATTTTATCTATGTTAAGCCAATATTAACCATAGGTAGCTTTTTTGAAGTGTTTTCCATGTGAAGTACTCATTAAAATGATCAAGACCATACACTTTTTGTGTAAATTAGAAGTTGAAAACAAGTTTTTTTTGTGTTTTCTATTGTTGATGATCTCAGAAATCAAAAGAAATAATCCATTTATAACTAAAAGAATCAAACACAATCTCCAAAAATTCATGGATTGAGAAAATATCTGGTAGTAAAGAACTTGTAAACAATCAAACAACACTTCCGAACAAAAACAGTGCCTATGAAGAATCAAATAGTTCTCCATGTCACCAGAAAAGTGCCCATGAACATTAAAACAACATGTATATACTTTAAAATAATTTCTATAACTTGTCAAATTAAAACAATGATCTTTTCTTAGGATTTTTGTGCCAAAACCAAAAGTATATTTGGATACCCTTTTCGGATTTTGGTTTATTTTAGTTAAAATAGAGTTAAAATTAACCATCATTTGGGTTGTCAAGAAATTTGATCCATTTACATTGAGTTTTAAAACCATCAAATCATTGTTCAAGTGTTAAATAATCATTGATTTCGGATTCCAAAATGTTCATCATCAAAGGATTTTCAGTCCTTTTCCTATAACTAAAGAGATCCTTATCATTATCCATAGTCTTTATCATAGAGATACACCCTCCTTTATGAGAATTTTATCCAAGACACTTTCTACATTAATCCCCAAAAACCAAACTGAAACTTCCAACCTTATCAATTTCTTGGACAAATTTAACTTGGATTTCAAAGTTAGCCAATCCACTCAAAAGGATCTTCCTTCAAGAAGGGTCATGATTTATTTTCATTCCAGTGAGAACAAGGGATTTTAATTACATTTATCAATAAGATGGAACATTGTATCATGAATAAGAAAATCCTCAACAAGAAACTAAATCTCAATCACCTTTCATCAAATACATCAAGTTGAGTATAACCAACAAGAAGAACAAACAAAAACCATGCAAGAAAACTTGGAGAATGAATGGGTTGATGATACAATAAAGAACATGAAGAGATAACTAAAGAAAAGATCAAGGAAGCACAAGAAGACATTCATTTCATGATGATGATGGAGAAAGTGTTAGAAAAGGGAAATCAAAGGTATTTATTGACCTTATCCCAATTAGGGGTTAATCTTTCACATGATTACGATGTATCAAGACTAAAACAAGTTGAGAATGAAGTTAATCCTCTAGGGGTCCTAACTAAACACATTCAATCACTTCAAACCCAATTGGATAATATTGAAAAGGAATATTCTCCCAATAAATACATAATTTATAAGGTATTTGTCCTTTTTCCTTTTGATAAGAGCTTGGTCATGATACCTTTCTCACCTAATGTGGTATTCCCAAAATATGAAAAATATATGGGAACAACTGACCCTCAAGACCACATTAGGAAATTTTTCACATTAAGTATGTAATTCATCCATGAAACAACATACCTAATGAGGTTATTTCCAAGGAGTTTAGGTTGACAATCCATGGAGTGGTTTTCCAAATTACCACTTTAAATTCAAAAATTTGAAGAATTTATCTCAAAATTTGTCCACCAGTACTCCTATCATATTTAACATGTGCTAACCATGTTCGATTTGTGCAATATAAAACAAAGGAATGGGGAATCATTTTTGAATTTCCTACAAGGTTGGAGAAGATTTTTTGCAAAATACCCAAGAAGTGTACTATAAAAGGAGACGATGAACATCTTCATCAATAATTTAAAAAATAAAATGAATTTCCAATTACAACTCCAATGTCCCCTAACATTTGACAAAATGATTGAGAATGGAATCAAAATATAGGATGCTTTAGTGAGGAAAGGTGAACTAAAGCTATACAAGGATAACAAGAGGTTTTCAAACATGAATAACACCTATATAAATAATTCATCAACCGACAACAATAATGATAAACTCAAATTATGGTTGAAAAAAAATTAAAACCTAGTAAATGATAGAGTGGTGGATGAAAAAATCTAAAACCTACACCATTTTATCTTTGTAGTTTTTCTAAAAATGAAGTGAGAAAAATAAACCCACCCAAAAACACATCTTTCAATAACAATAATAACAACAATAACAAAAGGAAAAAAATGAAAGTCACAATTTATGTCCCAATTCACTTCTTCGTGTAGAAGGAAATTCACTCCAATGGGAGAACTTCTTGAAGAAGCCTTAAAGATGCTCCTTGAAAATGAAATAATAACTCTACCCGAGGCAAGAGGTTATGAACCTTAAGTTAAACAATCATGGTGGAATGAATGACATCATTGTGAGTAGCATAGAAACAAGGGACATACGACAAATTTTTTAATGAGATTCAAATACGTGGCTCAAGATCTTGTTGTCAATGACACTATTAAAGTAGATGGACCTACAAATAATTAAGATCACACAACCTTCAAAATCCTTTCTTAAATCACTTGAAGAGTGAATCTTCCAAAATAAACAAAAACAACAAAAAGCGAAACAAAAAGGTAAATTTTTCTGACACCTATGACAATACTATCAATTCTTTATCTAGTTTTGAAAATACCATCAATGTCATAGTGGTGAAAGATAAACAAGAAAGATAATCCTTCATTGTTGTAACTAAGGGAAAAGGCATCAAAAGCTACCCTACAAGTGGCATCCAACAAGAAAAGTTCAAGAAATACAACTTAGTGGACCAACCCCTAAAAACTCCAGCCCAAATATCTTTCTTGGACTATTTAAAATTACCCCCTTCACATTTAGAAATTGTGGAAAAATCCTTTGTTGATATGATGGTCGCTAATAGTTTAGATGTAGGACAATTTCCGAATATGATTGGTCATCTTATTGCACCACATTTCCTATCCTTTGTCGATCAAGTTGACATGTCCTTAAATCATTCTCAGAGTTTTCCCTTGTAGATTAAAGTCATAATCCACAAGGATAGAGTCAAAAGATTCTTGAAATATGGAGGGGATAACTTAAATATATGTTATTTGAACATTTTTAAAGCCTTGGGATGCTCTAAAAATACTATGGATCCTAAGAGAAAGATAACAATTAAAGCTTGTGATGATGAAGAAATATCTTCCAAGGGTATGGTAATTCTACCAATTCAAGTGGGATTTGTTCAAAAGGAGACAATTTTCCAAGTACTAGACCTCAAGTTGTCCTAAAACATATTCTTGTGAAGTCCATGGATTCAGGAAAGCAAGTTGTTCCTTATACTTATCATTAATGTTTAAAGTTTCCTTATTTGGGACAAGAAATAATAATCAACGATGACCTTGAACCTTTCCAATATTGTAAGAATATCAAAATGGTTACGCATTCCTTTGTACCAAATAATAGTGAGGCTTCCACATAAAATTAATCCCAAGAACAAGCTAAAGAAAAAACTCCTAGTATAAGGTTTCCATCCAAAAAGAAGGAAAAGGAGAAGGAAAAGGATGATTCCATTAGTGAAAATACTAGTTCATCGACATCAAACAAGGGAAAAGAAAATTTTGGTCTTCTACATTCAAGTGATGGAAATCCTAGATCATCTAGTTCAAGTGATTCTAGCTAAGGAGAAAAGGAACCAAAAGGTGCAAAGTTAAAAAAGACGAAGAAAAAAAAAACACTATCAAAAGATGGATACAGTAATGAAAGACTTTGAGAAGAAATGTAAGCTTCATCACAAAGGGGTAGGAGAATATTACCTATCTATGGTTAATTTTACCCTTTCTCCCATGTCACATGGAAACCCATATACCTGAAGTCCTCAAAGGTACAATGAAATTTTTTTAAGGGCTAGTACATAACCATAGATAGAAGAAGATAATGATATTCTAAATTGGTTGTACAAAGACGAGGAAGATTCAAATCAAAGGGTTAACATATTAGCATTCACACACATCAATATGGGAAGGGCTTACAAATACTGCCAAAAATGGGTTACCAAGAAAAGGGTCCTCTTAATAGGAGAAATCAATAATTGTTAGATTTCATAAAAACCACTTGGAAGTCTATTCGAGAGAAAAATAGATTAGGGTACCATGGAAAAGGACATAATGAAAATAAATTCCCTCATGTGTATGAGAAAATAGACAAGGTAGAATCATATAGTGATGATGGTTTATCAAAATGGGAATGAGATTCCTTATCCAAAGAGTCATGCCATGCCAAGGAAGTTGATGTGATCCACTCTTACACATATACATCAAAGGATGCACCAAATTAAATCTATGAACAGGTGGGAGAGCCATACGTACCTACATTCTTAGAGGGAAAAATCTCTAGGTTTACCTTACAAGAGTTAGATACATAATGTGTTCAAGAATATTGTAGTGAGGAAGAAATAGATCCAAACTCTATGGAACATCTTAAACAATCTCACATCATAGATCTTAAAGATACAATGTATGAAATAATTTATAATGAAGTCATGAAATTAACTCCCATGGACTTAAATCCACCCAATGATTCCTTGGAACTTATTCATCCCGAAATCATTGACTAGGATCAAATTGAGCCAAATTAAAGAGACACCTTACTAAATGATTATTCTATTCCCATGTACCTAAATGTGGTTGAGCCATTTACCATCAAAGAATCATATCAAGAGGTAGAAAAGGGGGAAATTGTCAAGTTTCTTAGTGACAAAAAGAAATGAAAAGAAATAAAAAATCAATGGTCTAGTGCTGAAAACTGCCATGTGGAAGTACTAAATCAATAAAAAGTAAAAACAAAAGATGTATCCAAAGGTTAAAAACCTATTGAGGCACCTATTAGATCTTGCAAATTTTTTCTATGTTCCATCTCTTCTTTCCTTATCTATATAATTGTTCCTATGATTTGTGGTATGAAACCCTAAGTTTGTGTGAGAAAGTCTACTTTCATTGATGAAAATCCTGAGCATATGTCTTGCAAAGTCTTAAACCCTATTTTCTAATTTCTAGGTATTGGTTGCAAGAGGCCCTAAATTCTTTCCTAGACATCTTCTATTTTTTCATTACCTTTTTGAGCCACTTAAAATCCTTTTAAGTCATGTGCTTATTAGCCTTGTCTTTACCATTGACTCTCGCAATGAGATCAAATATGCTCTATTCTTCTTGAGATTTCATGAGCACCGTGGATCTTTTTCTAATCAGGTGGCTAGCGCTAAGTCACTTGATTAATTTGAAGTTCATGATTTCATTTAGGGATCACATAACGATCGTAGATTTTTTTATGTTCTTGAATTATTCGTATGGCCATAGATTAATATCAAGATAAACTCCAGGGTCAAAAAATGATTTAGCAATTCAGAGACTCAGTTAATCTCCAAATCTTGTAATAGAGATGAGTTAAGATCAAGTTGGGTCAAGCTCATTCATCGATTCAGTGCAGGCCGTAGATCTGGAGAGAGATGTGCAATTGGCACATGATCAATGGATAAAGATGAGGTTAGCTCAGACATTGGGAGATTCAGCGAGAGCCATTGATAGAGTTTCCATTCTAACATGATCATAGGGTTGATACCAGATCTCTGAAATGAATCTGAGGTTAAAAAATGATTCAAAGACTTTGAGACTCAGTTATCTCGTAATCTCCAGATAAACCTAAGGTAAAGCTCAAGTAAAGTCAGGTTTACTTTGAGATTCAATGCTAATCGTGGATGTATGTTAAGATCAAGCATCTACACAAAATCTTAAGATGATTTGAACAAGTACAGAATGATTCAGTGATCAAGCATGGACTGTTGATTCAAGGTGAGATATTATGGCTGACGTGTGATCTTGCAATGAAATAGTCTAGTAAAAATTTATGTAGAGATTAAGTGCAAATCATTGATGGAGATTTGATCAAAGGGATTGCATGTAATCTTGTGATGAGACCCGAGTTAAGGAAAGTATCTCATGAATTGGAGATCTCTTCAGTCACGCAATCTCATAATGAACCCATAGTTTGTGAGGTCAGGTTGAGTTATTCAGCGATGTCTCTTTGCCAAGATTTGACTCAAGTTAAATCTAACTTTCCCAAGTTATATTTTTTCCTTTAGTTGCGCAATCTCTAGATATGAGTCTGGGTCAAGTTAAGCCAAAATGGATTAAACAAGATCATATTTGAACCATCCATGTAATGTTGATCTTACAGCTGACACGTGATCTCAGAAAGAAATGAGCAAGTACATAAGTATTCAAAGACTTGGCAAGGATCGTAGATCTTGATATGATCGTGTGGATAACATGAAGTCTCTGAATAAAATCTATGGTTAAGGAAATTTCTTGCGACATGGTGATTATCTTCAGTCGTGCAATCTCAGAAAGAACTAAGGTTGTAATCAAGACAAGTAAAGTTAAAAGTGGGCCAGCCAAGATCAAATCTAAATCATGGATGCAGTGTTGATCGAAAGGATGGTGCGTAATCTCATAATATTATTTTGATGTCATGGACATTATTGAGACTCAGCGCTGGCTATCGATTGAATCAAGATCATGTGTCATACGCTTAATCTCAGAATTTTACCAAAGTTAAAGGATTTCTTCAATGCCTCAAAGATTACATAGTTTCGCAATCTCCAGATAAACCTAAGGTAAATCTCAAGTAAAGTTAGGTTTACTTTTAGATTCAATGCTGATCATTGATGTATGATAAGATCAAGCACCTCTGTGAAATCTCCAGATGATTTGAACAAGTACATAATGATTTATCAATCAAGCACGGACTGTTGATTCAAGGTGAGGTCTTGTGGTGTGCGTGTAATCTCACAGTGTGACTAGAGTTAGCCGATGGATTCAGTAACTTGAGGATAAGAAGAAATCAGCTAACCAGAGTTCAAGGCTAGTTCAAGGTAGGTTAAGGGCCAAATTCAAAGATAAAGTAATGATCAGATAAGTTGAAAAAGTTTGTATGGTGAGCATGAAGCCTTGATGCAAAAGTAATTGAGATTTCTCCTTTGAGGTATTGCACCTACATGCCACCTATCCAAGATTAGATCTGAAAGCCCGGGTAACCTAGAAAGAATCTAGAGCTTTGTTTGAAAGTACATGAAATTTTAAATTAAGGTCATCAATTATAATTTTTATGTTGTTTGTAGTTATTTAACTAATTTTACAAAATTTGAAAGACTTTCTCAGGTTTTCTGGGTGGTGATCTATGTCATCTTTCTCCATAAAGTTTGATGGATGAATTTGATCTTCTAGGTTGTATGTTTCATATAGAGGAGAGATTGGTTTTTGTAAGGAATTTATTATAGAAATTATTTTCTTAGGGTTTTTGTTAGCATGTAAATAGTATTTTAAACCCTTGTCTCATCCTGTTCTGTTCTTCGTTGTAAATAAGGAGTGGTCTCAGAGTTTTATAATGCAGATTGGATCATATTTTAAGAACTTGAGCTTTCCTAGAAAAGGTAGTTGACTTCCTACATATTTGAAGGGTTAAAGTTCTTGAAATAATTAATACACAGAAGACATTCCATTTATTATTCCTGTTGTAGGGTATTGTTCTTTAGTTTCCCAACAAGTTGGTGGCTAGAACAAATTTCTTACAGGCTGGAGCATGGAATGTTTCACTAGAATGGATGACAAAGCTTCTTAATAGTTGAGATGATTTAATATTCTATATGATTTAATATTTTATTATTTGTAACTCTAACCCTAATTAGATCTTAAGCTTGTTGCAGTCCTTGTTTCTATAAAAGGGCTTTGAGGATCATTTTGTAAGGATGGGAATTTTATGCAACAAAATCTAGCTCTACATATTTTGATCGAGATTATCAGTGGTCTCTTTGGGTCTGATTTCATATGTACTTGATGCTTTAATATTAGTATATGTTTGTATTTTCCTATGATTTGCATGACTTGAATGAATAGTTGTCTCTGTTTCTAGTTTTTATACTGGATTGGTTGTTAAGGACATTCCAGTTCATCACTTTGTAAGGAAGAGTGTCAAACTATTTTTCAGTTTCTTTCAAGGAGAGAATTAAATCCTTAAGATAGTTTCAGTGAGTATGAGATTGAAACATATTTGATAGTTTTTTCTTCTTTTTTGAGAAGTATGAGTGGATTATGTAAAGCATAATCTAATTAAGTAATCATTTACAGGATTTGAATTTGATATATCTTTTATGTTAAAGGTATTTACATATTGAATGACTCTATGCCCATTGGATGAAGCACTAGTTTGATGTGTTAGGTTGTATGGTTGCCATCAACTCCGTATACAAGTTGTTATCATTTTTATTTTTATGGTATACAAAGCCTGCCTGTTGAAAACTACTACATCTTTAGGGCAGTAAATAGGTCATCCTTGCCTGAGTTTGGAACTGAAAAATTAGAAGGATGATAATCCTTATTTCACTAGTATTTGTTCTTATCAAGTTCATAGTCTGGCTTGTGAAGCTCTACATTAAAGTGGTTGTTAACATTTGTAGGATTTGTTATCAAATATTGCTGTAAAAGGTAGGAGAAGATCATTGCGAAAAGGTTAATCCACTAAATAATTTATTGATTAATAGTAAATCAAGTTAAGAACACCCTCATGAGCTTATGGATCTCAAAGTGATGGAGGATTTAATCCTTGTTAATTGGACTTGTTTCTTGACTTAATTAGAATTTGGGTTTTATAAGAGTCAAGCATTGTTGCTATATAGGATTCTAAAAGAGAAAGCTCCAAAACATTGGTGACTCTACTGGGGATAGAGAAGCAAAATTTATTAGTAAGTATAAGTGATTTGTAGCCTTTCCTTGATAAGTCAATCCCAGAGTCTGGTTATAGAATCATGGTTTTCAAAGTGATATTCCTCATGATATTAAGAGTGAGTCTATTCTTATTTTCTATCATTGCAAAGTGTCTGAAAGTCTTAGTTCTAAAAGTAATACAAATACTATCTCACATATGGTGAGTGGCGATTCCGAGTTCTCTGATTTGCACGAGTGTGCATGTTTGAAGAAAGAATACAAAGAAGAGGTGGACTTGCAGTGAAGAGGCAGCAGATAATAGGACTCTTGTGACTTGTAGCATAGTCAAGAGAGGAATAATTAAGAGACCCTATATTGGGAAGTGTTGTACGTTGCTGATTTAAAGAAGGTCAGAGTTGGGAAAGAGATCTCAACTAATTCATATTTTCCTCTGCAAAGAGGTGGTGACTCCAAAAAGTTTTGAATGTGATTTAGAGGTGTCTTCGGATCAAATAGTTTGCACCAGCTTCATCATATTCCAGGTATTTTTATTTTCATTGTATAAATTCTTTTGTTTCATGAAAATCAGTTATACATATTTTCCTTATTATGTGGTCTGCACTAATTGAGAGTGAAGAGAGAGGTAGTTTGTAACTTATGTTTTCCAGTAAGATGTCACAAAAAAATAGAAGTGGGTTGTATATGGCTCTAAATTTCAATGGTATCCATAGATACCCAAATCTTATTCCATAAGGAATAAGGGATTATTTGCCTAAATTCAGTGGCATGGGTGAATAATTAGCCAAGGAACACATAGACAATTTTGTTGAATTAATAGATGATCATAACATCACACATGAAGATGTACTGATGAGAATTTTCTCTATATCTCTAGTTAAGGGTGCCAGGGATTGGTTTAAAGAATTACCTCATGGTTCAATAGGGTCTATGGCTATACTAGAAGATTATTTTATTGAGGAATATGGTGGCATAGAGGAGATTATTGTTTCTTCTTCTACATCTAGATCTGAGGAGCCTATGTCCGATTCAAATGATGATCTTGAAGAGGACCAATGGTTTCAAGTTCAAGTCATTTTGGGGATAAAACAAAGGGGGATAAAAAGAGATGTGGCTCAATTAGCACATCTATTTTATAAAATATTTTCTGCTCACATAAGGAATTTTGTAGGTCATTTTTGTCCTGAAAAGTCATTTTGGGTTTGTGTATTTATGGCCCTTTGTTCTCCTGATTCAACTAATTGGTCAGCTTCCATCAGGAAAAATTATTTTGAATACACCAAGAAGTAGATAAAGGATAATGAATATCCTGAATCTGAAGATATTGAACAAAAGATAGATCAACCCATCCAAAATAATTGCATATTGTATTTAAAGAAAAGGGTAGGAAGGATAAAGGATGAATCAACATTAGAGTTTTATAAAATATTTTCTAATGCATATAGTGAGCTTCTAGTAGAGGTTTACCTTCTAGAGTCTACATATATAGAGTTATTTCTAGAACTTGGTGAGCCCAGCTTCATTCATTGGTCATCTTCCTTGAAGGAGGAAGGTATGGAGCATACTAGGAAATGGATAAAATCAATTCAAGAATCTGAACCAGAAAATGTACTTGATAATAACTCTAGTGATGTTCATTCTAGTTATGTTGATAATGAAGGTAGTGAACATCAAGATTTTGAAGATGAACTTATAGTTGACAGTGTTCTTATTGAATCTATAGTTTTTTTCTTCTCTGTAGCATAACGATGCAGATGTTTTGTCTCAGTCTAAGGAAAATGTATGCAAAGAACAAGGGGATGTTTCTGATGAAGAGTTAAGTTGTTGTGATAATTATTTTGATGACAGTGACATCAATCTTGGCATTTCAAACCAAATTTTTTTATATTGAAGATCCTAAATTTGAGGTTTCACATGAGGTTGTACCTAGTAGTGATGGTATTGAGAATGATGAAAAGAAAAATGTTATACATGTGTCTAATATAGATGCCATATCTTATGATCATGAATGATCTATCTCAATATGAAAAAGGAGATGTGTGTAGTTAGCAGTATTATACTGATCCGATAAATCAAGATGCTTATTGTGAGCGTGCATAAGAGATGAGTGTAAATGATGAATGTGGTTCACTTCATAGTGAACAAATCTTAGAGTTGTTGTCTTATGAATATCTCATATTTTTAGGGAAGGATAGATTTGAATCCTTACACCCCACACACATTGAGTTTGACAAGGAATGTATATCAAATGGTCATAATTTTGATACTTATATTTCTGATTTTCCTTGTACTTTTGTCCCACAAGGCTACAACAAGATTGAATATAACCTTGTTGGTAATGAGAGTATCAGTATTTTTTAGATTCAAAAGATGAAGAGACTCCAAATATGATGTTGAGTATTGATTGGGATAGTTGTGTTGATTATGAATCTTCTTTTGATTCTAAATATTTCATTAAATCATTTCATGATGAACTTTCAGTTACTCAACATATGCTATTATATGATGAATGTGTTGATATGTGTCCTCCCTCAAATAAAAGGAATAGTGGTTTGTATAAATATGACAGCTTGCAGGTGAGTTATTTAGAGAATTCTAATAAGGATATAAAAACTACTGATAAGATGCAGGATGATGATTCTTTTGAAGAGAAAAATATGGATCATGACATGGAGTTTCCATGTTTGATTGTGTTGGTGCTGAATCTTTTTCTTATTCTATTCCTGATTTACCTCCTCTTATAAAAGGTCAAAATGATTTATAGGAGATTCATAATGTTTATCATGAGCTTGATCCTAAAGATTCCCAGAAGGTTGCCTCATATCCTATGGAGAGTGGGCTACATCATGTGCCTATTTATGAGTTTCCTCAATGTTTGCATAAAGTTCAGTATGATGATTAATCCATTAACATGCAACCTACTGATATTAATAGATCAAATGATAATGGCTCCAACTACATGGCAGAATACAAGTGCTTTTCTCAGCTGGATGATGGTGTTTCCCCAATATATGGTAGTAAATTGGACAATATTGATTGTTGCATTAGGTCCCAATGTTTTCAAATTAATGAATGCAACATATATATGCCACAGTTTTCTCATATGTCTAATTTTATGGCTGGCTCTAATGTTGATATTTTTCATAATGAGCTAATGGTACCTGATAATAGATTAGATCAAATAACTAAAAGAGAATGTTTCAGTTTGTTTCAAGAACAAGGAGTAGAGAATTTTGTTTTTGATAGAGGAAAGCTGAAACAAAACTTTGTTGACTGCGTAGGGCCATCAAACTTGGTTTGATATTTTCAAACTAGGAGGATAGGTGCAGAGATAATATGACTCTATTCTACAAAGTATATATATGTAAAAAAATTTCCTGCCTTTTCCTTCTTTGTGGTTTTTTGTGTAGGTTTCATTTTTTGGTGATCTGCTCAACTTAGAGTTCTGGATGCTTGCTATGCCTGTGAAAGACATACATCCCTAGACAGAGCCACTGTTAGCACTTGTAAATTTTTACTTGGTTTCATGTCTTCTTTCCTTGTTTGTGCAATTGTTCTTATGATCTATGGTCTGAAACCCTAAGTCTTTGTGAGAAAGTATTCTTTAATTGATGAAAATATTGCTATGTCTTGCAAAGTCTTACACCCTATTTTCAAATTTCTAGCCATTAATTGCAAGAAGCCCTAAATCCTTTCCTAGACATATACTATTTTGTCATTATATTTCAAGCCAATTAAAATCCTTTTAAGCCATGTGCTTATTAGTCTTGTCTTTACCACTGTATCTTGAAATTAGATCAAATATGCTCTATTATTCTTGAGATTGCACGCACACCGTAGATATTTTTCTAATTGGGCATCTAGGGCTAAGTCACTTTATTAATTTCAAGTTCAATATTTCATTCAGTGATCATGCGAGGATCATAGATTTTTTTATGTCCTTGCATTGATCATATGGATAGAGGTTAATATCAAGATAAAATCTAGGGTCCAGAAATGATTCAGCAATTCAGAGACTCAATTTATCTCTGAATCTCCTGATAGAACCAAGTTAAGATCAAGCTTGGTTAAGTTCATTCAGTGAATCAACACACGCTGTCAATATGGACAGAGATGTGCAGTTGGTGCATGATCACTAGATAAAGACGAGGTCAGCTCAAACATTGGGAGATTCAGTGAGGGTCATTGATCAAGTTTCAATTCTAACATGATCATAGGGCTTGCGCCAGATCTCTGAATAGACTCTGAGGTTAAGAAATGATTTAGAGACTTTGAGACTCATTTATCTCATAATCTTTAGGGAAGCCTAAGGCAAATCTTAAGTCAAGTCAGGTTTACTTTGAGATTAAATGTTGATCGTTGATGTATGTTAAGATCAAGCATCTGCGTGAAATCTCTAGATGATTTGAACAAGTACAAAATGATTCAATGATCAAGTGTGAACTATTGATTCAAGGTGAGATCTTGTGGCTGGTGTGTGACCCCTCAATGAAATAGTCAAGTACAAATTTATGAAGTGATTAAGCGCAAACCATTGATGGATATTTGATCGAAGGGCTTGCGCGTAATCTTGTGATGAGACACGAGTTAAGGAAAGTATCTCATGACTTGGAGATCTCTCTAGTCATGTAATCTCATAATGAGTCCATGGTTTTCTATATCAGGTTGAGTTATTCAATGATATCTCTTTGCCGAGATTTGACACAAGTTAAATTTAACTTGCCAAGATTATGTTTATTAATTTAGTCATTCAATTTATAGATAAGAGCCTGGGTCAAGTTAAGCCAAGATGGATTATCCAAGATCAAATTTGAACTGTCCATGTAATGTTCATCTTATGACTAGCACATGATCTATGAAAGAAATGAGCAAGTATAGAAGTATTCAGAGATATGGAAAGGATTGTAGATCTTGATCTGATCATGTGGATGGGGTGAAGTCTTTGAATAAAATCTATGGTTAAGAAAAGTTCTTGCGACTTGGTGATTCCTTCAGTCATGCAATCTTAGAACGAACTAAGGTTTTAATCAAGATAAGTAATGTAAAAAGTGGTCCAGCCAAGATCAAATATGAATCATGGATATTGTGTTGATTAGAGGGATGGCACATAATCTCATAATATTTTTCTAATGTCATGGAAACTCTAGAGATTCAGCACTAGATGTCAATTGAATCAAGATCTTGTGGTGTGCGCTTAATCTTAGAATGTTACTAGAATTAAAGGATTTTTTTAGTGACTCAGAGATTATAGAGTCGTGCAATCTCTAGAACAAGATAAGGTAAAGCTCAAGTCAAGTTAGGTTTACTTTGAGATTCAACATTGATCGTTGATGTATGTTAAGATCAAGCACCTATGCAAAATTTCTAGATGATTTTAACAAGTATAGAATGATTGAGAAATCAAGCATGAACTATTGATTCAAGGTGAGATCTTGTGGTGTGCATGTAATCTCACAATGCGACTAGAGTTAGTTGATGGATTTAGCGAATTTGAGATAAGATGAAATTGGCTAACAGAGTTCAAGGCTAGTTCAAGGCAGGTTAAGGGCCGAAGTCAAAGATAAAGTAAAGATCAAATAAATTGAAAAAGATTGTGTGGTGAGTGTGAAGACTTGATACAAAAGTGATTGAGATCTATCATTTGAGGCGTTGCGCCTGCATGCCACCTATCCAAGATCAGATCTGAAAGCCCGAGTAACCTATAAAGAATCTATGAATTTGTTTTAAAGTACAAGGAATTTTAAATATGGGTCATCAATTCTCATTTCCACGTCACTTGTAGCCATTTAACTTATTTTAAAATATTTGAAAGACTTTCTTAGGTTTTCTAAGCGGTGATCTATGTCATCTTGCTGCAAAAAATTTGATGGGTGAATCTGATCTTTTGGGTTGTATGTTTACACATGTTGGATGTCGTATGGGGTAGATATTGGTGTTTGTAAGGAATTTATTACACAAATTATCTTCTTAGGGTTTCTGTTAGAATGTAAATAGTATCTTAAACCCTTGGCTTATCTTGTTTTTTTCTTCTCCATAAATAAGGAGTGGTCTCAGAGTTTTATAATGCAGATTGGATCAGATTTTCAAGAAGTTGAGCTTTCCCAGAAAAGGTAGTTAACTTCCTATAGATCTAAAGGGTTAAAGTTCCTGAAATAATTAATACAGACAAGACATTCCATTCATTATTCCTATTGTAGGGTATGGCTCTTTAGTTTCCCAACAAGTTAGTTGCTAGATCAGATTTCTTACAGACTAGAGCATGGAATATTTCACCAGAATGGATGACAAAGCTACTTGGTAGTTGAGATGATTTAATATTCTCTATCATGTAATATTTATTTTTTTGTAACCCTAACCCTAATTAGTTTTGAAGCTCTTTGTAGTCCTTGTTTCTATTAAAGGATTTCTAGGATCATTTTGTAAGGATGGGAATTTTATGCCACAAAAGATAGTTTTGCATATTTTGATCAAGTTTATCACTGGTCTCTTTGGCTTTGATTTCATATGTACTTGATGCTTTAATATCAATATATGTTTTCATTTTCCTATGATTTGCATGATTTGAATGAATAGTTGTCTATGTTTCCAGTTTTTATACTCATTTAGATTGGTTGTTAAGGACATTCTAGTTCATCACTTTGTAAGGTAGAGTGTCTACTATTTTAAGGTTTCTTTCAAGAAGAGAATTAAATCCTTAAGATAGTTTCAGTGAGTAGGATATTGAAATGGATTTGATAGTTATTTATTCATTTTTGAGAAGTATGAATGGATTATGTACGACATAGTCTAATTCAGTAATCATTTACAGGATTTGCATTTGATATATATTTGATGTTAAAGGTATTTAAATATTGAATAACTCTATGCCCATTGGATGAGGCACTGGTCTAATGTGTTAGGTTGTGTGGTTCCCATCAAATCCATATACAAATTATTATCATTTTCATTTTTATGTTAAATTAAGCCTGCCTGTTGAAAACTACTACATCTTTAGGGTAGTAAATAGGTCATCCTTGCCAGAGTTTAGAACTCAAAAAGAAGAAGGATGATAATCCTTATTTAAATAAGATTTGTTTTTATCAAGTTCATAGTCTAGCTTGTGAAACTCTACATTAAATTGGTTGTTAACATTTGTAGAATTTTTTATCAACTATTGCAGTAAAAGGTAGGAGCAGATCATTGTGAAAAGGTTAGTCCACTGCATGATTTATTGAAAAATAGTAAATCAAGTTAGGTACACCCACCTGATCCTATGGAGCTCAAAGTGAAGTGGGATTTAATCCTCATTAATTGGACTTGTTTCTTTATATAATGAGAATTTGGATTTTATAAGAGTCAAGCATTGCTGCTATATAGGATTCGGCAAGAAAAATCTCCAACAAAAAAATTAGTTATACATATTTTCCTTGTTAAGCGGTTAGCACTACTTGAGAGGGAAGAGAGAGGAATTTTGTAACTTATCTTGCCAAAGAAAACATTTTGAGATTACGCGTACGCCAGAAGATCTTGATTCTATCAATGAACAACATTGAATCTTGAGAATTTCCATGACATCAAAAAAATATTAGAGATTATGCACCATCCCTTCAATCAACACTACATCCATGATTCAGATTTCACCTTGGTTGGCCCACTTTTAACTTTACTTTTCTTGATTACAACCTTAGTTCTTTCTGAGATTGCGTGACTGAAGAGAATCGCCAAGTTGTGAGAAATTTTCTTAACCACAGCATTTATTCAGAGACTTCACACCATCTACATGATCAGATCAAGATCTATGATCCTCACCAAGTCTCTGAATACTTCTATACTTTCTCATTTCTTTTGGAGATCACGCGCTAGATGTAAGATCAACATTACATGCACGTTTCAAATTTGATCTTGGATAATTTATCTTCGCTTATCTTGACCCAGGATCTTATCTGAAGATTGCATGACTAAAGGGAGAAACATAACCTTGGAAAGTTAACTTTAACTTGAGTCAAATCTCCAGAAAGAGACATCACTGAATAACTCAACCTAGTCTAGAAAACCATGGGTTCATTACAAGATGGTGCAACTGAAGAGAAACAAGAAGTCGCGAGATAATTTCCTTTACTTGGGGAAAATCATGAAATCACACACAATCACTTCGATCAAATCTCCATAAATGACTTACGCTTAATCTCTGCATAATTTTTTACTTGGCCATTTCATTGCGAGATCACACACCTTCCCTAGATCAAATATCCATCAATAGTTCTGACAATTTTACCTTAACTTTACTTGAGTCAAGCATCAATCTAGAGATTACACGAATGAAGAGATCTCCAAGTTATGAGAACATTTCTTTACCTCAGAGTGTGTTCTAAGACTTGGCGCAAACCCTACAATCATGTTATAATGGAAAGTTGATCAAATAACCTTGCTAAATATCCCAAAGTTTGAGCTGACCTCATCATTAGCTAGTGATCAGGGGCCAACCACACATCTCTATCTCTATCTAAACCATTCCCTAACATCTTCAACTAGAGATTTAGAAGAAAATTTCATGCATACATCCTCATGTCTGATGTCATAGTGATGTATCAAATGGAAATACTCCTGTAAATGTGTATCAGTCGATTGCTCACCTATACCACTAAACTTAGGCAAATATTCCCTAATTCTGGATGGAAAAATATTTCTAGGTATCCAAGGATACCATTGAAATTTATATCCATATACAACCCACTTTTATTTTTTTGTGACATCTTATTGGGAAAGATAAGTTACAAACTTCCTCTCTCTTCCCTCTCAATTAGTGTTGACCACTTAATAGGGAAAATATGTATACTTGATTTTCATGGAAAAAAAGAATTTATCCAATGAAAATAAAAATATGTGGAATATGTTGAAGCTACTGCAAACTATTTGATCCAAATTCACCTCCAAATCACCTTCAAAACTTGGTCGGGTCGCTATCTCTTTGCAGAGGAAAAGATGAATTAGTTGAGACCTCTTTCACAACTCTGACCTTCTTCAAATCAGCAATGTACAAGACTTCCCAATACAGGGTCTCTTAATGATTCCTCTTTTGACTATACTACTTGAGTCATAGGAATCCTATTATCTACTGTCTCTTCACTCCAAGTCCTTCTCTTCTTTTTAGTCTTTCTTTAAACTTGCACATTGGTACAAATCAAAGAACTCAGATTTTCCACTCACCACATGTGAGATTGTATAGGTATTTATTGAAGAACTTGGACTATCAAACACTTTTCAATGATAGACAAGAAGACTAGACTCACTCTTAAAATTATGAGGATTGTCACTTAGAAAACTATGACTCTATAACCAGACTCTGGGATTGACTTAGCAAGGCAAGGATAAAACTCACTTATACTTACTAAGGTGTTTTACTTCTCTATCCCTAGTAGAGTCTCCAAATTTTTGGGTAACCAGGAATGCCATTAAAACTTATAGCCCCACACAACAACTCTGAGATTTGTTCCCTATGAAACCCAAATTCTGATTAAGTCAAGAAACAAGTGCTATTAACAAGGATGAGAAGCTTGATACTTTAAGTGAACATTATGTAGAGATGTCATTCATATTGATTGATAAGTTTCAAGGAATCATTTCTTATTAATAATGGATTTCAAATATAGTACCTATTTCAAAACTCGATAAGAGCATAAGAGTTTATATATATTTCCAAAATTTGAACAAGGTATGTCCCAAAGATGACTTTACTCTTCCAAACATTGATACAATAGTAGACCTAATTGTAGTACATTCAATGTTTTTATTAATGGATGGATTTTTGGAATATAACCAAATAAATTTAGCACTTGAGGACTAAGATAAAATTGCTTTTACATGTGCATGGGGTACCTTTTTATTTGAATGTAATTCCTTTTGGTCTCAAGAATGCTGGAGCTTCTTAACAAAGAGCTATGACAACCATATTCTATGATATGATGCATATTTTCATGGAATATTATGTAGATGACATTCTGGAAAAATATTTTCCAAGAAGTGAGCATCTACCAATTCTAGAAAAAATCTTCAAAAGCTTGGAAAAATTCAAAGTGATATTAAATCCAAAAAAGTGTGCATTTGGAGTTCAATCAGGAAATTTGCTAGGATATATTGTTTCAGCGAAAGGAATAGAGGTTGATCTAGCCAAAGTTTAAAAAAAACATCATGGAAATGGGATCCCCAAGAAACATTAGCCATTCTTTTCAAGGAAGGTTACTATGCATAAGGAGATTCATATAACAATTGTCAGAAAAGTGTCATTATTTCACCCAATTACTACATAAGGGAATTTCATTCAAGTGGTACAATAAATGTGATGAAGCCTTTGATCTTGTGAAGAAATATTTGATGAATCCTCCTATTTTAATGGATCCCATACTAGGAAAAAATTTAATAATCTATATCTCAACAATATAAAATTCATTGGGACATTTATTAGCACAACAAGATGAGAAAGGAAAAGAAAAATTTATCTACTACATCATCATGACCTTGGTTAAGTATGAGCTCGATTACACCTTTATAGAGAGAGAATGTCTAGTGGTGGATTTTGTTTCTCAAAAAATAAGACATTATATGATAGCACATAGAATCAAGTTAATTTATGAGATAGATCCATTAAAATATCTTCTTAGTAAATCAGCTCTAACATTCAAAGGTTAGCCAAGTGGGTCATGGTGCTAAGTGAGTTTGATATAGAATATGCACACCAAAGAGAAACCAAAGTAAAAGCTATAAAATATCAATTAGCAGAGCCACCAATATAAAGTGAGGAACCTATACAAAGAGAATTTACAGATGCACATAATCTTACACTTGTACCTCAAACATAGAAACTTTACATTGATGGGTCATATACTCAACATGGCTCGGGGGTATAATTTTGTTCGTTACACCACAAAGATTTACTATACCAAAGTCCTACAAGCTTTTGTTTCCATGCACCAATAATATAGCACAATATGAAGCACCAGTGATTGGAATCAAGATGGCTTTAAAATGGATAATGAAAAAATTGCAAATCTATGGCGATTCTCAATTGATCATTAATCAAATAAATGATAAGTATATCAAACTAAAGATTAAAAATTGATGCCTTGTAAAGGGATTATGCATGATCTTAAGAAATATTTTGTAATCATCACCTTTGAAAAAGTACAAAGAGGTGACAATAAAGTAGCAGATGCCATGGAAACATTAGCTTCACTCCTACAAGTACCTTATTATAATGAAAGATATGAATCCTTGGTGGAATAATTGGTAAAACCAGCATATGACAAACTGATTCCTAAATTATTTGACTACTTGTTGGTCTTGATTACCCATTGGTCCTATCTATATGTACCTAAAAGAAAATACCATATCCTTGAATCGATCTCGTAACAAAAAAAATGAACATTCTATGCCAAACTTCCCATTATGTCCTTATATGTGACACATTGTATCGATAAGGTCTTGATGGAACATTGCTTAGATCATTAGAGGGTAAGGAATCTAAGATAGCCTTCCAAGACGTTCATGAAGGTATTTGTGGGTTACACTCGAGGGGGTTTACCTTAGCCAAGAAACTCATTAGGATAGGATAATAGTGTCCAACAATGGAGAAACATTTATGCTAATTTGTAACAATTTTGTAAAAATGTCACTTCCATGGAAACTTGATACATGTGCCTGCACAAGAGTTGCATCCAATGACCAAACCTTGGCCCGTTTATTAATAGAGTTTTGATTTGATTAGGATGATCTATCACCCCTCTTCAAATGGTCATATATGCATAATAAATGCAACATAATATTTCACAAAATGGGTTGAAGTTGTACTCTTATAAATTGAAACAGGAAAGTAGAATTCCATTTTTATCTTGAATCACATATGGTATTCCATATTCCATCCTAATATATAATGGGAAAAAATTCAAAAGAAAGGATGTCAAACAGTTATGTGAAAAATTTCATATCATTCAACATTTCTCTTCAATTTATTATCCATAAGGGAATGGTCAAGAAGAAACATCCAACAAAAATGTCCTTAAGATTCTTTAGAAAAAAGTTGATGATTTAGGTAGGGATTGACATATTTAATTAAATCAAGCATTGTGCGCTTACAAAATTTTTATTAGAACACCTACGGGAGCTACACCCTTTTTTATAGTTTATGGAACTGAGGAAATTTCACCTTTGGAGGTTGAAATATCATTACTTAGATTTTCTCTACATGGCATATTGACAGATGAAGATTATAGAGTTTCTAGGTGGTAAGAACTAGAATTGCTTGAGGAATGTCAACACCAAGCATATGATCACCTCAAGGTTTTTCAAAAGAGGATGTCAAAGGATTGTAACAAAAAGATCAAACCTAGAGAGTTTCAAGGATTTGATCTACTTCTAAGAGAAAACTCAAGGAATCATAAAGAGAGAGAGACAAAAGAAAAGTTGAGGCAAATTGGCTAGGACCCTTTGTGATCACATCATCCTCTGGAACAAGAACTTATAAACTAGCCACATGTGGTGGAGATGAGATTCAAGAAGCTATAAATAGTATCCATCTTAAGAGGTTTTATACCCAATTAGATGAAAGAGTGTCAGTTTGTATAGAACAAATTGAACCTAAAAAAAACTCAAAAACATCAAAAAAATTGATAAAAAAAACTCCCGAAACATCAAAATGTGATAGAAAGGTCAAAAACATTGAAATATGGATCTTGAATAAAGAAAAAATAATGTAAAAAGCCATGAAAAATTGTATTATTGGTGAGAACCTTGCAAACATGTGCCTTGATACTACTTAAAAAATATAAAAAGCCCAAAAAAAATCCTTATCTTAATGAAAACCTGTCAAACATACACTTTGATAATACAAAAAAATTTAAAAATTAAAAAAAAAATTAAAAAAAGAAAAAGAAAATAGGAAACAATGCCTTGGGAAAACCTAACAAATAGGCACCTTGGTCGAAAATAAAAGATAAAAGTGTAATAAACCCAAGTGGTGAAAACCTTGTAAATAGGCACTACTTGCCATAAGTTAAGCTGCTTTATATATCAAGCCTAGTTTCATTGCATTTCCATCTACATTTTTCGCTATCCTTGCACATATCCACTTGCATTCCATCATTTTATACGTACTCATAGTAAACCCTCAAAATATGCATTCCTCAATGAAGCTTTCATCAAGGTTTGGAAATTGGTCTTAGTCCATTATCATTATCAAATCAAACATGGGGCACATCCAAAATCAATAACATAGACAAAAGCATGACACAAACGAGTTACATTAAAATCAAGGCTCAAAATATTTGAACTTTTCAATTGATCCAAAACATCCAATTTCAAACGTCAAAAGAATTTCAACCAAGTTCACAACTAAAAAACAAATGGCAACATCCAAACAAAACCAAACATGAATGAAAGATCAAAATGAATAAAAATAGATAAAAATATTCTAAAGAATGGATCACCTAACAAAGGCAAATATATTCAAATGTTTATTTTTTTATTTTTGAATCATGTCTTTTTAGCAACTCAAGGATATCTTGGACTAGAGGAGTGATGATAAATCATGATATTTTTTTTTTCTTGTAAGAATGATTAATAGAAGTATGCAAATCCATCTAAGGACATGATCATTAAAGAATCATCAAGGATGTTTGCATATGAAAGGGATCAGTTCTTTGTCTATTTATGCAAAAGAATGCCTTGGCCATTTAGATTTGCCATATCTTAATGCGAGGATTCACTTGCAACATTTAAATCAAAGAAAGTGGTATTCAAACCACCATATTTGAAAATATAATGAGTGAGGGTTGTACCAATTTCAATATTCCACCCATAAAGCTCAATGATGATAATTGCAAGATAAATTGATCTGATGAAAAGTGACAATAGTCTATTTGCATTAACACATTGCATTCACTTTAGATTAATCTATCATTGGTAATTTTTATAGGATTCTCAAGGGGGTGAAAAGTTAATCAAGGTCAAATCATCAAAATTCTCCTTTAGGTGGAATCTATTAGACTTTAACAAAATCAATGCATTTTCATTTAGGTTTATTTAGGTTGATAATATTCTAATCATGTAGTAAAGTAAACCATTGTTCATTATCATTTCATTGCATTCAAGTTTCATTTAGGTTCATTCATCTAAGTTAAGTGGATTTTATTTATAAGCATACCATTAATCATTACATAAGTTTTCATATTAGGTGCATTACATTAATCATTATCATTAACGACATTAAGATTCATTATCATTTTGGTTTCTTACAGGTACATATTAATATCATTATCACTATTTAAATGACATCATCATTTAGTTGCATTATCATTTCATTAGACATTAATATCATAATTTAGTTGCATTATCATTTCATTGGACATTAATTTCATCATTTAGTTGCATTATCATTATATTATACTTAGGTTTATTATCATTAAGTACACAACATTATCATTATATAAATTAGGTGCATTTCATTCATCATTACATTGTTATTATCAATTAAAGTTAATTATTACATTAAATCATTTAAGTGTATCACATTATCATTTAGTTTCATTTCCATTAAGTGCATTTAGTTTCATTTTAATTATCAATTATATCATTAATTGTATTACATCATTTATTTTATTACATATACATAAGCATTGCATCAGCATAAAGACAACATGTACAATCATAACATCAATAGATTCTATCCAAAGAGATAAAACTATCATATAAGCATCTATCCATACATCATACATCTAAGAAAGGAATCCATATCTGCATTAATTATGCATCCATACATATAAATATCCATATGCATCCATATAAACATCTAATTCAAGTATACATGTGCATACACATTTAAGTTAAGTAAATGCATACATCCAATCTACACAAAAAAAAAAGACCAAAAACAAAACTATATGCATCTACATTATATATAGATCATCAAAATCATAGAGTATAATATATGAGGACAATAAAAGGGAGATAAAATACTAAAGTATAAGGGTGAGAGTGTCCATATAAAAATAACATCAAATTTCATATCTGATTACATCATCAAATGTCTAGCAATATACATCATCAAATTGAAGATTAATGATACGTTATGAATTATTGAAAATCAACTATTAAGGTACATACAAGATCAATATACATGAGTCATCTAATCTAGTAGGGAAAAATATAGATCTTTCCATCCCTTGTACTTGTGTCTCCACCTACATATGAAGTTGGACCACCACTAGTACCCACACCTGATGGATCTATCTAGGTAGGAGCCTTGCTAGATTAACTTTGTTGACCAGCCTAAATCTAGGATATTACTACAACTAAACCATGTATAACACTAATAGTCTGAGTCATCTAATTGTACAAGGTTTTCATCCATGCCTGCATCATTTGAATGTCTTGAATCAGAGTAGTAGGAGGAATAGGTACAATAAGAGGGATATGAATAGTATGAGGAATAGGAACCATAGGAGGAACTAGAATGGGTGGGGCAACAAGTCATGCCATCTGTCTAACTACTCGATGACCTCGAGCTTCCCATTCATGAACTAAAGCTACTCTAGGTCTAGGAGGATTTTTTTCACCTATTAGTCTAGCTAGAGTAGGAACATGATGAAGCATGAGTATCTTAGGACCTTAGCAATATTGCATCAACCAAAATGATTTCCTTTTAGTTTCTTTGTTGTTTTGTTCCAACTGGGCAGTTTTGGTGTTTTAGCTGGCGGTCACTCTAGTTGGCTCATTATCTTATGTGATAAAATGGGTTTGTTCTTGTCATCCTAGTGAACCTTTTTCTAGGATCGCAACTCTTTTCATTCTTTTTGGGAGAAGATATCTTAAGATTGGCCTGGTCGTATTATCTTCTTTATATTTCCAGTTGGTGGTTGGGTTTTTTCTAGTAGTGGTTGATCTGTACTTTTTATTTTGACTTGCGGTTTCTATAGTGTGTTTGTTTCTTAGTGCTTAACATTATCCCATGATCACATCTCATTTGGATTCATCACACTAGATATCTTTCTGATTCTTTTCTTGACTGTCTTGTTCTTCATTTTACTGGTCATTCATGGTTTTACCGATCATTTTCCTGATCTACCGATGATAATATTCATGTACACTTGTGCCAGCGCATTGTTAGGTTTAAGGCCGACTTATTTGTATGATTTCATCTCTTATTTCTCTTATTATAGGTTTTTCCAGATGATTTGGGTCCCAACCTATTTGTTGTAGCACATTTTCTTAATTATTGGGAAATGTGATCTTTTTTGGGCCGACCAATGATTATGATTGCTTTATAAGCTTATGGACTTGTTCCTAAGGATTAGGGTGATTTCATAAGATTATTTGGAATTTGTTGGCTGGGTTTTATACAGGGTTTTCTGATCATAATCAGCCATCTATGCTTGACATGTAAGACTCCCTTTTGTAGATCTATTGTAAATGATTTTTTGAGGAATAATAGAAGGTTGATATTTCATTCTATCAATCTTGGCTTGTTGTTCTTGTTTTTTTTTCCCTTGTCTTAAATCAAATGCAAGGATTGGACTAATATATAGATTTTTCTCCATCCTTGACTGCATCAAGTGGTATTAGAGTTGAGGTTTGAACAAGGTTAAGGTCAAATGAGGTTGAGATTCTTGTATTGAAAGATCCGAGTTCCTAACTTGTGAAGCCCTACAATTTTTTTTTGTGGGGTGGAAGAGTGAAAATATTACTTGCAATCACTGAATACTTGTGCAAGGTTGTGAGGAAGGGTTTTTTGTTGTTTTTGGAGTGTTGAAGGCATACCAATTGGAGGCAGATTGGTTGTGTTCACCTATTGGAGAAGTATCTTGTGATTGATCATGAGTTGAAGGGATAATTATACCTAAGGATTGGAAGATTCTTCCTAGAAGAATGAACCCTAGAAGGCTAGAGAAAATGATGGTGGAATTTAAAGTTGAGATGAGGAATGAGATAAGAAATGTGTTGACTGGATTGAGAAGGAATCTTGAGATCAAAGAAGAAATTTAGGAGGTTGCTAAGGATCTTTAGATTGTATAAGATGAGATCCCTGCAAATGAATAAATATTGTTGAGAGTTATGGCACAAGTAAATAAAAGTCATAAGATGGATTTTTCTACTTTCATTCGTTCATTCCATCCTGAGGATTTGATAGATTGGATTGGAGAATTATAAGATTACTTTGAACTTGAAGATATCGGATATCCATAGAGGGTTAAGCAACACAAACTAATTTGAAGGGTCATGTTGCCTTAGGGTGGAAAGAACTATAGTAAGATAGAGAAGAGCATGGTGAGACAAAAATCAATAAATGGAAGGTAATGGTTGCTAGGTTAAAAGATAAATTCATTCTTGAGAATTATGAATTAGATTTTTTCAAGAAATTGGAGATGTTGAGGAAGAAAGACACGAGTGTGCAGGAATATACAGAAGAATTCTATAAGATGACTATCAAATTTGGTCACAAAATGTTATCAAAGGAGAAGGTAGCTAGGTATCTTAATGGTTTGATATTTAATACTCATGATGCATTGAGTATTTTGAGGATTAGTATTATTGAGGATGCTTATAAGTATGCATTGAGGGAAGCAGATAAGTTGAAGAGAAGATAAAGTAACACTAAAGGAAGAGAAAAAAAAGTTAGCAACAATGGCAAGGAGAAGAAAACCATTGAAGTTGAATCTGATCAGAAGATACCTAGAAGAGGGAATGGTAGTAAGGATTTAAAAGGTACTTGTTTAAAATGTGGTGTCATAGGACATATTGAATTTCAATGTTTTAAAGGATCTAGTAGGAATGTGGGTAAATATAATATTATGGCACATGAAGAACATACTACTGGTGAAGTTGTGTAAAATGAAGCAGAACCTGAGATAAGAGAGTCTCTTATTCTTAGGAGAGTCATGTTAAGTCAAAAAGGGAGTTGAACCTATACAAAGGAGGAATTTGTTTAGGATTGTTTGCAAATCAGGAGGTAAATGTTCTAAGGTTTTAGTGGACAATGGTAGTACTGGAAACTTCGTATTAGAAGAGATGGCACAAATGCTTGGATTGAAGAGGCTTACATATCCTTGTCCTTATGGATTATGTATTTTTTCAGATAGGCATATGGTGGAGGTGAAAGAGAAATATTTGGTTAACTTTAGCATTGTACCTTATAGAGATGAAGTGTTATGTGATGTCATTTCTATGAGTTCTTGTCATGTTCTATTGGGAAGAGCTTGTAAATTTGATGGAGGGGATATTTATGATTCCAGAAGATACTTGGTCACAATAGAGATGGATGTATAGAAGTGAACTCTAGTTCATTCAAAGGAAGCAGAAGGGGGAAGTGCAAGGAATTTGAGTACGGTGAAGAGTTATTTTTTAGAGGAGTAAATTATGGAGGTAAGTATGGATCAGAAGAATGGCCTTGGAAGTAAATATGATGAAGGTAAGTTAGTATCTGACTGTAAGAAGGGAAAAGTGAAGTAGAAAATTAAATTGGTTGCTAAATAGATGAGGGATTTCCACCAGGGTAGATCAAATTATGAAAAAGGGAAGATGTAGTAATATGAAATCTAGTGTTAATAGAAGAAGTGATAGGGTGAGTACAAAGAAAATTACATTGATGGATCTGATAGAGGAGAGTGCAAAGGTACAAAGGTAGAGAGTTGCAGATGAAGAAGATTTTTGGCTAAAAACAAAGCATGGGATTTATGTTCCAGAACTTGTCAAATTTTCATAAGTTGCTCTTATGGAACATTTTGGTGAACCTTTGTCTATGATCGCAACTTCTTTCATTCTTTCTAGGTGAAGATATCTTAATATTGGCCCTGTCCTATTCTTTTCATCATATTTCTATTTGGTGGTTGGGTTTTTTTGGTAGTAGTTGATCTGTACTTGTTCTTTTGAGTTGTGATATCTACATTATGTTTGTGGCTTATTGCTTTTAACCTAATCCCTTTATTGCACCTCATTTGGATTCATCATGCTTGAGATTTTTCTGATTCTTTGCTTAACTATCTTATTCTTCATTTTATCGGTAGTCATGGTCTTATCGATCATTTTCCCAATCTACACATGGGAATCTCTGTGTATGATTGTGCCATTGCATTATTATGTTTGATGTTGACTTATTTGTATGATCACATATCTTATTTCTCTTATTGGTAGTTGTTCTAGATGTTTTGGGTCCCGACCTATTTGTTGTAACATGTTTTCTCAATTATTAGGAAATGTGATATTTCTGGACCTACTGATGATTATGATTACATTATAAGCTTATGGAGTTGTTCCTAAGGAGCGGGGTGATTTTATAAGATTATTTGGCATTTTTTGGCTAGGGTTTGTAAGAGGTTTTCTGATCGTAATCAGGCATGTATACCTGGCATGTGAGACTACATATTGTAGATCTATTATAAATGATTTTTTGAGAATAATATAAGGTAGATATTTCATTCTATCCATCTTGGTTGGTTGTTCTTATTTTTTTTCTATTGTGTTTTATTGGCTGCAAGGATTGGACTAATCGTTGGAGGTTCCTACATCCTTGACTGCATCACATGACCACTTTGAACCTTAACTCCACCCCCACCTTTTCCACTATCTCTACCACCACCAACCCCATCACAAATCTATCCTCCACCCTGAGTGCCACCACGATCTCCAGGAACATATAGTATCATCCCACCTCTACCTCACACTCCTCCATGAATAGAAACTCTCCCACCTATAGCCCTACATGCCTAACCACCTCAAAGAGATCTTACCCCTCAAACTCTATGTCTCCTCTATCACCCATGTCCCTCATCACCCCTATCATCATCATGTTTTGTGTCATCATAGTCAGGATCATTGATATCTAGAAAAGGCTCTACCAGATCCTTGAATCTTTGAAATGGATGTTGTGATCTCCACTAAGCATACTCGAGTGTAACGCCTACATCTATAACACCTTCTCTATAATCCCATTACATAGTTTGGATACCCAAAACCTCATCTCGAGATGACCTATAAACCACACAAGGTCCCCATAGTGATCTCTCAGACTGAACCTGAGCATATAAAGAAAATTCCTCTAGTATGCCTTGTATCCAACCAAACTATTTCAACACTCGCATAAAAAAATCTCTCAATAATAAGTGTGGTATGACCAATCAACCACCAGGGCATGAATATGAAAGGTATTTCATCATGATCCTTAACCCAATACTCACGTCTGATGTATGGTCTCTAACAAACTTGTTCCATATCATCCAACAAATATCTCTAATACTCAATTTTTCCCAGCTAAAGCTAGACAATAAATCCATGATAAATATGTATGTAGGGGAGATCGACAGGTCAGACCCTAGCTACAATTGGCATCACAATTTTGAGATTCTCTTAGGCCCAGTCATTTAATAAGAATAAACTAGCTTAAAGTGTATTATTGTTTCAATAAACCACCTTTTGCATATTGTTATATATAAATGAGGAAGAAAACATGATCTCCAAGAAAATATCCTCGGATGTGCAATCATATCTTCTAGTATTCGACCCCATCCGACTGCAAATGTGTAACCCTATCTATCAGGCATCAAGATTCCAACAATCAAAGCTGCCAAAAATGAGGGTAGTAGATCATAATACTATCTTATATACCCTCATCGGATTGTCTGATCTCCAATATTCAGATCCCCAAACACTCATTTGCAAGCGGCATCATAATAAACCTAATCATAATATACTAGGTCACCCATGATTGGGATCCTTAGAATTTGATACATGTCCTCCGAGGTAATATTCATATCGCCAATCAGAAGGTCAAACATGTTATGGTCTGAGTGCCATCTGATGAAGAGGCATCTTGGCACGGGGAACATCTTAAAGATCCTAGAATATTATGGACCTATATGGTTAAATTGTAATATGGCTTATTAAGCTTTTTGGGGTCTTATTAATGTAATTGGGTGTGAGACTCAATTAAATGTTAGTAGTCTAAGTGTCTTAGACATAGAAGGTTTGTATAATTTTGAAGTTGACAACTTCATTGTCAACTCCACGACACATTACTAGTTTAGTTAGGAATTAGTTATGTAAATTAGCCAAAATGGAAATATCGGGTATGGTTTTATAACTACCTAGCATCTCTTTCAAGAGATAGTGTAACCGAATAGATAAGGCCCCGATTGAAGGAATGGAAAGCTATGGCTAGTAGAGAAAAGAAAAAAAGTGAGAAAAGAATGGGGGCTCTTTGGCAGTAGCCAGAGAGCCATGCAAAATTTATTTACAATGTTGATATTAATGAAGTTTACTTTTGCTTTATGTAGCTCGATTTCTTGTTTTCATTTTTAATGGAAGGATTTGGTATTAACTTGAATCAGGTTTGAAGGACTGAAAAATTGATATTTAGTTTAGTTTTTATTGTAGTATTGTAAGAATCCCAATTTGGGATAAGGGTGGTCAATCTGGATGATAGCTTAGCGTTCCTTTCTGCATTCTTTACTACATGCATGTAATCTTTACCTCCTTGTAATAAGACATTAGGTCCTACTAATGTAGACCCCTCATCATCATCAAAATGGTATTAGAGCCAGTGAAAGGTCTGGTGTTTTGGTGGGTAGAGATATATAACTGGTGGCATGTGGATCCATCATAGCTTCAATAAGGACATAGTTGCGATTGCGTGTGTGAAGATCCAAGTCGAGATCTTGATACTGTCTCCATCAAGTTGAAGCTGGGTAGAAGGTGCAAGAGAGCAACCACTAAGAGAAGGGTGGGAAGCATCTTCCAGAATCTTGTATGGATAAGATGGCAGTAGGGTGGTAGTATGTAGTAGCAGTGTAAAGAGTGATGGCTACTAGCGAATATGCACTCCATTGATGGGAGTCATTTGAAAGAGACAGAGTACACATCGGAAGCATGGACCCAGTGATGAAGACAAGGAAGCAAAAGCTTTGTTTGCAGAACTCTCCACCGCGCATTTCCATGGGACATGGAAATCTTTTAAGTCCGAGAGTATGATGTAGGGGCATCTCGGCACGGGGAACATCTTAAAGATCCTGGAATTTTATGGACCTATATGGTTAAATTGTAATATGGGTTATTAATCTTTTGTGGGTCTTATTAATGTAATTGGGTGTGAGACTCAATTAAATGTTAGTAGTCTAAGTGTCTTCAACATAGAAGGTTTGTATAATCGTGAAGTTGACAAACACATTACTAGTTTAGTTAGGAATTAGTTATGTGAATTAGCCAAAATGGAAATATTGGGTACGGTTTTATAGCCACCTAGCATCTCTTTAAAGAGACAGTGTAACCAAATAGATAAGGCCCCGATTGAAGGAAAGGAAAGCTACGACTGATAGAGAAAAGAAAAAAAGTGAGAAAAGAATGGGGGCTCTTTGGCGGCAGCGAGAGAGCCATGCAAAATGTATTTGCAATGTTTATATTAATGAAGTTTACTTTTGCTTTATGTAGCTTGATTTCTTGTTTTCATTTTTAATGGAAGGATTTGGTATTAACGTGAATCAGGTTTGAAGGACTGAAAAATCGATATTTAGTTCAGTTGTTATTGCAGTATTGTAAGAATCCCGATTTTGGATAAGGGTGGTCGATCTCGATGATAGCTTAACGTTCCTTTCTGCAATGGGTTTCAAAGAAACTGTTACGAAAATCTTCTATTAGTTAAGAGTCGAGCAAAGATATCGGGGAAGTTATCGAAGTTGGTTGTGAGTGGTGTTTTGATTTCCACGTAATGGAGACCCGTGATATGTTGCTAAGCCATTTGTATTTGGAGCAGCCGACGTATCATTCCAAAATCGACACCGCATATTGAGCATGTACCGTTCGGCCTTCGTTAACGGGAAAGGTGGCGTAATGGAGAGAAGGTGGTGAGCGTACCACCACGTCATGGAAATCAACCAGCATGCAAACTGGTTTTGCACGAACTGTAATACCGATCTTGTATCGGTTTAGTATCAAGAAATTGCTTTGGGAAAGTTGACAGGTTGGTATACCACATGGCGCCCGAGCGCTAATGGAGGAGAAGGTGACCAAATTATCTCACAGAGTCACCTATTTCTGGATAGTTGAATGGTGTTGAAGATTATGTCTAGGGACGACCGCAGAGTTAGTTGGAATCTCCGTTCGTTATCAATCTTGGATAATACCAAAAGGTGGCGGCATGTTTGCTTATACGTGCATGTTAGTGTGGCGGCATAGCAGCAAAAGAAAGGAGGAGATCATGTGTAGGTTGACATTTGGGCCGATGTCATTATTATCGGAGTATGAAAATGGTTTGAGACTCCACCAATTCGGCTATTGATCAATGAGAGATGCAGAATTAAGGAAGTGGTTGTGAGTGGTGTTTTGATTTCCACGTAATGGCGATCTGTGATATGTTGTTAAGCCATTTGTATTTGGAGCAGCCGACGTTTCATTCCCAAATCGACCACCCTTATCCCAAATCGGGATTCTTATAATACTGCAATAAAACCTGAACTAAATATCGATTTTTCAGTCCTTCAAACCTGATTCACGTTAATACCAAATCCTTCCATTAAAAATGAAAACAAGAAATCGAGCTACATAAAGAAAAAGTAAACTTCATTAATATCAACATTGCAAATACATTTCAGATCAACGAGGAGGTCATTGCTGAGGCTACGGGGCTTCCAATGGTTGGAAGAAAATACAAGAAAACGAGCCGGACTGCTGATCCTACAGGCCTTAAACAATTTTTCAAAGATGGGGAGATGGCGGTTAGGAAACAGGGGGGTTTCAACAGAGAAGAATTGCCAGACTTGTGGCCCAAAATCTGCCTCATCATCATGAAATACTTCACTCTAGAAGGTAAGTTCACGGTGTTCTACAATTATCACCTTCCATTCCTGAATCACATTAGGAATAAAGACTTAATATCTATTCTTTTTTATCTGTTACACTCCATTGAAAGCAATATTAGTGATATCAAAAGCAACCTGGATAAAGTTATCCTCCACCAAGGCCTCCTTCTCTGTCTTTACCAGTTCCATAAAGCCATTTGCCCGGCCCCCCAACCTCCTCTGATCATCCAGATGATGCCCCAGGATACGGCTACTGGTAAAGATGACAAGACCTCCAACTCCTCCTCTAGGTCCATTCGGATTACCCAAGATATTGAGAAATCTGAGAAAAAAGCCCGCAAAAAAAGTGCTAAGAATCCCACCCATACTCTGGAGAATTTGGTTGACTCCTATGTTTCTGACTCTGTGGGTTGCTTAGATATGAAGGAGGAGGAGAATACTCCCGAGACAGAGTGTAAGCCTAAAAAATAGAAGATAACTGAAACCCTGGTTAATCTTGAAGTGGACCTAAGTGGGACTGGCCGGAGACGATCTAACAGGATTGCTAAGGAGCAATGTAAACTCAAAATGCTGGAGACGGCCTCCAGAGAGCTCTCCCTGTCTGAAAATGCCTCCCATTCCACCGATTCTAGAAAGATGTCTTCGGAAGGCTATATGAGCCCAACGGCCAATTCCCCCCTGACCAACCCTAAGAGTACTAAGAGCCCTACCCCACCCCGAAGCCCCAAAGGCGAACCACAGGATAAACCCCTCTCACCTATTTCGGACGAGAAAAATATCTTCGCGGGCACCCTTAAGAACAAGTTTGTGAAGATTGATCTGGAAATAGTGGAGATAAAAAAAGGAATGCAGGACCTGGTGGACTTCTACAGGAGGACCAATAAATTTTCCTTGAAAGTTATGCACGCCTCCGCCTTAACTCTTTGTAATGTGCAGGGGAAGCTGTCTGAAGGCAATCTGGAAGCTAATGCTGAAAACAGAGAACTTTTTCTGTTCCTCCAGGAGGAGTGGGCGAGATCCCTGTTGTCCAAGCAGCTGGGAGGGAAGAATTAGCTCTCTTGTCTATGGTGTGTTATTTTTTGAATGGTCTGGTCCCTCGGTTCCCCTGCTCTATTTTGAGGGGTGTTGTTAAGTTTAAATTTAGTATTTGGACAAGCCCTGCGTGGCTCCATAAAACTATTTTTGATACTGTTGTTGATAGTGGATACTTTGGTTATTTCTGTTTAAGTAGAACTGTTACGTATGTTTTTGATAGAGGCAAAACTATAAACTCCTGTGCTAACAGTCATATCTTCTTCAAGCTATGGCTAGTGCCATTAACCTATTGTTAATGTGCTTCTAGTCCCCTGTTCCACGGGCCAGCACCCTCTTGCTGCTTTTATCTATCAAAAACATTGCAAATACATTTTGCATGGCTCTCTGGCTGTCGCCAGAGAGCCCCCATTCTTTTCTCACTTTTTTTCTTTTCTCTATCAGCCGTAGCTTTCCTTTCCTTCAATTGGGGCCTTGTCTATTCTGTTACACTATCTCTTTAAAGAGATGCTAGGTAGTTATAAAACCGTACCCAATATTTCCATTTTGGCTAATTCACATAACTAATTCCTAACTAAACTAGTAATGTGTCATGGAGTTGACAACGAAGTTGTCAACTTCATGATTACACAAACCTTCTATGTCTAAGACACTTAGACTACTAACATTTAATTGAGTCTCACACCAAATTACATTAATAAAACCCCAAAAAGCTTAATAAGCCATATTACAATTTAACCATATAGGTCCATAATATTCTAGGATCTTTAAGATGTTCCCCGTGCCGAGATGCCCCTGCATCACCATCTCTCAACCAATGCTGTTAGAAAGCCCATGTTCACTATAAATTGGGGCATATACCATAAATACCATAATCGACAGTGGACAATCACGCATCTATCAACATGGCTCAATGTTGAAATCAGATCGAAGGGCCATGGATATAGCCCTCTGACATTATGTTTCTAAAGGGAACCCCGTTTTGAAAATGAAACACATATAAATCAGTCAAAATCATCAAAATTGATCATATAATGTCAATCAATCATCCTATCATGTATTTTCTCATCTTTGAGCACATCAAATTTCGTTCCTCTAGATCTTGAGGATGGAAAAATCAAAATCAACCTATCAACCTATCAAATTGAGATCAATACCACATCAACCAAATGGTTACAATTGACATTAGACAAAATTGTTTTTGAAGACAACATTATACATCATTAGTAATCCATTTATCATATCAATAGATGAAGCATAAATGCTAAGTTTACTTTTTAGAAAATGCAAAATTGACAAAAAAATGTCATAGGTGCCATTTTAGTTTTGCATAGGCACCAAAATAACTTAGGCATTGTGAAATATGGTGTAGCTGCTATTTCATTTTGCACAAGAGCTACAACAAAGTGTAGGCACCATTTAATCTCATATGCATTAGCACTAAAAAAATTAGCAAAATACACACTTGATCTATAAGCGCTATAGGACTAAGCATAGGTGCTAAAACATTGGGGATGCCCTACCTTAGACACTAAAAAAGGTTGTATAGGCACCATGAAAATTTGTGGCCACACTAAAAGAAAGGGTACAAGCACTAAAAGTAAGAAAAATAACTAAAAATTAAATAATTCAATGGTTAAATTAAAATATATAGCTAAAAAGAACTGAAATCAGAAAAATAGAGCTAGAAATCGTGACATATGAGTGCTCCATAATATGTGGATGCTGGAAAATCCTCATCTTCTTGAACTTGTGCTCTTGAATCGAGACTACCATGCCTTCAGCTAGGGGGTGAAAAAATGTCTCAAAGAAAAGAATGGCAAAGAAGAGTAAAAATGAAATGGTAAAAAGGTAAATTTGAACCCTTATATATCTAATTTTGACATTTTCAAAGGTATTTTTCCCTATTTCATCACACTAGGTCATTTTCATCATAAATTTCTACCTGGTCATTTTAAATTCAAATATCAAATCAGGAAAAAAATTGAAATCAAAATTTTCACGCAATATTCAAAAAAATGCTAAAAATTTCACAAAATCATGAAAACCACTTCAAAGCATTTCAATTCATTTCCTGAGGGGAGATATGATCATTAGAGCATGAAATCATTGAAATTGGGGAAATTTTTAAAATTGGGGACATTGAACATAAAAAATTCAAAATCATCATTGGGGCATAGAAATCAATCCAAATCAAAATCAGGGATTCATATCATAATTGTATCATTAGGGAAACATCGCCATGTCACCAGGTCAATCAAATCTGCATCTTGACATCAAATCATGCATCAAATCATCACAGTGGGACATCAAGTATTTCTTTGAACCAAAGTGCTTCGCATGTTGATTCAAAGAGGGGCTATTGTATACACCTTAAAATGGTCAAAGCTAGTCAAAGCTAAAATTAATTAATATCAAGCCATTTGAATTAATTAAAATAAAAAATCAAAGAGCTATGTAATTGAATTAATCATTTGATTATATAGTTCATTAAATAATTAAATCCATTTCATTCAATACTAATACATGGCTTTATATATATATATATATATATATATATATATATATAGTCATATTCCTATGCTTTGATTTCTACTCATAAGAAAACTTTATACAGATATGCAATCATCTGTTTACACATGATCAAAAACTAAATTGTACTCCCAGTAATTAGGAGATGGCTTCGCTTACATAGACTACAGGAAGTAGTATCCAAGATTGTTTTCCTTTTATGGGTGTTCTACCAAGGTGATCTATCTTTTCTAATCTGGTGCTTGACCATTGGTATGATGTATGTCAACTCTACTTTACTTTACTTTACTTTACTTTACATGGCTTTCTGGCTATCAACGAAGATCTGGATAACTAACTTTCAATGTGATTTTAATCAATAAAAATATAAAGTAAATAGATGTTAAATTCTTTGCACTTATCTCTTTTTGAGCTAACTTGAAATGTCTATGTGAGTGCCTAAGGATTGGCTCTTCATTGTTTAACTTATAACTGATGATTTGTAAATATCTAGTATGAACACTTTGTGTAGCAATATAGTTAATGAAACAATGGTAAGATGCTTATTTTCCCTATTATTTTTATAGTTAGAATTAGATATATTATTTTTTCTTGGTTGTGAGCTACTAACAAGGATCTTAGTCAAAGGCGTGAGTTGTCAAAGGTGACGAATATTCAAGCAGAACGTGATAGCAAGTTATACCCTTTCAGGTAGAACGGCTAACACATTTTTTAAACATATGAAAGTAGATGTAACTTCCACATTTAGTGTAGAATTAGAATGTAACAACACTATATCCACCAGTGTGTTTTGTTAACCTTGATAATGGCTTTTTTGTGTATCTGATCTTGCAAATATTGGTTTGCAAATTGTAAATTAGGGGTATGCTGATGTAGGGGCATCTCGGCACGAGGAACATCTTAAAGATCCAAGAATATTATGGACCTATATGGTTAAATTGTAATATGTCTTATTAATATTTTTTGGGTCTTATTAATGTAATTGGGTGTGAGACTCAATTAACTGTTATTAGTCTAAGTGTCTTAGACATAGAAGGTTTGTATAATCCTGAAGTTGACAACTTCGTTGTCAACTCCATGGCACATTACTAGTTTAGTTAGGAATTAGTTATGTGAATTATCCAAAATGGAAATATCGAGTACGGTTTTATAACTACCTAGCATCTCTTTAAAGAGACAATGTACCCAAATAGATAAGGCCCCGATTGAAGGAAAGGAAAGCTACGACTGATAGAGAAAAGAAAAAAAGTGAGAAAAGAATGGGGGCTCTCTAGTGGCAGCCAGAGAGCCATGAAAAATGTATTTGCAATGTTGATATTAATGAAGTTTACTTTTTCTTTATGTAGCTCGATTTCTTGTTTTCATTTTTAATGGAAGAATTTGGTATTAACATGAATCAGGTTTGAAGGACAAAAAAATTGATATTTAGTTCACTTTTTATTGTAGTATTATAAGAATCCTGATTTTGGAATGATACGTCGGATGCTTCAAATAAAAATGGCTTAGAAACATATCACGGGTCTCCATTACGTGGAAATCAAAACACCACTCACAACCAACTTCGATAACTTTGATAACTTACAAAATTTAGTCACTCATGTATGATGAGGGGTCTACATCAGTAGGACCTAATGTCTTATTACAAGGAGGTAAAGAATATATGCAAGGAGTAAAGAATGCAGAAAGGAACTCTAAGCTATCATCCAGATTGACCACCCTTATCCCAAATCACGATTCTTACAATATTGGAATAAAAAATGAACTAAATATTGATTTTTCATTCCTTCAAACCTGATTCATGTTAATACCAAATCCTTCCATTACAAATGAAAACAAGAAATCGAGCTACATAAAGCTCAATTTGAAGGAATTCTGTCTCTTTTTTGGACTTTGGTCTCAGGCAAGGCTAGAGGTTTTCTTGATTCTATTCTTTCCTACCAGTGCCTACACTGAACGAGGTAAACTATTAGTTGTACTTTAAATTTTTTGATTAACAAAATGATTTGGCTACGGCCTTTTACTGATAAAAAAAAATTTTATTCCTAAAATATCTCAACAGTCACTACAAAACAAAAGTCATTCAGTCAATGAGAGAAGAGGAAAATGTGCACATTAATCACAAATAGGCTTTTTCTATCTTGACCATTCATTTTTTAGAATGAATCTTGTCCCTCTAAATTGGACACATCAAACAAACACAACTCACCCTTATGTCTTGATCATGGTTAGCTCAACTCACATCTAAACTAGCCCCCTGCACCTTGGGAAATCCTATAAATACGATGCATCTTTAGTGTAATTCATATCCATCTTCATAGAAAGTGCACTATAGGAAAAAATTATTGAGAATAGTAATTTGAGTTCATTTTTCTTAGAATTCACATATAGGGACGTCATAGTGGACAAATTGAAACAAGCTTTGAGAGATTTTCATCGTTTAGGATATAATTTACTTCTATTTGCATGAATTTAGCTTTCATTTGCATCAATCTTTTCATCTTGGATCATAATTGCATCGAACTTTGTATATTATCATTCTAGGAGTTGTCACTTGAGGGTAATTTGTTGTTGAGATCAATCTTCAAGTCTTTTTAATTAGAGATCCATGAAATGCTCTCAATTCTTTCAATTTGAATTACTTAGCATAGATCTATTCATTTCAAGTTTATATTTGATTCAATTGATTTTTCATGAAGGTTTGTAAGAAAATTACACACATACACTAAGAAAGAACCAATCAATAAGAGCACCATCTTTGAAAATAGCTATGAAATTAGCAATGCCCAAATCAAACTATTTATTGGAATATTAACCTATTAAAACAACCAAATGCTTGTCTTTATGTTCAAGATTCCTTTAGATATATCTAGAATCAGTGATCTTGTGGTTTCCCATAGTTAAGTTATTGTATGTGGGTTTGCATATAATTCCCATGATTACCTAAACCTTGCTAGAATTTTCTAAAAAAGATTCCTAGCTTTTTGGGTAAGGTTTATTATGTTGATCTTAAGAGATTGTTTTGGCCCATCTACAAAACCATGCTTATGTAGAAGCTTACTATTTATTTTAGACGTAAGTCCTCCCATCATAAGATGAATTTCCTTAGTTTTTCCTTGCAACAAGTCTACTTACTATTTTGCAAAGGTTTTGTCTACCAAAAATGATTATGGGTGCACAATATTCTTAGTTTAGGAATACCAATTAGTGATTTCCTATACTAATATCTCTCTAGATACTTATGAATTAGGGTTAAGTACGTTTAAAATAAATTTTGTTTCATACAAGTTATCAAGGATTTATTAGGTCATCCACTCTTTTAATATCAAATTTTTGAAACAAAGAGAGGACTACTAGCTCAAATTAACATTAAAAAATTCAAATTTTTAATATTTTTACATGTATGTATTAGATAGTATTTATTAGATAATATTATATTATTTTTTATTAGTATAGTTGAAATAACTTAGGAAAGTTATGTGCTTAAAGGGGAGGGGTGAATCAGTACCCTTAAAACTTTTTATCATTCATTTTGATCTATTACCAAGTTGAATACAATGCATAAGATGAAGATAAAGTAAATACCTCACATCATGAAATATGCAATACATAACACAAATTTTTTGGGCGCACATTAGTTCTTTGTTAGAGGAAAAAACTGCGGTGAGGATGAAACCTGCAATCCTTCACTACTACAGTAAAATAGTTTCTCAGTTAGAGCTACAAATTCAGCTAGTTTTGATAGCTTACCCTGTTAGGAGTAATATACTCGGTTAAGAGTACTAAATACTTATTACATCTACCTTGTTAGAGGATTTTACAATCTCTAATCTAAGAGATGTATCTAGTTAAAGCATTTACAAAGTATAAGACCTGTTAGGGCCTACCAACAAGAGGGATTTGTACTTCACTGATTACAACAAAATTCACTACAAAATATTTGATAAAGGTGCATCAATCAAATATTGTCCAAACTAGTGTGTTCTATATCTTTGTTACCTTATTCTGCACTTGGTAGCTTAGTATCATAAGCTCTTCTTCATTTTGCATACCTCTCCTTTCCTTCACCTTTCAACATCTTCATCAACCCTTTCAACTCTATCAACAATCATAACAATAATGTCAACCCTTTGCAATGTCAATTCTTTGCAGTGTCAACTCTTTTCCAACTCTTCTTAACATTCAAAACTGATGTCTTATACAATATTCATGTGGTTAACTTGATCTAGGGCATCAAGAATCAATGATGAAGGATAAGCGGTTAAACTTAGGTTACATATCCAATATTGTATGCCTTCTGAAACTTCATTGATGGATCTTCCTCATGATCCTATCCAATCATGTGTTTGGAGTCCCAATGTGTCAACTAACTTTTACCTTGAATTCTATGCAACACTTCCTGCACGGTGTCAAAATCCAATGTATCAAATTTCAAATGAAATTTCATCTCTCGAGTGCTCGATAAAAATACTTGTGCTTACTCAATTAAATTTTTACTCTCTTCTAGGTAGTTGTGAGTGTTCAGTAACTATCTTTTCATAACTTAGTATATATAGCTTTCTCAATGCTTTATACCTAGTCGGTACTTGATAACTACTTGGTGCTTGGTGGCTATTTTGGTTGCCTTTACCGACTATGTCTTCTTCATTGTATGACTTCCTTCTGTCAGTTTCTTTCACCGATATATGACTTTGCAGAAAACTAATGACAAAAAATTCTCTTTAGGAATAACTATCTACCCCTTTCACATTAGTTTGGCATTTTGAAAAAAACTTCAAAGTCAACCAAATTTTCAAAACTTCAAAAAGTCAGGGCTCCCCCATTGATAATGCTTCTCAAAATTTTACTAATTATATCTCCCTTATATATATTTCCCTGTACTATATATATCACCCCTTTTTTTATAAACATGCCAAAAGATTACTTACTTAGTCTTGTCTTCCCGAGGTACTTTATCAAAAATGTGTTTATACTTTGCCTTTGCATTAGATAGGTCTGCCTCCCAGGTATCAATTAGTATTTGTATAACAACTATTGAGTAGAAACATCTTCTTCCATACTAGTAATAGTGTCTAATGAACTTACATTGGGAGTGGCAATTAAATCTTTGGATTTCTTCCAGTGATTCTTCATAGACTCTATGTGGGGAATGAGTGTATCTTGCATTTCCAAGAGTTCTAACCTTAGTTTGTGCTACGCATTTCTCAGCTCTTGTTTCTTTCCCATTAGCAGTTTGATCTTTGAGTAATAAGCATGTAGGGATGCAGGGTAAGGTTAAAATTCTCTTTAGCTTCTTAGTTAGTTCTTATTCAACAATTGCCTCTTTCTCCTTGATCTCTTTAATGAATTGAGAACGGAATAAAATTGCTGAAATAATAAAAGAATATCAAACAATTTTCTCTCCATGTCGGTGCATGCTTTAGAAAGGGATATCTTGTCAAGTGCAATTTTCTTCAAAATCATTTCTAGTAATTTTTGATCCATGCACTTCTAAAGAATTTTCATCATTCCATTGATTGTGTCTTGATTCAGTTCACACACTTATTTAATCAATTTTGCTACTTGATCATGTATATTTGCCTCTTCATTTGTAGTAGGATCCAACACAATCTCTTGTAACACTTCTTTGACATCTTCAAATACAATATTTACTTTCTTTTTCTGAAGTGATTTATTCTATATGGCCTTGTGTCTTACTAACTCAACATATTCTTTCATCTCATCATGGTTCTTTTTTTTTCCAGATGTACCTTAGGTAGTATGATCGGTTGGCTAATGTCTATATGTTTCATCTTCTTTGATTTCTTCTTTTTCTTTGTAATACTATCACTAGTAGACAATATGGTGGATGGAGATGTCTTTAATGCATATGATACACTTTTTTCTTTAATTTCTTCTTGCTTGTGAGTACCTTTGTCTTTCGGTGACTCGTTTCTTCTTCTTCTTCTTGTTTCTCTTTGGTTTTATCTTCTATCTTATCCTCTTTCTGTTATTTTGTCTTATCTTCATCCTTATGTTCTTCTGTCTTTCTCTCTATCTTATCCTTTTCTTCTTCCTTTTCTTGTTCCTTCTCTTGCTCCTTATGTACTGTGGTGTCCTTGGTAGAAGGTTCCTTAGTGTTCTGTTGTGTGTTAGGCTTGGTGGCCTCAATCTCCTTAGTTTCTACTTGTTTCTTTTCCAGAAGCGGATCAGTTCCTTTCTCTTCTATATCAGTTTCCATTTAGACATTCCAATATCAATATCTAAATACTCGTTGACTTGTTCTAGAACTTAATCTAATAGTTTTACATCAGCAATATCAACTGTATTTATTTGTTTGATTTTGGTGTCCTTTCCTATCATTACATCTTCATAATCTAATATTTTGGTTGCAAGGTCCTCCTCTATAATATCTTCAATAAAAATTTCTTCTTTATCCAATGTAAGGTCAATAGGATCTTCCTTACTTTTCTCTTTGGTATCTTTCCCTTTTCCTGTCTTCTCTTCCATGTAAATAGAAAGAAGTTTTCACCATTATACATCGGTCTCTTCTTGTACTTTATCTAACTCTCCATTCATGATCCTTAAAGATCTACCTTTGATAAGAAAATAATTAGAGTAGGTTTTCATTTTCTCATCAATCTTAGTTACAGACATAGTAGGTTGTGCTAGAATTAGGAATCTTTCCCTCATTTTGTTTTCAATGTTCAATGCATACTTCCATCTAGCATCAATTTTTCTATTCAGTTCAGTAGGTAGATGGTTGACAAATTCAATTGGTGCAATTTAAACTTATTCAAAGTAAAAAAAAATTCCTCTTATATCTTGGTTTTACCTTCTTCATCTTGGTTGTCATACTTCATATATCTTATTCCAAAGATTCCTCCATTCTTCTTTAGTAACTGAAGTGACTCATCTAGAGTCATTTGCATTATACTTGATCTTACATTGTTATGTTTTATTCGGTATTTAGTGTATGTCTCCCTATCTTCTTTCCAGTTCAATTTCCTTCTTGTCTGTATTGTAGCTTTCTTGCTTCTCACATATGTCTTACCTTTTGGCTCATCAACTTCTGATTTCCTTTCTCTCAGTGTAACTATGGACCATGTGTTTGGTCTAGTTGTCTTAGCACTCAGTGAGGCCTTCATTGATAGTGTCTCTATCCCTTTTGCGTGAGAGGATTCATCCTCATTTATTTCATCATTAACTCTGAGATCCTTTGGTAAATTTTCAATCAATTTGTCTGTCCTCCTTTGGGATTTAGGTATTAGGATTTCTCATTTTCTCTTTTCTTTAACATCTTCATTGGCTCCATACCTTTTGGCTCTTTTATTAGCAGGCTTGGCTAACAAAGCTTCTATTTTTTGAGTTGCAATGTCTCTGTCCATCTCATACCCCATAGGTTGTATCTAAGTGCTTCTAGGTTCATCTGGATTAATGATACATGTGTTGGCGTCCACTTGAAAAAATATGGTGTCATGTTATTTTTCAACTATTTGGGGTTTTATCCTGTGCTTCTTGTACATATTAGCTTGAAACTTGAAAAAATAATCATTCATAATCATATCAAGATCTTCAACTAGATTTAGGATGTAATCATTTATTTGATACATGACAGGTTTCTCAGTGCTCCATGTTTAACATTACCGATAGATGGGAAGAAATTCATAAAATAGAAATATATGCATACCAGTAATCATCCAAACTTCAAAGTATTTGACTTTTCTTTGCTTATGGTATTCAATTTTTCTTCCACCTACTTTAGAAAAATCTCACAAATGTCAATCTACATGTCCTTCTTAACAATTGTGTATGCCAAATCTACAGCTCCACATGGTATGTTGTCAACTCTTGAAGATTGAAATACTTGATAGGATATAAAATTACATGAAAATTTTAGTTCAAGGTCTTCAATAGTAGATGTATTCAGACCTCTCCCATACCATGTTTCCTTTGTCAATTCACTCAATTTTTTCTTCTCACTTCATTGTATAGCCTTTAGCTTATCACCAATCAAGTAACTAGTTATGATATATAGAACATCTTTTCTTATTTTCATTGGTTGATCAAGCCACATGAATTGGTCATATACGCAACTGAGGACCATTCTTACCCACTCTTTTTTGAATTATTCTGGTATGTGAATGGCACATGAGTCAAACCCTTAGTCTCTAGATGAATGTGGTCATATTTCAAATCTCCATTCACACATAGTTTATGAAATGACATATCAATCTTCGCTATGCATATCTCCTCAACTTTGAAATGTATAAATACTCGCAGATCTTTGATCAATATAACTCTCGATGGTATTGATGTTAGGGCTCCCATCTTATTAGTTTTTGTTTCTATCACTGGAGGTAGCTTATACTTAGTGTTTAAGAGTTCATTGTTCTCTACAACAACTGGGTTCTTAAACTTTGGTGCCATCTTTTCAAATTATTTTTTAAATTCACTTAGGGCTTCACATTTCTTGGTTTTGTTGTGCAATAAAAACTAGGTAAACACCAAATGATACCCAAACATGTTCAACTTATCTTGAAAAATATTGTAATAGTTTAGGAATAGCTTGTTGATCGCTCGAATATGCATGAAGATTCAGCTCTACAACTTTTCTCACAATGTTCTTGAAAATGATAGACAACTGGGTCTATTTATAGCTTTCAATAGGTTTTAGGGTTTCCAATGGTTAGAAAGTAACAATAAATATTTAACAATATCTTTTATCGATTGCCTTTACCTACTTCTTACCTAATGATGTAAAATATGAATTTATCAATATGTATTCGAATGCATCTTAATATGCTAATGTGGATCTTTGTACATAAACTAGGAACCAATTTAAGATTTAAATATTTGCTTCAAGTTGTTTCTCTACATGCGTTATGATTGATTAGGTAGAGTCGGTTGCACCCAATCTAGAGGATGTGGTGCGTTCAACTGTTCCAAATGATGTTCCATCTTCCATGGTATTTTTCTTCCATGTCCTATTCATCTGCTCTCTCATCTCTTCAAGATTTAATTTCAATTTCTTAGATGTCTCTTCCTCGGTGGAGTCTTCTCTTGGGACCTACATTCTTTGTTAAGGTGACCTGTCTTGTAGCAATGGAAACATTCCATTCTTGGGGTTCTCCAAGTTTTACTATTATTTCTACCATGAAGTAACATACAATTTTCTGCTACGTACATACCTTCCACAGACTAAATATGGTATCCTTCTATGGTATTCCCATGCTATAGATGTATTATGTTGGTTACTCTACATGTTTTAATTGTTCAATACCCATTTTTTAGTTATCCTTGGTGATCTGCATTCTTCATACTTGTGAGCATACTTATTGCAAGTTCCATATTATGCATCGAACTTGGGCTTCCTTATGTTGTTTCCAGTTCTTAATCTACATTCAAATGCCTAGTGCTCATACTTATTGCAATTATAGAAATACCCATCAAAAATAGGTGAGATCAGTGACTTATCTCTTTTTCTTCTGCAGACATTTGTAGTATGTCCATATTTCCTACCATGGTAAAAAATAGGATTTTTTTTCTTCGGTGTGGCAGAAGTGTCTTGATTTTCAGCTTTCTTCGATGATTATCCTTTCTCAGTAGTTCTCTCACTATTTAATCCAAGTCTATTTTTATCTCTAGGTTGTTTCTGACCTTTGATATGTGCATTCAATAATCTTAGTGCTTAATCACTTCTCTTTAGTATCTCATTGGCTTCTTGGTGCAGGAGCACCCTTAAGGTCTATTGAAAGATATTAATCAGTTTTGGCTTGTAGGTTGGTTTGGCCAACCATCCATGATTAAGGACTAAAATATAAAGTCCCTAGTGTGTGTTTGAGGTTTGGTTTATGTTTGGAAAGATTAGGGTTATGTTGTTTGAGTCTAGTTGATTCTAGGAGTCTAAGGTCTAGAAGTCAACTAAAAAGTCAAAGAGTTGACCAAAGTCCCAAATTGGGAAGAATTATAATGTTTAGGTTTTTTCTAGCCATTTTATGTCAATTGGTAAAGTTTGGAACCAATTAGGACACTCAAAATGTGAAAATTGCAATTTTGACAAAAGTTGTCAAAGTTGTCATGACAACTTTTGAAGTTGTCATGACAACATTTCCTAGATTTTAGGAATCGGTCATTAAGGTTCCCAAATCCTGACCAAATGGTCTAGAAAGATGGGATAGGAGGATATAAGGTGAATCCCACCCTAATTTGATAACTAGCTTTCATTTTTTATGGACTGATTACAAGGAAGGATCAATTTGCAGTGTAATTTGGTGGCAGAGCCATCATCCATGACTTTATTGGATTGAATGGAATGAATGAATGATTGGATGGTGTTTGAAATGTATTTTCCAAGATTTGTGTGGTATTATTTTGGTATATTTTACTTTCTGGTTAGGTTTTGTTAAATTATTTGTGTTTTGCAAGTTCACTAGCGAGTTTTGGTCTAGTTATGTAAATAATGAGTTTCTTTGGAGTTCCCGTGGCTCAAAATCCATGACCACTTGGAATCCATTAAAGCCTTGTATATACTATATAGATATGGATTTTGGAGTGTGTGTGTGCAAGGGAAGCTTGATAACATTCAGGCCCTAGGCGAGTGGTGAGCATTCTAGTTAGGGTATCTGAACAATACAATGACAATGGAGATCGCAGAGTGACTGGTATGAGCCAATAAATATTAGAGGAGTGTAGAGGCATGTGGTGCAGACATTTTAATGGAAGGAGAAGTTTAGAGGAGACCATCTGATTAGAGAAAGAAGACCAAGTTGTCAAACCAGTTGATAAGGCCAAATTATTGCCTTTGTTTTGTATAATTTGAATACTCTGTTCTAGTTTTTGTCAAAACATTTAAGAGCCTAGCCAGTCAAAACTTGTGATAAAGTCTAGATAGAACTGATAAACCATGGGTAGATGTTTGTGACATATTTTTCTAATATTATACATGTATAGTGCAATATTTCATAAAACCATCAGAATCTATGTTCTAATATCTGGATATTTAATTTGATTAAGCTTGTTGCATGAATATTTCCGCATCATAACTAACTTGATAGGAGAGAAAGTGGCTAGAGAGTGGTCGACAACATTCAAGGAGGACTGTTGAGGACTAGCTACGGTAGAGTGATCATTACAGCACCAGGAAACATGGCTGCTACAATGGAGCCATTATTCCAGGTTGCGGGGATGTAGTGTGCCTATATTCCCTTTGCACTTTACTATGTTGAACTGGTCACCTGAGCTTTATTACCCACACCGCGGGCTGTTGTATTTCCTTCTCCGGCATGTTTTCAGCAAGATAGTCTCTTTTCTATTTTTGTAATAAGTGTTTGATCCTCTATATATATGTATTGGAATGATAGTTTGAGGGTATCTAGAAAAAAAATAGAGACAGAAGTTTTTGGAAGAAAATTGTCATACAACAATCTATTTCAAGTTTCATGTATTGTTTCTATGTAATGAGTTTTTGAAATGCAATGAAATAGTTCTTGGTTTACATTCTATGTTAATAGTTTAGTAGAAACTAACCAAGGGGGCCCACTTGGGAGGTGGAATAGGTTAGAATA